>JAZKJV010002366.1:1200000-1800000 GCA_037367405.1 Ottelia alismoides | reverse complement strand
TGAGTAGGAGATTTACCGGGACTCAGGTCCCCCCTATACATAGGCTTAGAGTAGCCTAAGTAAAGAGATGGATAGTTGATGATGAGGAGATCTGACGGGAACAAAGAGGTTAGGGTGTATGTACAAGTGAGAAAATTGAATCTATGATGATAAATGGAGTACCTAGGATCTAGGGGAGAGTGTCGAAACAACAAGGTTCAACAATCAAACAATACCCTTTGATTCACCAACTCACACGTGAAACCAGCAAGCATTAGTCATTTTTCTTGTCATTTTTATTAGTGATAAAAACATTCCAATTTACGCAAAGATTAATAAAATGTCGAATCAGAACATCCTATGTAAACAAGGTTGTTGCTCTCCTAAACATGATTTTTACTCTATTTTTTAATTAACTTGCATTATCAGTCCCAATTTTAAGCTTTAAGGTTATCATTGTTTTAATGTGAACATAAATCAATCAATCAACGCCTACCGCTCATTCCTAATATCCATTAATCCTAGATGATCGAGCCAGGATAGGAGTTTGAGAAAAAGCCAATGCAGTTGATAAAATCATGATATATGATAACAGAAAACTATCAGTGCTTTGAGCTAAATTCGTTAAAAATAAGCCTAAATTTAAAACTGAGGATCGAATGTATGCAAGTCATGAAAAATCGCACCTATCTTGCTTCTATTAGAAAGGAAGAACTGATTTTATTTTTGGCTAAGTGAAGCGATGCTTACGTGCGTCAAAAATTATTGTGTCCTACCTATGATTAAACACATAGTATAAAAATGAATAATAGCTCGGAGAGCTGCGTGCCTTATCCTAGATCGATACTCAAGTGGGGTGATCCCCACACAACCACAATTGCTTCGTTCATTTACACTTGCTAGTCTTAAAACGAAGACTGTTGTAAAGACGATTATTACAATGAATGAAATAATGCAAAAAAATCTTTCTTCAGGTTTCTCAAATGTTGCTTCTGTGGCTCCTTGCAGCGGGAACTCCTGCTCCTCGCCTCCTTGATCATCAAGGGACCCTACCACAAAAAGCATGTATTAGATATAAACCAAAGAATTACCAATAATGCAGATAAAACTACAACAAGACCTATGAATTGGAAAATCACACTGAATCAAATAATAAAAATCCAAATAAAACAAAAGATGAGCCACGTCCCCAGCAATGGTGGCATTACCCCCCTATAGTTAAATCTTTCTCATTCTCGAGCAACTAAAATGAAATGCAAAAGTGAAATGAGATTGGGTTCCATTCCAAGGTCATGAACAAAAGCTGAAAATGGAGCCTGACTCAATGTTTTGATTAATAATGTGGCGGAACCTTATCGAGATCTGAATTTAAGACCTAACAGCCTTTAAGTTCCACAAGTCTCTTATTCAAGTCCTCTCAACAGTCAAGTAAGGATAGATCCTCATACACAAATTCTGATGACTATGATTCTTACTTGTACTATGTAAGTGAAATATAGCTCTCCACATCAGAAAGGCAAAGAACCAACCTCCTTTAATAAGGTAACTCTAATTCCCTGGTCTAGCAACTCTTTCCTCAAGGAGCGGGGTATTCCCTTCTAAGTTCAAGTACGACCAAATCAAGAAGAGGGGGTGGAGAGAAAAATGGACGGTAGCGAGTGTACCTATCCTAGGATGCTTGATCAGTGTAGCCAAGTCATCCAGCTGCAAGCTTACAAAAACTTCGATGCTCTTCTTATTTTTCTATCATTGTATATACACTCCGACAGACATTTTACTTTCAATCAGGCCTGTCCACTTTTGGAGATTCTGCATTTTTCCTTCTTTTCTTTTTTTTGACATATGTACAAGGTGTGGCAAGTACCTAAGGAGTTTTTCCTCTTGAGCCAGTAGACTATCCCTCTTTTGAAGCATTATTGCAACCCACAACATCCCATCATTAGACGTCAACGCCACTAGTCTAGGTTGAGATGCACTACCTTCCCTAGAGGAGGATGCATATTTCCACCCGTGTGCTACTCCAAGTTAAAGGATTCTACCTTCTCACCATCTCATCAATGAAGAGATACGTGCAAGGTGCTTGTCCAAGTTAGGTCACTATCTAAAAGAATCGTGTGTGTGTGTATGAAATATTCTACTTAGACCAATCAAGATGACATGTGAACATAGACTTGCAGACTCAAAGAATTAAGTCATTCGACCTGAAAAATCTTAACTCAAGTTCCTATAAGTCTCCTTTGAAATTAGACAGATTAAAGTCAAATCAAATCCATCCTCGACATATATTCATAACTTGGTTCAGAACCCACTAACATTTCACTTAGCATATGCTAGATATGAAAATGAGATGTAGATGACATGCTATTTGGATGAATGAAGTGCATGACACATTTTTTTTAAATGCAAAGTAAATAAGAAGCCTATTTTTTTGTTTTATTTTGTTTTTTTTTGTTATTTTTTTATGGTTTTTTTGTTATACCTACTATTTTACAACAATTTTTAGAAGTATTTTATAAGTATTATTCAAATTATACAAATGTTATACAATATACATATTATACAAATATACATGCATTTTACAAAAAAATTAATTTTTACCCACCCATAATTATTACATAATATATACAAAAATAGACAAAATTATGAACTATGGGTAAAGTATATATGTAATGTATACACGCCCCCTATACTTAACATGTGCTATGTCCTCAAACCACGAAAAGTGAGGAAAAAGACATAGCTCGTGCTAAGCGTAGGAGAGCTAAAATAACAAAAAAGTATAGAAGTCGATCTGCCCCATATAATTAAGCTCTAGAAGCCTAATTGTAGAAGAAGATAAAAAATGAGGCGGGCATGGTTAAGAGGGGAAATGGATAAGTGTATATACATGATGTGCATCGGTCCCCCCATACTTAGGCTCTGATCAGCCTAAGTCTTGGACAGAAATGAGTGTGAGAACCGATGATATCCAGAGAATATACAGAAAATGATGAAGAGACTCGGGTCACTCTCCCCCCTATACTTATGATCTGGTCATCCTAAGTATAACCATAAAATGAAATGATATAGAGCCGCGGAGAGTGATTCGAATCACTGGGGAGGGAGGGAAAGAAAACATGTACAAGCTGGAGTGAGAATATACAAGGATCAAGAAGGTTTGTGAGGAGCCTTCTTGCGGGAGAGAGGTAGTGGATAATATACATGTGTCAGTGTCGAAATCGTCCTCAGATGAATAATAGTGAGGTGTATGGACCGTCCAACGAGGGTCAACACATGGCTGCTTGCTCAGATATGGCATAAGAATAGCCGAACTGAGCTCACTCATATAAATCACCTCATCTTGACCCAATGAGGATTCCTCTGAAAATTCCTTCTCTGGAATGTTGAAGGAAACTTTCTTAGTCAGTTTTCTAGAACTTGAATCATTGAGAGGGAGTGGAGAGTGACATGCCATGAGGGGTTTGAGGGAACACCTCAAGGAATCAATTCTCGACTTACTCTCACTGGATAACCGACTAGAGGAAGGAACAATCGTGGTTTTGGGTGGGGTCAATTCAGTCCTGATTGTCTGCTTTAAAGGTCTGGGATGTGGTGCGGTGCTGACCATGGGTTACTCATCAGACGAGTCACCATATAGATTATAATAATCCTGAAGGGTCAATACAAGTCCTGGAAAGGTGCTAGTGATCTCAGTATGCTTGGCATTATTAGTCGTGGATGTTGGATCATTGAAACAGTCTAGACAATCAGCAAAAATCATGTCAGACTCAATGACTGCTTCGGGTCATGAGTCCTCCTTAGAAGCTGTCACGGTGGTGGTGCAAGCAGTTGGTGAAGTATAGGTGTGGGGAGTCATTGAACCAACTAACTAAGGTTTAGTAGAGAGACGGGACTCATCTATCTCTCGATTGTAATGACTGTCTGCGGATATGCGAGTCACCTTAGAGTAAAGTGTATCAAAGAATGGGTGAGGTCGGAGCGCTCCCAATGCTGTAAAATTGATCTCCCGAGTCTCATAATCTATAGTCACCCTAGCCAAGGCTAAGAACGACTTACCGAGAATAATCGAAGACTGGGTAAACTATCCTCGGTGCTCAATGTCAATGATCATGAAGTCCACAAGGAGTAGAGTACCTTGGAAAGTAATGTTGACTAAAATGATTCCTCTCGCTCGTTTTATGGATCGATGGGCCAGTTGAACGATCATTATGGACTTCTAAAGTGATCCGAGTTTGAGATAGTCGAACATGAAGGTTGGAAGGATATTTATTTATGAATCATCATCAATTCTCGCATGGGTAAAAATGATGTCTTTAATTTCACACTCAACTCGGGGCAACCGCTTCACTCTACGGTTCTTGGTTTTTCTCCCCATCATTAAGGAGGTAGCCATAGACACTATGTGTCTCTTAGTCCTTATCCTCATAATGCCTGACCTCTTGGGCATCAATTTACTTCTCACAAATTATTTAAGGTCGGGGAAGTGATCTATGTCTTTTATTAAGGGAAGATTAAAAGTCGAATACTCATCGAGTGCTTCCCTTAGGGTAGGTTCCAATTCTTTTAGGTCTTTTTCGTTTTTTATTTTTATGAGATTTTCTTGTTTTTTTTTATTTTTTGGTGTTTTTCATGGATGAATGATCAAACTCTGGATTGGAGGGTAAGTGGTTAGTAGAAGAGGAAGGTAGAATATACTCCAGTTGTACAAAGTGTGTGTTTTTCCTTGTGTTTGATTGATCTTCAACATCAAATCCACTTATTTCCTCTTCCTCTTTCATTCCCAAGCTGGCAGAAACTGAGTGCAATATTTCAGTGACATCTTTCAACTTTTTACCAAATGATTCATTTTTTTCGATTAGTCTAGAGATGTCATCCTCCAAAAAATTCTCATGACAAATCATTGAAGAATTCTGCTTGATTGGAGGATACTGATGAGATATTGGGGTCTCATACTCAACATACCTAGACTCTGGCATGTAATACTGGGTCGAGTATGGACCATCTGAGTGGCAGATATTAGTCGGAGCCTCATACGAGACAAAGGGGGCTCGTAGATTGAATGTAGTGTCCAATCCTGTGAATGTGTAGCCTCTCTGATTGTGTGATATGAAGGATGGTCAATGTAGTCTTGACTACTAGGGTCAATCAAGTCAGGAAGATCATAAGGTACATGCCTCTTCATTCGGTATGTTCGATCGACCATGTCATTCCCTAAGGTCAAGTCGGGATGTGTGAATTGTTGTCCGATCCCTATTTTAGGTGAGAATGAGGTATGTGGGGACACATAATTCTGCCATTTTTTGTCTTAGCAGTAGCTTGCTCTTCAAATGATTCCTTGATTCCAGAAAGTGTCCGACTATAAGGTGAACCAACCCAGGGTCGAAGTGGATCCGAGGTGTAAGAAGGTGGGGTAGGTGAGAAATGCGAAGAAGCGTGGAAGTCAGTCAATGTTCTGACTTCACAGTCTGGATGTGGGTATGAGGAGGAACAAGAAGGTGAAGATGATAGGATCATGGTCGAAGAGGAGTGAACTGGATATGATGACCAATATCCCAACATCTTGAAGAGAAATGGATGATTGTAAGCTGAGCGAGGTAGAAAACGTGCAAGTACACAAGATAACGCACATGGACAAATACAACACAAAGGCAAGAGCAAACCCCAAGTTCACCAACTCAACACGTGAGGGTCATAAAGTTTCGATCGAATTATCTTATCAATTTAGTTGGTGATAAAACAATTTTTGAAAGAGTTAACGAGTTGTTAGGTGCCTGTACTTCCCTACGAACTGGCCCAGCTCTTACGACTAGTTGGACCTACTTTTAGCCAGTATATGAGTAAGTACGGACCGTATAAATACGGCTACCCATTCCTTGAGGACTAAGGCATCCTCTAAACCTCCAACTCTGCTAAAGAAATCCGTACCGTTTACCGGCAACCCGTAGATCCTAACTGAAAAGTAGCTAATCGCATAAAAAAAATAAATAGTAGTCTCTAAGAGAATCCTGTCTTGGATCTATCCTAATGTCATCTCTCTCTCACTTGTAAGTAAATCTACAATGACTGGGTTGTTCTCCTGCAAACAAGTGTTAATTCAGTCAAATTTTTTTGTCCAATTCAATAAGAAGTTCCAATTTTAGAGATTAGTTGTCACTGTAGTTAATCCATACAATAAATCACGTCTACTATCCAGTCCCAATTCCTTTATCCTAAGTTAGAAAAACCGTGAAAGGGAATCGGAAAAGCCGATGCAATCGACAAAATGACGATGAATGCTTAAGTAAGAAGACTTATAGTGACTCCAGCTCTCTTCAATGCACGATGCACAATAGTATTGAAATTTGTATACTATATGGAATGCAAGCGAGAAAACCGTTCCTAGACAAGCAGTTCTATTAACGAGTGATGAATAATTTTATTTAACTAATAGCTCTACAGTCTAAGTGCGTCTTGCTAAATGTGATGTGTGATCCTTTGGACTATGAGCACTAGTAAACAAATTTGCTCTGACAGATGCTAGTGCAGGTCCTAGTCTACGTCAGGCAACCACACGACCACGAAAGGTCCAATGTCAAGAGTCTGGGTACACACATGAGATTCCAAATGGAATCTACTGTAAATATGCAATTATTACAAATTAATTCCTAAAATTGAAAATCTCTTTTGAAAGATCTTTTTGGCATCTCAATAGCCGACTCGATCTATGAATCGTCGAACTCCAATGTACTTCGAGATGTGTCGACTTCAAGAAAGCCGCTCCAAGTCCACCGGGCCCTCGCACAAAAAGATAAAAAAATATGTCAGATAATGATATAAACAATTAAATATAAAAATAATTGAAAAAATGGAATAATTTTAAAGTGGTTCGAGGGTTAGACTACCCATGTGAACGAAAAACCTTAATCTATTTTTTTTAAAATGATCCTCTGCCATTTGCCTCCCCGACAACATCGCCATTTGAAAGACCCAAAATTAACCCTTTAATAATGTCGAATTAACGATTTCGTTGTAGTCGGATTAATTTGGATCGATAAAAAACTACTTAATTAATTTCTCAATTAAATGCAAGCTGTTATATTTTTTCACTTGGGCAAGCCCAAGGTTGAACTCAGGGAGGAAACTTTTTCCTTAGCTTAATTTTCAGTCGATCTACATGTTTGGTACTCAGAGAAATATTTTTGGTATTTTGAATTGCAATAAATGAATGCAAATGCAATTTCAGGCTAGTTCAAGGGCTAAAATATAAATTTCGATCAAATCTCTTCCAAAAATCCTCAAACTTAGCTAGAAGATGGACAAAACTAAGCTACTGTATTTTTTGGAATCTTTGGACTCAATATGAATTAATTACGAATTAAATATGAACGTAGGGTGATTTCCGCAAAATTAAATTTAATAAATGTTAAACATCAATATTTTTCATAAATCAATTTATCTTAGATAGGTCTTTATGAGAAATATCCAGAATAATTTTTAATTCCTAAAATAGTAAGTAACAATTGAATTAAAAATTAATCACACAAATCACCAATTAATTTATTACGACCATGTTATGCATGCAAAGCTGATGACTTTAGGGCACAAAGTTGAAAACACTAAAATCTAATTATTTTGAAATTTTGTGAATTTTTAGAGCAACAAATAGTTTAATATTAATTAAATTTCATATATAGGGAAAAATATGCTATTTTTCACAAAAATTATCATATTAAATAAATCATGACTCACAAAAATTCAATCAAATATCCATAATGATCATCATCAGCAATTCTACAATATGCAATTATTGGAAATAATAAAATGATTGAAATGAATGTTCAAATAGATATGCGAACACAAGGGTGTAAATATAATACAAAATTAAAATTGATTAAAGAAAATATGATGACTGGACTAAAATGGAATTACCTATACCTGAGGGGGTATTTATTCAAATGTCCCAGGGGCGTGCATGTATTGTCGTTCTGTTATTTCTTCACAGGGCACATGCCACGCACGTGCTTCATCTGACGATCGGGGCCTTCGGTGATTTGCGAAGATAATAGGGGGTTGCGTGCAAATGACCCATCTCTCACGTGCCTTGCACATGAGGTGGGGTTTATTGCCGAGGTGGGCGGTCACACAGCTTGAGGCGGTCGACTTGGCTCCAAGGTAGGGCGGTGGCTGCTTGTGATGGTGGAGGCATGACATGAATGCGAGCCTTCACCAATCGACGATGAGGGATCGACCAGTTGACACACGACCGGCCGAAGAAGAGGTGGCTGTGAGGGTGAGCCTCAGAGCCGGGCGGTGGAGGTGGGTCGTGTACCACAGCATCTAATGGCGAGGGACGAGCTTGTGGTTTCCCACAGCTGGACGAGGTCTTGGAGCTTCTTGGCGAGCGGGCAAATGCAAGGCTTGCGAGTGACAGAGATGGAAGGTGCAGCCGTGGTGCTAGAGCTGAAGGTTGTACCACTGGAGTGCGGAGGATGCTCATGCATGGGCATGCAAGGTCTGCGGAGGAGCAGGGTGGTGCTGCTCCGCCCTGCAAGGCATATTAAGGTCGACCAGTTCAAGGTGGTGTAACCTAAGCATGAAGCCCAAGTTTCACCTTCTTCCTCGATGGAAGGTGACAATGAGATGATCTTGGTTCAGCCGCCACAGTTTGTGCGTAACTCGCCCTAGCGATGATTGGTCGAGTATGTGGTGAAAGCTCAATCAATGGAGCAATATCGAGGATGAAGGGTGATGAGGTGGTGAGAGGAGCAGTGTCGTAGTGATGCAAAGATGGGGGCGGAGTCGTGATGACGAAGAAGCAGTAGCAAGAATAATAAGGAGAAAAGAAGGGTCGAGGAAGAAAAGAAGAAGGTTAACCTGAAGGATGATCGGGGCTCGCCTGGGAACGAGGTTGAAGGGCAAAGGGGTCAGCCTCTGTATTCGCTTAGATGCCTCGACAAGGTAGTAACTCATTACCTTTACTCTCTCTGACGATCTTTAAGACATATTCATCGTCTCATCCTGCTTCTTCATCACCACCTTCACTATGACATTTCTAACCCCTTAAAAAGGAAGTTAGAACCCATTAGGTCTCAATTCTATTACCTTTGAAAATCCACCATTTCACCATCTTCTGCATCATTGTAGATTCCATGTGTGTTGGAGTATGCTACTAATGTTGCTGGTACCTCATATGATAGAGCCAACTTGAGCACCTCTGCCTCAAGAAGATTGAGCTCAATCGTACACAACAAAGCTCATAACACTTTGCTGTGGTTTGGAACTTCATTATTAGTCGATCATCATTCTTCATCAAGAGCATCTAATAAGCGTGGAGGAGTAGAATAGACCTTGCTGGAGCTCCGTACTACCGTATGCGGACGAGGAAGGAGATGCAAAGAATAAATTTGTCCTTGGATCAGATCACCCCAATCTAATTTAATGGTTGGGATTAGATCCCAGATGCAGACATGACGCAGCATTTCACGCCTGAGGTTCAGGCGACCCGAGCCTACTCTAGAGCTACATGTCATGCCACATCACCTGAACTAGAACTGCCACCTAAGCCCAGTGCCACCACATGAGCAGTGCACATGACTGAGGAAATTTGGAGACCTTGGGATGAATTTCTCCATATTTACAGTTTGGTCCTTCTGTTCGGAGTGCGACACGTGTGTTGAATGGGATATTTTGCAAGCTAAGCCCTCATACCTTTTCGTTATTATATTTTTAATCTCGTGCATTAGTTTGTTTACATAATAAACCTCAATGACTTTTGTAGTTGCATTTAGGACCCTATTTTGGCCCTTTTTGTTATGTTTTCATATGTTTTAATTATAATTATGCCCCTATCTTTAATGGGGAATATCTTGTGAACCATAACTTCAAATTTAAAGAAATTTGCCTTACTTTAAAGCTCATTTCATGCTCTTTCATGTTGTACATTAAGATTTCTGATATGACTTTTTGAGGATGATATAAAATCCAGAGAGATATTGTGTCCTTTAAACTTGATATTATGATTTAAAAATTGCATGTTCTTGTATTACATGTTAAATCGAACCTCCTTATTGCCTTAAAATCATTTTACATAGTCAGGACACTTGTTTAAATAAGATTTATGTAATAGTCCCTATTTTAGCTTCAACTTAGGGCGTTTGATTCTTTAAATGATGCATTGGTCGTTAACTTGAGTTGAGAATTTACATGAATTGAATTGTTAACTCATTTAGCGTAACTTTGGACCAATTTAAGCATGGTGATATAGATTTTTAACTCATTAATTTAGGATTTAAATTTCAAATATGTGTTTATGTGAATCATTAGAGTTGTTACTTGCATTTGAGACCATTTTGTCGCATAAAAATAATTGCTTTGAAAAACCCGTAAAACTCATGAACTAATGTTGTGCATTCATACATAACTTGACCTATATAGCTTTTTAGAGTAGCTTTTCACCCATATTAGGATCCCATTAGATAATTTAATCTGTAGTGTCCAAGTGTTCGACCCTGGACTTATCTAGGAGAAATTAGACCAACCACTCTTAATAGAGATTATCATTGATCTCTGATATACCTGTACTTGGTCGTATTGCAACGAATCGACATTATCTTAGCTGATTGCGAATTAATTTGATGGCACCATTGTTTGGGACATAATTTGATTAGATTATTTAATCATGCCTAATTTAAGTGATTAAGTAAAAGTTGAGTTATTTAAGTTAAGCTTGTCTTGTGTTTGTTTTTATCCTTGACTTGTGTTGCTTAATTATTTATCTAAATAGTTGTATCTCTTGAGATTTTTCTAACCATATGGTCTTTTGACCAGGGCCCGTGAAGTGACTTGACGAGAAGTGTCATAGAGGTTCGGGCTCTGTTCTCGAACTGAAGAGGGTTGACTCAACCACATTTTAGAGAGATTAATATAAGTAGATAAATAGATAATTCCATTGCAAAAATGCCATTATTTGTTCTAACTATTGTTGTAAGAACTTGGGTAATTTCCCCATTTTCATCAGCTCTTTTTTGAGAGCTCGATGTTGTAAAATTGTTTGAAATATATTATTCTTTATTATTGTTGTTGTTGTGTCGAGAGTAGTTCTTGACTTGAGTGGCAAAATTAGGATAGGCACACGATAGTTTAATTCAAATATATAAGTGCCCTTCGTAATTTAGGCCACACTTAACCAAATAAGATTCATTACATCATTAAAGTTCCATTAACTAAACATAATTAAACATGTACTACTTAACCAAATTGAAACCAACTTCTTTTCCGTTAATAATATCATGTTTAGGTGTGGTTTTTTATCGGCTTTCATGCATCTAGTGTAAAATTTTAAAAATTCTATCATTCATAACACATGGAGACTGTTGGGAATCGCTATGAGGATAACTTCTTATGAACATTCATCATAGCTTCTTGTTTGCATTCTACTTTTCAATTCCTCTCTTGGTTGTATAAACTAAGGTTTCACAGAAAAAGGGATTTATGGTAGGCATGTATTTTATACTCACATTAATATCAAATGATAACCCTAATTCTAAAATTAGGTCTGAATTGAGCATGCCGATTGCAACTTGGAATAAAATGTACACTTGTTTTATGGGTGCGTAAAATCCTCATTGTACGCAGGTATTTACCCCCAAACAGAGTGGGCAAGGATGCACACATTAAGATTAGAGCCCAAATCCCTGGACTTACCCCCTAAGTCTCTAGGTCTGCCTCGCATAGGTTTGGGAGCTGCAAGGGCTTGCCTTCAATCTTAGTTTTTGTTTCAATTATGTAAGCTTGTGTGTCTCCATTGGGGTGTGATATTGAAACCTGGCAGCATGGGCAGATCACCCATTGATTGGGAGCATACAAGAGCACTGATGGGCATAAGGCAACACCATGTGTTTAATGGACTAACAGATTGTATTATAACTAAAATTGTCAAGATAATTCGGTTGAACCTTCGTAGCTTTAACATATAAAGTGTGTCAATTCAAATGGTTTGAAATGTGTTTGGATTGCGTGAATTTTATCTGCACATTTATGCTCCCTGTAGTATAGATACTCTCCTTGCTACTCGTGTTCATTTATGCTCCTGTTTGACACCGTACATGACAAGTAGGAGGTATTTTTGTTTGAACTTTTTGAACTTATCATATAACCCTCCAAAGGGTATGTCTTCTAAGTCCCCTTCACTTTTGGAACCTCCCTGGACTCATGACCCTCTTGAGTCTGGGTTCACTTACTTCAGGGATGGTCACACACTAACCAACCCCTTCCTCTATTACCGACTCACTGCGGAAGACCATCGCCTTAGTGTGGTTGATTTGAGTTCAACAATCTTGACTAATTCGAAACCCTTTGACGAAGAAGGTTTTAAAGAAGATACATTAAAGATGCATCCCAAGAAATAAAATCATGATGAGGAACCGTGTGAGGACACCATGCAAATGATATCAGCTAAACAAGCTGCATCTGAGCAACAGAATTCCATATTTTGAACTCATATTAGATAGTTAAATGTAGGGGTCGAAGCACCCATGGATGCGTCTTACAACACAGGACTATTTAGAATCCAAAATTACCCGAGTCTCACATATCCAGAGATTGAGTATGAGTTAAAGATGCAGTTTGTGAACTTACTGCAACATTTCAATGGGAATGCCTATGAGGAACCTTATGCATTCTTAAGGCATTTTCAGCTTATTTGTGCTAACCATAGACATCTTGTAGTTAGCAAGGATTATATTAGTCTTACTTCCCTTTCATTTGCCTTGGCCGACAAGGAAGTGTACTAGTTAAGGAACTTTGGTGTAGTGATGACCACCAACGCCCAGTTCAAGGACCTGTTTCTAAAGAAGTCCTACCCTTTGAGTAGAACTAATCAGATGAGGACACACATCACTAGCTTTACTTAGTTTCCTAATGAGCAATTCTGTGATACCTATGAAAAGTGCAAAGACATCTTACAGAAGTGTTTGTGTCATGGCATGGATGACAATATCATGGTCCAATCCCTTTTCAGCGACCTCAAGCCTGAGGTACAGGGTTTGGTAAGTGCTTCCTATGGAGGAAACTATACATCATTGGGAGTGGATACTATCTGGAAAGTATTCAAGAAGATGGTTGAGGCAAGGAACTCATAGACCGCCAACAGGGTGTATGCAGAGCCTCCTATTTCACTCTTATCTAGAGGGGGAAAGAAGGTTGTACTCGATCTCACTGAGGACTTGATTCCCAGCATGGGAATCATTGCCGACTAACTGGGTTTAGTCGAAAGGATTGACTAGAGGATGAATGAGATTGATAGTAGTCTTTATAAGCTTCCTAAGTAGATGGAAGAGCTAGATGAGAAGGTATCTCATATGAAGATACCCTCCATGATTACATTTGCTGCTCCTATTTTCTGTGTACACCATGTACATGAGCAACCGATAGTAGGACCATACTAGAGAGGACCAGACTTACACCCAATCTTGCGAGCAACATCCACCATCAGTTGAGACAGCTCAGGAGGAGCTTCCCTAGGGGTGGGAGGGGAATGGTGTATGGTACATATAGGACCCTGCTAGGCAGGGAAGTATAGGGGACCGTCAGTCTTACTGGCATCCCCAACCTTCTACAACATCAAATTTACCCCATCATCTCTTCTTTCACAACCTAGCCCTAGATCTTACCAACCCCAACAACAGAGGTAACAACTACAACAATATGGTCATCAGCAAACATACCAGGCGGGATAGTAGGGCTACATTACTAGCATCACCGACAATAGCAGCAATAATATCATGGCGATCAGGGCATGTTCTCACAATATTCTTCATTGCAACAACTTCTTCCTTCGTCATGTTCCACATACTTTCAACGTCAAATTCTTTAGGAGCTTCATTCCTACCAGAACAATATCCATGATATGCTGGTAGACATTAACTGCCTATCTTGATGGCACGACGAGCAGTTGGCACCTTCGACCTCTATTCCCACCTAGGTTTAGGCTTATCTCAATAGCCTGAACAGACCACAATCACATAGGCAGTTTGGTCGGGTATACTAGTTAGAGTCCCTTAGATCTCAGCATGTGATTCTTTCACGTGGTGATGTTAATAATATGGCACTCAGGAGTGCAAGTACCATGGTCGTACCTAATCGGGAAATGAACTTGGAGAGGGTTGCCTCGAAGGCTCTACCAAAGGAGACTTCAGGGGATAAGGAGGAGATGCATCATGTTTCGTAACCCCTTCTGCAAAGAACGAGGATATCCACATAGAGGACGGAGAGGAGGAGAACACGCGCGCATCACCAGCAACATGGAGATACCTAGAGTCTACGGAGGACCTTGTACCTTCGATTATTGAAGATATAACAACTATCCCCCAGTCTCTAGTGGATCGCTTAAATTTTTATTCCAAGTTGTATCACAAAGATTCATGTATGAAGAACTTTGTTTCCCATAATGCATATAATGATGTTTTCGGTTCAGATTCTTCATCGTCTATTTCCGTAGCTTCAATCCCTTCACCCTGTGCTCTTACGATAAGAAAGCGCAATACAATAAAGATCCACAAGGATGATCGTGAAATGGCAAGGTTTTGTTAGGAAAACATCATGGTTAAGGTGCCATTTGAATAGTAACTTAGGTTAGTAGGAAGAAACCAGATCATTATTGCAAGACCCACGTCTTATCAATAGCGACTACCTATTGTCTCAAGAAAAAGCAATTACCGAGGAAGAAGAGAGACGTGGGTGCTCACTACGTAGAGATTCATATTGTTGACATTGTGTTTGCACTCACTCTCTTATATAATGGTTCTACAATCTACCTTCTTCCCTTAGAACTTTATGAAAAATTGGAGTTAGGACCAATTTAAAAATCAAGATCACTACTCCAATTTGCAGACACGTCAATAAAGAGACCTAAGGGAGAACTAAAGAATGTGGTTATCATGATTGAAGCACAAGACTACAAGGTGGACTTTACAGTCCTTGACATGAAAAGTCCCAACTTGTGGAGAGAATATCATATCATTCTTGGGCAGCCATTCCTTCAGACCGCCAATGCTTCATTTGATTATAATACGAAAAATGATGATGTTTCGTTCTCCATGCGGAGAAGTGGAACTTGAGATGAAGCAATCAAAGTGACAGTGATTTGACTCATAGACCTTCACAGAGTACTCATCTTTAGAGGTAGATTACAAGATGATCAACATAGTTGAGATTTGGAGACAGACCCTAGTAGGGCAAAGCTAGAACCTCTCATCTGAAGATGATATAGTGAATGATGGAGTTTGCCATGTTTTGCTTGATGTCTTTGCGATGCATCACCTATTCCCTTGAAGACTTAGATTTCTATTAAGTTATGTCAGTTCCACCTCCTTCAGAATGGTCAAGGGACATAGTTGACAAGTCGTATACGACCTTGGCCAAACTATCACATCTCTTTGACAATCTGACTCCTTGCGCAGTAGAGTTGGGTGATAGTACTGAATAGTTGTACCCACCTTCATGCAACATGCAACAAGAATTGGATGTCATTCAACCGAACTTGATAGATGATACAATACTAGCAAAGCTGAAGTCGCTCCCTCCTACATTGAAGTACAACTTTCTTGCGGGACCTAAATAGAGATTTTCCGTCATCATTAGTTATGACATGCCATTAGAACATGAGTCTAGGTTCGTAGATGTCTTAGAGAGGAACCATAATAGGTTGGACGGTGTTGGATCTCGTGGTGACAAAACCCATTCTTTGCTCACGACAAATTTTTATTGAGGATAATCTCAGACCTTCCTATGAGTTCCAGAGGAGACTAAACCATAATATACAATAAGTAGTAGAGAAAAAAAAGAGAAACAGTTCCAAGCAAGGTTTATATACCCCATTTTGACTCCAAGTGGGTGGACAACTTCATGTTGTCCCGAAGAAGACGGGAATTCAGATAGTCACCAGTGAGGAGGGGGTAGATAACGTGACATGAGTACCCACGTCATGGCACATCTGTTTTGGTTACATGCACCTGAATGCCGCGACCAAGAGAGGTCACGTTCCCTTGCCATTCATTAATCAAATTTTAGAGAGACTTGCTGGAAAAATGTTCTTCTATTTTCTTGACAGGTACTTGACCTACAATCAGGTAGCCATCGCCTCTGAGGACTAAGAAAAGACCACATTCACATGTCCATTTGACACCTATGCATTTAGGCACATACCATTCGGGCTCTACAATGGCTCGAGTACATTTTAGCGATGCATGATCGTCATATTTGCCAATATGGTGGGAGATTTCCTGGAGGTTTTAATGAATGACTTCTTGGTCCATAGTGATTTTTTTGATACATGTTTACTGAACTAGGACCATGTCCTCAAGAGGTGTAGAGAGGTGAATCTGGTACTCTCCTGGGAGAAGAGCCATTTTATGGTGAAGGAGGGAATCATGTTGGGGCATGTCATCTCCACAAAGGGTATGATTGTTGACCTTACCAAGGTGGATGTGATCAAGAAACTTGATCCACTCACCAACGTAAAGTCAGTGAAGTCTTTATTAGGGCTTGTTGGATTCTATAGAGGATTCATTTAGGACTTTTTAAAGATTGCCCGCCCACTGACTAAGATCTTATGAAAAGACACAGAGTTTATTGTAGATTACTAATGTCTGGAGGCCTTTGAGCTCTTAAAAAGAGGATTTATGAGTCACCAATCCTACAAGCTCCTGTTTGAACCCTTCCCTTTGAGATCATAACCAATGCTTCCGATTTTGCTATATGAGATGTGTTAGGACAGAGGAGAGAAGGGAATTCATATGCGATCCACTATGCGAGAAAAATTTTGGACCTAGCATAGAAAACTTACACTGTGACTGGAAAGGAAACACTCACACTAGTATGAGCCCTCGAGAAGTTCATGTTGTATTTTTTGGGCTCTAACATGATAAGCATTACTGATCGTGCAACCATTCGATACTTAATGGAAAAAAAGATGTGAAGGTGTGTCTCCATAGGTGGATTTTGCTACTCATGGAGTTGGATTTGGAAGTTAAGGATAAACCTAGAGTGAAGAATGTCGTGGCCAATCACCGTTCCCATATTGAGTAGAAGAATTCTCTTGACATTGAGCAGATTAGAGAGACCTTTCCAAACAGTCAATTTGTGTTTTCGACCCACTCTCGTGGTATGCCAACATAGTGAACTATCTTGTCTCCAAGCAGGTTCGCCATGGTTGGACTCAAAGCAACATTGTCTGACTAAAGTTAGAGTGGAGGAGTGTTGGACATGCGAGCGCATGGTGAGGCATTATGCGATAAATGTTATGGCAAATATCATTCCCTGATCTGAAAATGAAGAATAACTAACTCACATAATAGTTACCTTAGTATAATTAGGGTTATGTACCATGGCCATCTTAATGATCATACTAATGCTGATTCAATTGTTGAATCATAGAGGCAGGTGCTTGGATGAATATATAAAGGGTTAGATTGAGGGCTCATCAAGTACCGTCAAATGATTATTAAGAGATGATATCCATCCTGAGAAGGAGATGGCAATCCTTTCTCTAAAAGGATGATAACTAGCAGACATCTTGATGCAGGTCCCATGCATAGGAATGGAGATTCAGAGGTGTGAGATAAGTTACGTCAAAGAGTTGACTTAACGAGATCGAGCTAATCAGAGTCCCATGTCTTATGCTGTCACAATATAGGCACGCATCCTCTAACTGGTATGTGTGACGACCGTCCCCCTCTAGGATCTGGGTACTCGGCAAACCAATCCACACACATACATTCCATATTCGAATATTTGACATTCATCAAAATAGGAGAAAATAGCAACATGAACAGGAATTTTAATTTTTTTTGCTTGCATTGCATTCAACCTGTTCATAACCAAGTGTATTTCCATTCACCAATTCCATTGCATTCCATTGTGCATTTCCATACATTCCATTTCCAAGTCCACAAAATATACATTACATGCCATGTCTATCAAAATGCAGAACCTACAAGTACAGGAAACGGTAAAAGGAACTACCAATACTGTACCACAAAAAGGGTGAAGCTGCATAAAAAGGATGGTGCCTCCAATAAATCACTGTTGCGAACCGGCGGATCCACACGTAGGTACGTTATGAGCAAAGTTGCCCAATATGATTTAAACAAAACTATACAAGAAGAAATGTAGGATATAATTTAAATGTGTGCAGAAGAGAAAGAAGCTAGTTAACTTGATCTCACAAAGAATTACATTCTAGTTATTATTATTAGATATGGATATTGATGAACCTCCATTTCATCACCTTTATTCTGTCATTTTGGCCTTGAAAACCCTAGCTAATGCATGTAAATGACATTAATTTGCACAAAATATCATCCATTATTTATTGTATTTATTGTTTATAAAGTAAGGTATTTAATGTTAAAATTATAGAATTAATATAAGTAAAGAAAAAGGAATAAAATATTGAAAATATTTTATGACCCTAAACCCCAAGACCATGGAAAGAATTGACCTGGTGGACAAGGAATAAAGTAGGTGGAGGTAAGGGCCTAAAAGACAATAAATTCCTCATTTATTCATTCTTTATTTATGCACTTTTTACACCTATTTTATTCTTTATCATTTATTCATCAAATAAAGAAATTTTTACATGGAAGTTATGGATAATGATGTAAATAAAAATACAAAATTGAGTTTGTACAAAATAATACACAATGTGCATTTTATAGACAAAATAAAAAGCCAAAAACCAAACTTCACAGACCCATATCTTTTCAATAAAAACTCAAAACGTAGCAAAATCACTCTAATTGTATATAATTTTTTGCAAGCTATTTAATGGTAATTTTTTGCAAGCTATCTAATGGTGGTGGTTTTATATTTTTTGGAGTTACTATAAATAAGGTAGGTTTTGGGCCCCTATTGTACATTCTACAAATTAAAATATTCATAATCATTTCCTTTAAGGTGAGGAAGGCATTAAGACATTTATCATCTAACAAGAACTCGATATCTTTGCCTAATAATTCAATTAACGGTCAGGAAATCTTGGAGAAATCCTAGATAAACCATCGGTAAAAGCCGACATGCCCCAAAAATCACCGTAACTGCTTAATATTGGATGGTGGTTCGAGGTACTTGATGACATCCACCTTGGCGGGGTCAATATCCATGCCTCGCTGGGAGATGACGTGCCCCAACACGATCTCATGTGTAACCATAAAATGGCTCTTTTTCCAAGACAAAACAAGATCTACCTCACAACATTTCTGAAGAACCTGGTCTAGGTGTGCTAAACAATCGTCAAAGGATTCACCATAGACCGAAAAATCATCCATAAATACCTCTAGAAAATCACCGACCATGTCTGCAAAAATAGCAAGCATACACCTCTGGAAAGTAGCAGGGGCGTTGCACAATCCAAAGGGCATCCATCTAAAGCCATACGTGCTGAACAAACATGTGAAGGTGGTTTTCTCCTGATCTTCAGGAGCAATGGTTACCTAGTTGTATCCGGAGTAACCGTCATGGAAACAAAAGTATTCCTTCCCTGCCAACCTTTCGATGACCTGGTCTATAAATGGCAAAGGAAAGTGGTCCTTCTTCGTCGCGGCGTTCAATTTTCTGTAATCATCGCACACCCGCCACAATGTGGTTACCCTCTTTGGAATCTCCTCTCCACTCTCATTCTTAATCATCTGAATTCCCGACTCTTTTGGAACAACTTGTAATGGGCTAACCCATTCAGAGTTGGAGATGGGATAAATGAACCCTGCGTCGTACCATTTCGTAATCTCTTGCTTGACAACCTCTTGTAAAATCGTATTCAGCCTACGTTGAAATTCTCTGGAAGGTTTGTTGTCATGATCGAGATAAATATGATGAGAACACAAAGAAGGATTAATCCCGCAGAGATCGGATACAGTCCACCCAATAGCCTTACGCTTTCTTTCAAGAACCTCCATCAGACGAGATTCTTATTCTTTCGGTCAAAGATGAACTGATAATGATCGGAAACTGTCGTTGTGGACCCGCAAGGAAAGCATACTTCATATTCGGGGGCAACAACTTCAGTTCTGGTAAGGTAGATTCTGGCTCTACTGAAACCTCATTTATATGTGTATTGGGATCCGTATCGGTTGGGAATTTGTCTACAATCTAGTTATCCACCATCTTAATATGCTCTAGAGTCGGACTATAGAAGATGTTTAAAACATCATATGACTCGCTACTATGCTCATCCTCAAAATGAGTAGAGGAAAACAAATTAGCTAATTGAAACTCTATCTCTAGATCATCTGAAGTGGAGGAATTGTGTAAAGACTTTGAATCTAAAAGATCTGCAATAAACTCCTCAGAAGTCTGATCTCTCTGCTTCTCGTCATCCATACTGAAATATAAGGTTCCTTCTGAATAACTGCCAACTGTAGTCTCAAACCCATCCTCTGTTAAGCAATCTTAGGTCTCTACTTGATACCTTTCGAGGTCGTCAAGACGAACCTCATCCATGTAACCGTAGGTAGTTAAAGAACTCAAGAACTCGGAAGATGCGTCACTGGATGTGTTTGAATCTCTCGCCATCTCTATATGTAACTTCTCACCCTCGACGTGAAAAGATACATTCCTTGTCTTATAATCGAAGCGAGCCTTTGCGGTCTCTAAGAAAGGCCTCCCAAAGATGATCGGGGTAAGGTGTAATTGTGTAGGGTAATCCATGTCCAGGACAGTAAAGTCCACTGGGAATTGCAAACCCTGCACGATTACGATAACGTTCCTTAATATGCCCCTAGGTCTCTACATGGATCTATCAACAAACTGAAGGATCGCGCGAGGATTTGTAAAGAGGACCTAACTCGAGCTTGTCGACTAAGGAAGATGGTATCAAATTGATCGAGGAACCGTTATCTAATAGAGTGTGATCAAATTCAGTATTTGCGATCTCGCATCAGACATAATGTGATCCTGAATCCATTTTCTTCTCGGGTAACTTATTCTGAATAGCACATGATGTAGCCTTGGTCAAACATGTTTCTCTGTACGTGATCTCTTTTTCCTACACGTAGTACATCGATTTTTCAACGGATTCTTGAACGTAGGAAAATGCTCCAAGGCATCGTGAAGTGGGATATTCACAAAGATGTTATCTTTCAATAACCTTTCTGTCTCTGGAGTCACAACATTCTTTTTGTTATTTTTCTTTCCTTTTCCAAACAAAGAATCGGTAAAAGGAACTATATAAGGAATGAGAAAATCAGACTTTTTGTTACTTTCGGAATCATCTTGTACATCGAGAGTTTCAGCTTGATTCCTTGCAGTTGCTCCTTTCCTAGAGTGCAGCCCATCCTGACCCATCGTTAGGGCCTTGAGAAACAACATCAGAGAGCTCCGATGAGCCCTCTCGAATCCCAGGCGAACACCTTCACCCCTCAGGTAATGATCTTATTCATCCCATGCTTTTTCCTCCTATCTTCATCCTCTATTCTTCAGTTTCCTTGATTTGAAATCATCACCCTCCCGATCGTCGATTCACCTTCACCAATCCACCCCGGCTCTGCACGCAATCACTCCCCGTCGCAAGACCGATCGCACACCACTCGATGTGCCGCCTTCCACCTTCACGTGCCCTCGACCTCTGCCTGCCACGGCCCACGTCCCCGCCAACAGCGGCTAGAGCCACACCACCTCATTCAAGTTGCCCTTGTGTTGCCTGGAGAGGCTTCCTCACCACTGATCACAACCACATCCACCCCTCCTTGGTCGACCGCCCCGAGCATCTCCGTCGTTCACAACAGTACTTTGCTGATGCACCTACAACAACTCCTCCCTCCTCCACCTGGGAGCTCTCCATCACCATCCCGTTGCACACACATCAACTCCAGGACCTCGAGTTGCACCTCGAGCTATGCACCTCATCCACATGTTCATGCCCTCGACCAGATGACCGCCTCTCCTGCAGCAGGAAGCTGCCTGCCTCGACATTAATTCCACCTCATGTGCACGGTACGTGAGGATGGGGGTTATTTACAAGGCCTCCCTGCCTTTCTTCATATTTACACCGACACCCGAGCCAACCAGGTCACGTGCGGTGCACTTGCGCATGCGCAAAATTGCGAGAAGTCCCCTGGAGAATCCAGTAATTAAAAAAGCACCCTTGTGCGCTATTTTTTATTTTACTTTTGTTTTTTATTTTGCGTAAATACCCTATCTTTGGACATTAAATTGAACATTCATTTATCATCATTTTTTCTTTTTTTAAAAAAATGCATTCTGTAGAACAACTTTTGCTTTATCACGTGGAGATTTTTTTGTAATTTTATGAACATCGGTTAATTTAATATAATTGTTATTGTGGGAAATAGCATATTTTACCCTCTGTGTGATCTTTAATTGGTATTAAGTTATTCATTGCTTTAAAAATTCCCAAAAATTCTCAATAGGAAGCTTTTAGGTTGTTTTACATTATGCACAAAAATCATCTCATTTGCATGCATATCGAGGTCACAATAAATTGAACGGTGACTATAGTAATTGATTTTAAATTAATTCCACACATAGTATTTTTAGGAACTAAAAATTATCTGGATATCTCTTACAGAGACCTATCTAGGATAATTTAATCTCCGAAAAATGTTGATTTTGTTATTTACTAAAATTAATTAAATCAAAACTCCCTAGTCTGCATATTTTATTCACTACTAATTCATATTGCATCCAAAAATAGTGCAGTAGCTTAATCTTCATATTTCACCTTCTGGTCAAGTTTAGGGTTTTTGGACTTGATTTGATCATAAATTGCATTTTAGTCCCTGAACTTTATCAAATTTGCATTTCACTCATTAATTGCATTTAAAAATACCAAAAAAATACATCTATGAAAACCTAATCTCTAGAACGACTATAAATCAACCTATGTTAAGGAGTCATTGGCCTCCCTGAGTTCAACCTTGGGCTTGCCCAAGTAAAAAAGTTGTTCGCTCACTTAAATGTATAATTAATCGATTTAACAGTTTTTGATTAATCCGAAATTGCCCGAGTGCAACGAAATTCAAATGTTAATTTCACATAATTAACAAGGGCTTTTGAGGGTTCTTCACTAAGATAAATAACCTTGGCACCCTTGCTCTAACAATTATTGATCCTTCAGAGTAGAGAAGTATTTGACATCTCCACTAGATGTCTTTCCAATAAACTGGAACTCTCTCGAGTTATGAATGTGAAAAGTTACTATCTTCTGGAAATAGTCAAGGCATGTATGATGCGTTTCTATCTAGTCCATCCCTAGGATGAGATCAAAGTCATCCATTTCAATAAGTAGTAGGGAAACATGTAGATTATGTCCTGCTATCTATACCAAACAATTATCTAGGATTTCTCGGATTATAATTGCTTATCCTCCTAGACATGTCTTGGTCTACCATGATCCTTAAATGATTCAAGACCAAAGGTTAGGTCCTATATGTCTTAGCATGATGTACATAAGGGACAATAACATGTGAGTGGTAATGCAACCAATTACTCACTTGAATCCTCCTTGATCTGGACCGTTGGATGAAGGGTGCTTAATCCAACGGTCCATACCATTTCATTTATGTCATTTTTTTATTATTTTATTTTATTCTTTTATTTGTTTTCTTTTTATTTTATTCATGTTATTCACCCATCATGTGTCACCACCTAGACCGTTCGATCTTGGCCGATAGAACTATTGAGGCATCGTCTCCTTCCTCCTGAATCTTATGGGTGACACCAACCACTCCCGGCTCTCGTGACCGCCAATTGCCTCCATCTGCATCCTTAGGCAACCCACGACTCCCTTGTCTCCCTCTCCCCTGCGACCGGAGGTTCTCGCCAACTCACCCATCTCCTCTAACCGCTCCATCACTTTGTGAGGCGCAAGTGCCAACTCCCACCACCATCACTCTTCAATGATCCATTTTTGACCCAGCTAGCTTCCCTTTCACGCAACCACCTCTCCCACCATCTCCTCCATATCTCGCGCTCTCTCTTCACCGCATTTATCTCCTGCTCGCCCATGCACGCCCCACGCCCCACGTTCTCCACTCCACTCCCCCCTCGCAACCACCTTTAATAGAAACCCTGCCTCCCATATCGTAGATCATCTGCCACTTCTTAGAGATAGAGATCAGGCCCCCAGCGACCTCAGAGACAAGCCACCTCAGTTGGTAAGGTAATGACCAGCTTTAATTCTCCGGCATGATCCGAGGAACAGAATTATGTACAAAACTCTCTAAAATAGGAGAAGACATATTTTTGTTGGGAGTATCTGCATGGTCTGGCGTTATATCATCGTCTGACTAGCTGGTGTCCATGTCAATTGTTTCGGCATTGCTCCATTCTCTCTGATCTTCAAGGTGGTCCTCATCAATGTGTTAATTCTCCTCCTCAACATCAGAATCTGGTTGCTCATGAATTTGCTCCTGCTCCTCATCAAGTTCCCTATCCTCTACTCCAGCAGGTGCTCATGGTGATCTACCTCTCCTGAGACGAATGAAGTTAGATAAAAATTTAGGAAACGAGATCATGCTTGTAGTGTTGTCTACCTGATCTGGATGCCTCCTCTTGTTGTTCGGATTCATTTGAGGCTGGGCTGGGAGAGTGATCTTCAGTATGTTTAACTCATCCAGACGACAGTTAACCTGCTTCATCTCTGTCTTATGCACAATTTGGAGCGTACTCAGCATATCCATGATGATTTAGAGCCTGGGCCTGTGAAGACATCTCAGTTTCAGTGTGGTGGTCCTAGCTTTCTACTCTCTCTTACCTTGGCGTTTATTGCTGTGAGGTGGAAGGCTGGGAGGATCTCTGCAGCATAAAGACTGTTGCTGCTGCTGATAGTGATATGATTATGAATGGTTAGCAGGATACTGGTAAGAATGCGGTCTCTGATAAACATGTTGATGAGACTACTGCTGCGTGAAATTATGTTGGTGCTGGAAGTGTGGACGTCCATGGTGTGGTTGGTTGTACTGCTACTGCTGATGATGCTGTAAACTCGGTTGCTGAATTGGAGTATACCAAATCCCGTTGATCTCAAGAGTGGGTTGAGGCTCAACATCGATGTCTGCAACACTGGTGATCTGGCGGGATTAGCATGAGACTGATCCTCATGCCAATAAATCTGCAGAGTCTCGTACTCGCTTTGTACAAAATGAATCTGTTGGGTGGGTGGAGCAGGTAAGGTCCTCCTTGTAGGCTCTGCGGTCGAAGAAGATTGGCCCTGCTAGTACTGAAGTTGGAGCTCTGAAACCTTCTTCGTAAGATCACTCAGTTACTGAGGCAGAGATGAGAGTTTCTCTAACTCTCGCAATGGCTGTAAGTCCTGAACTTGTTTTTGAATCACATCCGCCGGTGTTAATTTCTCGCTAATGAAGCCCATGTTGGTGTTGGATGCCGAGTCAGTTTGGTCCATATTCGAAGGGATGGCAGATAACTTAAGAGTCGTCAACTCTACTCGGGCATTTCAGAAAGCCCCTCAGCCACCACATCACCGAGAGCATCATAAGTTGGCTAATATCTTAGAGTTTGAATCCAATACCAACAGGGGCTTCATTAGCAAGAAATTAATGTTGGTGGATGTGATTCAAAAACAAGTTCAGGACATACAGCCGTTGCGAGAGTTAGAGAAACTCTCATCTCTGCCTCAGCAGCTGAGTGATCTCACGAAGAAGGTTTCAAAACTCCAACTTCAGTACCAGCAAGGCCAATCTTCTTCAACAACACAACTTGCATAGAGGACCTAACCCACTCCACTCACCCGACAACGGCACCATTTTGATAAGCTCGGGTCTCGTGAGCGATAAGAAAAGTGTCAGTGTAGAGGATCGCTCAGAACCGAAACCCGAACTTAATCAAACAAATTTCGATTTTAAAATAGGAGAGAGAGAGAGAAAGAAGGTAAATTGGATTCTCTCCTATTTTAAACCTTACACTATTTTATTTAGCCAGGTAAGTGTGCCTGGGTCAAACACAAGGAGGCAGAATAGAGATATTTTGATTTCTGAGTGAAAATATTATTTTTGTGATTTTTTATCTCTTTTCAAGACAAGTTGATTTTTAAGTTTTTATTTGGTTTTTTATTTTTCAATTTTTATTTAATTTTGCAATGTGATATTTTTCAAACAATTTACCTACAATATAATACATGAGAAATAGGTGAATTATAGGTGAAACTATATAGTAGGTAAATCGAGCGAGCAACAAGCTCGACGAAGACTCAAAAACAAATCAAAACGGAGACGAAATTCGACAAATCAAAACACGACAAAAAAGCGACGAAAACACACAACAAATACTGAAAAACCTTGCTAGGGTAGTTGTGTAACTACTCTAAAAAACTATATAAAATAATGTTGAAAATGCGTCTAAAGTCCCCCTACAACTCATGGGTAGAAGTACAAGAAAAAGAAGTAAAAGTTCTATAAATTGGTCCTCGGCCAGGTATTGTTCTGTGAAGAAAATATGAAAGATTAAATTTAGGCCCACGTGTGGGGACCTAAATGCAATTTCTGGAAAGCTTGGAGGCGGTCTGGAATTCTGGAGGTCTTCTGGACTTAGTGTGCAAATGTCACACCGTTTCAGATTGAGCGGTCAGGATTAGAATGACGGAAGCGATCTGGGACGTCCAAGCCTGCCACGTGTCAACAACTTGTGCTTCTGGTTGTTCTTGGCTATTCTTCAGGAGGTTGAGCAACTGACGGGGATGGTTTCTTCGCCGACTTTTTGCCGTCGACCGGAGTGGTGCTTGGGCCTACTGTAGGGCCAGAGGGGTGGTTCCTCCACCCCTCTGGCCCGCCTATGGGTAAACATGGCCTGAGGTGGCGGAGAGCAGTGGAGCGTCGTCGAGGAAGATGACAGTCTCGCTGCTCTGCTACTGGAGCTAAGTTTGTTGCTCCTTCTTTGAAGGCGATTTGTGTGAAGATTGAAGACTCCAAATGACTTGAAGTTGCTCCAGATTCCAGATAATCCTGCAAAGATCAAATGTGTGTGCTCGATTTGTAAGAAATCGGGCGAATGATTAATGATTTTGCAAGATTAAAAGTTGTGTTTCCAGACTTAATGAAAGAGGTCGTCGATGGTAGCAAGAATTGCGACGCGAATTGATTGATATCGAAATGATTTGGTTACAGGAATTTGATGTGCGTTTAATATGAATGATTAAACATCCTAATGACGTGCTCAAGGTCCTTAATGAAGGCACGAATGTCCAGAAAGAAAATTACAAAGATGGATGAATACCTGTGGGTAGCAGAGTGTAGAACTACTACTGGTCGTTGCTCGACGGGTCGGCTTCCCGGAGCTCCACGCGCACACGGCGACGATGCAAGACGAGGTTGATGCCTTGGAACTTCTCCCCGATGATCCTCCTTCCATGCGGGTCCCCTTAGGTGGAGCTGTCACCTCCAGAGCGGGCGGAGCGAGGCTAAAATAGGTAGGAGGTCGGCCACTGGATCTGGTAGTTCAGATGGTTAATGGAGAGTTAGTTGGAATCCGCCAACTTTAGGGGTATTTATAGAAAGATTACTTGGGCTTCAAGGTTAATCCAAGGGTGGACGAATAGGTTAGTTGTTAGGAGAAGAGAATCAAAGGGTTAGATCGTCTGAAGAAGTCATGAGTTGCATGGGAAAAATAGGTGAACATGGCCGGTTAGAACAGAAGCAATACTGGCTTTTTGAAGAAGAAGCACCAGGTGCTGACACGTGTCAGCACCTGGTTGGCCAGATGCATAAATACCTTATAAATTATATAATAAATAGTAAATAGCATTATTTTAAAAAGGTATAAAAATAAGAAATGTAAATAATTAAATTATCTAAATTATAGAATAATTACTTTTTATAATAAAAAATTCTTATACGAAATATTAATATTATATTAATAAATAGGTATAGATAATACTTAATAAATAGATTTAGTATTTTTAATTCAATAAATAAATAAATAAATAAATATTAATTTATATTTTCTTAATTATTAGGGTAATAAATAAATTATATGTGAATTTTTAGGGATTTTAGTAAATTAGTTTACATATATTAATAAATATGGGTATAAGTTATACTGTTCAATTTTATCCATAAATTAGGGTCTTAGATTTTATTAAAAAAAGTAAATAAGCTCCAAATATTCTGAAATAAATCATGATGAAAGTACAATATCATGAAAATAATTAGAAATTATAAAATTAATAAAATTATAAATAGTGCTTTCTAAATAAAATAAATAGCCCAGAAACCCCGTTGTCTTTAGGTCCCAAAATTGACTTTTTGCAAACAGACTCCGAATTCATGGAAATCACCTCTATTAATTAGAGAATATTATTTTAGAAACTTGGAAGTTAAGTAGAGTGAAATTGGAGTTCATATGATGATGTTATGAGGTTCGGAAGTTGAGAATCTGACAATTTAAAAGGATTTCTTGGCATATATACATAAGAATATTTTTAACTTATTTTTATATTTTTATATACATTTTTAGAAATAATTAGGAAAAGAGTTTGGTGAAAAAATATGTACATATGAATTAATTAAAAATGAATGAAGTTTTATATTTATTTAATAAATAGTGAGAAATGTGTGAAGTGTATCTTAATTTATTTTTATGGTTTTTTTCCTTATCCCCCCCTACTCATTGGTTTGTCGACCAATCCATGCTGACTTGGTCTCGGGGGTTAGGTTATATAAATATACCTTGCAGCTATATTTATATTTATAAGTCATATTGTACTTATATACATATTTACAATCTGCCTTCTTTTCTTTTCTTTATTTTTTATCCTTTTATTTATTTACATGTCTTTGATGCTTAAAAGTGCATTTTTAATCATGAATGTAATTTGAATAAAATGTGGGAATTAATGAATATTTACATGTATTTGTTAAGGGTTTTAATACAAAATACGACTGAAAAGTTAATGAATCATGGATTCATCAGGACTCGATAATGCCAGAGAAATCAATATGTATTTTTCTAATTAATAAAATTCGAATTAGTACGTATTTTGAGATAATACCATATATGTATTCAAGTAAAAACAATCAAGTTTGTTGATTGAATTGAACTGATAATTGATTTAATGAGATTGAATTAATTATATCCAATTAAAAACACTTTATTATGAATAGATGTGCATTTCCCTTGGAAGAATTAATTACATGAATATGATTCATGATAATTAATTAAAATTTGAATATGATATGGAGGATCACATAAATGATATCCATGGTCTCCCGTCAAGGCGAAGGGTTCCGTCACCAGATATTGTGTGTAGGAGACGCCTGTCCGAAGTGACAGCTCCTACATGCAATCCATTTGGATTGGGCTCTTCACTTCTTGAAAGAGTAAGGACGTATGCGTAGTGACCCCAATATCAGGTCCTCATATTATTGGGGCGATATTGGATTGCGCATAGCGAGTTGTATTCCTATTGACGGTTGGTTCAATTAATGACGTGTCAACATCACCTTAGGGGTGGTGGGCCCGGGTGTTAAAGATTGAATTGGGAGATGCAAGTTGGACTTGCAAGGCGAAATGTGTTCCTGCTTCTTTTTATCGGAGTTACATGTTCTCATATTATTGGGATGTAACAAAGATAAGGAAGGAGATCCCAGATCTTGCTTGAGATATAATGATAAGTATATCTCTTACATTGAAAGTGATTAAGGAAATGAACTTTCAATGTTGACAAGGAAAGACAACTTTGATATAAAAATTCCTAAATCAAAGTACAATATTTATTTAAATATATTTACAAAAATTTCGTATTTCAGATAATCCTTCATTAAACCCACTCAATATTATACTCAATAATAACCAGTAAAATATCATGGATTGGATACATGATCTATATATTGTACTTGCAGTTTTACACATATTGTATGTGGTTACAATGTGCAAGTTTCCTCATAATAATGAGGAGTTACAATTAAATAGACAATAGGACTACTACCCTAGGATTTGTATGTATCTATAGTCTTGATCTCTCATCGAATGTACTTTGGAAGTGACATGTCGATGATGATCGCAATTGTCAAATAATCATTATAAAATTCTAAGAAGATGTTCTGGCATACATATGTGCTCTCGACATTTAATCATGAATAACATGGTTCTCTGCATCATGCAAAATGGTGGCTCTATAAGAGATGATGTATTCAAATTGTTTGAGTACCTACCTGAACCAATGTTTTAAGAGTTTAGATGGATGTAGATACGATGAGTGTCATCATTCTACTGTCTATACTCTGATCATTCATGATGCTTCATATTATTCATATTGTATGAATTGAATGAAGCATGTATAAATATTGAAATGCTCTTATATTGAAATCTTTTGAATTTAACATAAGAGACCATTATCTTAAACAATGTTGTTTATAGATGAAGGAAGCACAGTGGAAGCGTGGGTCTGACCCATGTGAGAATGAAAGTCAAAGAGTTGACTGTACTTCTGTGACATCCATATGAAATCCAAAGAGTTGATAAATGTCAATACTGCAATAAGTTGATGTGTTGTTAGTATGACTATCAACTCTATCTAGAATCCTTAGAGAAGGAATCAGATAGTACATCAAAATAATCTACATATAATCATTGAAATTAACTGACTTATTTGATAAGATAAAGTCTAATAATTGTATCTCATTCTTCTAATAACAATTGCAATTAGTTGCATATGTATTAGAAGACTATAAAATTTGATTTTAAGGTTTAATAGTCATCCACATGGATATTGATGCAATTGTTGCAACAATATCCATTGGATAGATGGACTTGTTAATTTTAGTGGGAGAGCCCTTAGTCTTAGAGAATGTCTCTATGACCTAGATATTAGAATACACTCATTGTTTATTTCTAGATGTTGGAAATAAACATGAATTATGTAATAGACCTATCATGAAGAGTTATGATGGAGATATTTCAGATAGTAATCTAAATCTTGTGGACTCTACTAAATTAGAAAAATTAATGAATGGTTCATTAAGATTTCTAATATTACAAATTAAACCATCAAAGATCAATAGGAGGATTAAGATCATTTGATAATGATCTAGCATCATGTTTCGGACATTTGTATGTTGATGTGATCAATAGAATGATAAGAGATGAAACTTTAGATTGTCTAAAGAAATCTTACATACTTGTGAATACTGTATTCAAAAGTAGAAATGTCCAATACACCCTTCCTTGGGAATGGTGTTAGATGTCAAGGTATTCAAAATCTCATACATATTGATGTATGTGAATCATCTATATCAGAATGAACATTATGGATATGTGATATCTATTGATGATTATTTGAGATATGAGATTTCTTTCATTCACCTTTGAAAGCTTTGAAATGTTCAAACATTTCACAATTTTTGGTTTTGAACCAAAGTCTAAAGGAAGATGAAATGAATTTGATCTAACCTAGGTAGCATGTACCTATTAGATGAATTTATGGAATACCTTATAGAGATATGAATATTATTTTTATCTCACACCTCCTTATAAACCTAAACTCAATAAGAGTTGTAGGGAGATACAATTGGATCATGTGTGACATGATATGATCAATGATGAATATTAGCATAATTATCTATTAGTTTCCAAGGTATATATGTAGTAGAGACTACAATATATATCCCTTAATAAGGTTCCATGCAAGTAATATGGAATCTGGCACTAGAGAGTGCTACTTCATTAGGAAAATAAAGGATGGTATTGGATACCTACTTTATGACCTTGAGATTCTTAAAAGATCTCATCTTTGAGAATATGATTCTTATAAGATGACTCTCTTGAGAATCAAGATGAAAATGATGTAAAGGAACTCATTTAATCTTGAGATGATAATGAGGTCCTGGAATCGGAAACTAAAAAGACAATTAAAGATGAAACACTAATACCTCTTCAATAAGCTTGAAGATGGATTCCATGTGTCAGTTGAATCTGTCAATGATCTAACTTCATATGATGAAGCTTCTAAAGATGATGACATGGAATGAAGGATGTTAGCAATAAAGTCTAAAGTAGACTTCATATAAAAGTATTGTATATAGAACCTCGAGTATCCACCTATATGGGTAAGACCCATTAAGGATTAAATGAATCTTCAAGAGAAAGAGAAAACATGATGAAAAGGTAGAGACTTTCAAAGCATGGTTCGTAGCCATGAGCTGCACACCAAAGAGAAGACATCGCTTACGATGATACTTGCTCTCCAGTGACCTTGCTTTAACCCATCGGAATATTGCTAACCATAGCTACACTCAAATAAGCTTCTTGTACTTGGAATATTGGATTTGATGAAATCATAAATGTTATGGTTACATATAAAATCTTGATAAACCATATGAAGCTTAGTGGGAGTGCCAATTTGTTCATCGTGCTAAATGTAGATATCCTAATCATTTGGAATGATCTAAGGATGATAATAATAAGTGTTTTATAATCTGATTGTTCCATACCTCGAGACATGATCTCAAGGATACCTCTTATATCTTAGTTCTGAAGTTGTTCAGAAGCAAAGAAAAGAGGGTATTGGGACCAACACATTAATGGTATACCTTGGACATTTCCATGGAAAATTCCAAGAAAGGATTCTTTCCCTCAAGATATGGTACTGACCTATCTAAAGGAATAGCACATCAAAGAGTTGAGGATGTGAATACTAAAACTGCTTGCCCTTGTGCATCAGTTTCGAAAATCTTAGTGTATGCTAGATGTGTACAAAAGCCAGATGTCTGCCATGTAGTGGGAGTAGTAAACGGTTGTTGATCCTACTATGGTTACTAAACACTTGATTGCAGTAATAACAATATTTTCAAAAGATGATGAAACTTAGAGATAGTGATCTCAAAGTCTTATCTTCAAAATTTTAAGACCGTGTAGATAGTGATCTATAAGGGTCTTAACTGTTGATACCTTAGGAGATAGAGATCTCTAGCAATAAAGGTATTCTGATAAGGATTATGGACATACTGGTTATAATAATTATCGAGCTATAGTGTCAAGGACACTATAACAAAATTGAGTATTGGTTGCATAAGATGCAACATTCGCATCGGATGCGAGCACTGTTACTACGGGATATGCAAGTGTCGTAAACGGACTTGGCGTGGTCTCTTGGGAATAGAGTGACTGATCTGCTTACCTAGCTATTTTCTAAATAGCCTATGATTGTCACATGAGTGTGGGTTTAAATGATTAGCTTATTAATGGCTCTTTGGGCTAGTGGGAGATTGTTGGACATGCGAGCCCATAGCAAGCCATTATGTAATAAATGTTATTGTGAATATCAATCCATGATCTGAAATGAAGAATAAATAATTTGCATAATAGGTCCCTTAGTACAATTAGGGTTATGTACCATGGCCATCTTGATGATCATACAACTGTTGATTCAGTTATTGAATCATAGAGGCTGGTGCTTGGATGAATATCTAAAGAGTTAAATTGAGGACTCATCAAGCACCGTCAAATGATTGTTAAGAGATGATCTCCAGCCTGAGTAGAAGATGGCAATCCTTTCTGATTTAGGCTGATATCTAACCGACCTCTTGATGCAGGTCCTCTAAATAGGAATAGATATTCAGAGGTGTTAGATAAGTTATGTCAAAGAGTTGACTTAACGAGATCGAGATAACCAAAGTCCTATGTCGTATGTTGTCATGATATAGGCACGCATCCTCTGACCGGAGACAGATGTGTTACCTATATGTATGAGTATGTACATTTGGTAGACCAATAGGTTGATGACCAAATCAAGGTCTATACACCGGCACGCTGGTGTGCATATAAGGGCATATGAGTAATACGATCTCTCAAAGGGATCATACATGTTCATTACTAACCGGAAGACATGAGCTCACTCATGAGATATTGGAGAGAACCAAATTCCGTGCACGATCATCTCGCTTTGGAAGCTTGACTGAATTTGTAGGTTTGATATATGCTTTTGGAAATTATATGATCAACACCTGGGTATGATATATGCTTTTGGAAAGCATATGATAGATACCGACTCCCAATGATCGAATGAGAAACTTAATGATAAAACCTCTCAAGTAGACTGTGTAAAATTGATCTTATACCTCGGGTTTATTCCGAGTCTTCTAATATGTAGGATGTATAGGTATTGGGAATACCTGAGGGTGATGTGATCATAAACGGTAGTATAACCATGATGCTTCCATCCTAGGGAGTGATGAAATGGGTCTGGATTTTAGTGGCTCCTCTCGGTAGAGAAGTAATATAATCTTAGTCTAAATGTTGGACATTGATCTGAATGTGATTCAGATGCAATGAGAAGATTAGATTTGTGGTGTTGATTTAATCAAGCATCTATGGGAGGCCCGAGATCTGGATTTGAGATGTGATATCAATATCCAAGTCACTATACGTAGAACAATACAATCGCCATGTCCTCATCTCCAAGTATTCGCGGAGAAAGTGCATTATCCTTGAAAGAGTTCGGGATAACTTCATTATTGATATCAACATCCGAGCATTGAGAAAATGGATAATTATGATTAATATGAATTCGATTCATATTATAAAGAGAGTTATCTTAGATAATTAAATGTGATTTGATTATCAAAGATGTGAATAATGTGAATATGATTCATATTATTCGGGCACATGAGAATAGAAATTAAAGATGATTAAATGAGATTTAATCATCTTGGATATGATTAATGTGAATAGCACTATCCATATTGATCATATGTATTATAAATGTGATTTATAATATATAAGAGAGAGATATTTGTAATTTACATTTGTTAATTAAATGTTGATGTGAATTGGATTCACATTGGACATTAAAATGAAATGTAATTTACATTTTATTTTGGGTTGTGAATGTGATTCATAAATTTCCAATGGCATGACTGCAATGTTCATAAAATAAATTGGATTTATTTTTGTGAAATAATTTTCAACAAAAGTTGTTGCAAATATTGGAGAAAATCATGGCATAATGCAATCTCATGTAATATGGAAAGGAGGCTCATTTCCTAATAAGGAGAGGGGACGGCTACTAAGTCCTTATAGGACTCATAGCTGTCCTCCCCCCTTTATGGAAGGAGGCAAGCCTCCTTCCTATTTCTCCAATGGAGATTGATTTGATATAAATCAAATTATATTTAATATATATTTGATTTTTATTAAATTAATTGTTGTTGTTTTTTACCAACAAAAATCCTAGCCATTGAAAGAAAAAGAAATCAATGAGAGCCATTTGATTTGTGTTGCCCATGGATTGAGATCCATGAATCCTAAAATATTATAAATAGATGGGCACCCTGATGAGTCCTCATTCATCACTTTTTATTCTTTTATTTTAGCTAAAACCTTTGCAAAACACCATGTTTATGTTTGTAAATAAAATAAATTATAAAAAAGCATGCATTGTGTAAATACCAAAAATTAGCATGTTTTTGGGTAAAAATAATAGAATAAAGAAATAAAGAAAAAGAGGGAAATATTTAGAATAAATATTGAGTGACCTGAACCTAAGGGAGGGCTCAATATGGGCCGGACCGCAAAAATAAAATAAGTAGAGAGAGATAGGGTGACTCAGCCTTGTACATAACAACCAACATAGTGTAAATATTTTATTTTTCAAAAATAAAACTAAATATGTGTTTCCCATATTTTGTACATATTTATAAAAATAGAATAAAAATGGGAAAAATAAAATAAAAATAAAAATAAATAATTTCTCTCTCATCAATGTATATATACCATGTACATAAAATAAAAATGTATTTATTTCACCCTAGTAAATACTTAATAAAAATCAAATAAAAATCTTTTTATATTCCAATTTTGATGATGTAAATAAATAAAATATAAAATTGTAATAATTGTACATAGATAAAATAATAAAAATAAAATTTAAAACTACATAGGTATTTATACTTGTATATAATAACAATATAATGTAAATACCTAATTTATTTTTCAAAAAAATAAATAAATATCACTAAAAAAATACTTTGAAAATAAATAAACATTTTTCATTTGTGAATATTCTGAAATAAAGTAATTTTCTAATTTATTTGGAATTTTCAAATCTTTTTCCAATGGATTTTTCTCATTGGTCCACAGGGATTGTTGACCCCCAGTCAACTCCCCCCTGGACCACTTTGCCTGGATCCGCGTGATGACCCGATCTTCCCCAATTTTTCCAGATGTGATCCGACTACCATTCACCTAAACCTATAGTCCTGATTATCCACTATACATCCCTGATCCACGCCCACCTCCTTCCTAGGGATCCGTGCTTCGATTTGCTTGCCCGACTCCATTCTTGTCGTACCCCTACCACTATAAAGCTTCGCCTCCTTCCGCCATTTCACGCACTTTAGGCCACCATCTTCGATCCCCGTGACCTCCATCTTCTTCCTCGAGTGACAGCGAGTGCAGAGGGTGTTTGAGAGAGGGATTGGAGGTGTGTACCCCAGGTTCGACGACCCTTGTCATCGAGCTCCGCCGCCGGTGGAGCCCGAGCCTCTGGAGGCTTTGCTCCATCGAGGCGAAGACCATCGGAGATCTAGCATCTCCCCCACAGTCGATTCCGACCATCAGGTACTCCTTTTAGGTTTCAGTTCGTCAGCTAGCTTCAATTCTTCCATTATCGCTCCGCCAGCAACACCCTAGTGGCCGGAGCCCTGTCACTTCATCTTATCTGTACCGATAGATCCCTCGACCCATCATCACCTTCTCTCCACGATCTCATCACCTCGATCTGGGCTATCTAAGCCAAGATCGAGTCTGGTTCCTTCCACCACCTCTATTGGAACCTCCCTTTGCCTATCCATGCCGCTTCCTTTGTTATTTTGCGAATAACCAATGCTGGAGTGTTCCTCCGAGCACGAGTGTTCTCTTGCAGGTGAATAAGTGCAGGATACCCCCCTTAGCCGCATCTTCCATCCTTCACCGGAGTCGCCCAGCTCCCTCGTCCCTCGTCAGAGGATCGGACCGTTGGGAGCTCCATCGGACGCCACCACCCGACGCGGATCGTCATCGCGAGGAGGACCCCCATCCCTGATCTTCCATCGAACGTTCGGATTGCTTCCAGATCGTCGGCGAAGCTCACCCAGGAGGATTTCATCCAGCCTACCTCTCTACTGTCGGATCAAGCCTCACCTCTAGATATCATCAGAGTCGTCCGTACCCTGCTCCTTTCAGGCCGTTAGATCCATGATCTGACGACCACGTGCATACCACATTCGATGCCTCGTCAGCACCGTTGGATCTTTCCTTGAGGCCCCATCACAACCGTAAAACCATCTGCCACTCACCGCCTGACACCTGGCACTCACATGCCCCGCACGCGCTTTGGTTGGGTAATTTGCGGCATACCCCCTGCTGTTTATTTTAGTTTCTGTTTAGTCGCATAAATGAAATAGTACACTTGGAACATTTGCAGAATAGGACCTGTAGTTTATGATTTACATTTTCGTCCTTACTGTGTCGATGCATGTGCTTCGTCACGTGAGAACCTAGGCTTTTTGCATACTTCGGGCTGAATTTTATAAATGTTATGGAATGAAGTTTATGTTTCAGATATTGCATATATGCCCCTATGCGTGAGATATTTGAGCATGTGTGGAAATTGATGTTAATTTTACACTGATGCCCCCATAGTTTCTATGCATGTTTCTATTTAGCCCTGAAAGTTTGTTTCCTTGCGTTTAAGTCCTTGTGTGCTGTAGCTTGTTGATTGGTTAAATAAAATATCAAATTATATCCAAATCTTGTGAAATTTAGACACGAGGCTCTTGCCACTATGTAAAAATTTCACTATTTTTTTGGACATTTTTGAGTAGTTTTGATATTTTAAAAAAATCAAAAACCCTTATTTTTACTAATGTTTGGTTTATAAAATCACGAAAAAATATCAAAAACCCTTAAAAATTCTAAAAATATTAGACATTGTTGGTTTCTGTGTCTTTGAGCTTCAGTTCGATTTTTAGCCTATTTGGATTTATAAAACCCATAAAAATATAAAACAATAAAAATCTTAAAAAAATCTTAAAAATTCTAAAAAATTCAAAAAATTGTACTTTAGGTTTATGTAGCTTAGTTTTTATTTCTCTTTTTCATAACCTTCAGATTTTATAGGCTAATTACGTATTTTTAATTAGCCTTTCAAATCTGATTGCACATTAGTTCACTGTTTTTGCCTTTTCCTATTTTTATAAAACCAACCAAAAAATTACAAAATTCTGAAAAAATTACCAAAAACACCTCAAAATATAAAAAACACAAAATAGTTTTATTTGAATTTTTTGAGTTGTTTTGATGCATTGAATAAATTGTTGAATGTGTCCTTTTTAGCCTTTTCTTACATTTTCTTCATAATTAAAAATACAAAATTTTTTATAAATCTATAAAATCCACCAAAATTCATTTCTTTAGTTTATTTTGTTTTTTACTACTTCGTAGGCCGATTCGGCCAACCCGTGCTCCTTGAGTAAGACCCTGGTCACTATACCAGGTTAAATAAATAACGAAGACCGCTATTCGTGTTTCATTGATTGTTTGCTTTATTTGGTGGTCTTATCTTCTTGTTGAGTCCGAAACATGAGATCCGGGTCGCAACGACCCTTGATTGATTTTATCCTTACCCAGATTGTATGGTGATTTTTGGCTCATGAGAATGGCGACGTTGCCAGGGAGCACGACTTAGTAGTCTTTCTATTTTCGTCTTTGTTTGGTTTTCAGTTCTGCAGCTTTTCCCGTGGCTTTTCTTTCTTTCACGGCTTTTCGCGGCTTTTTCGCCTTCTTCTATTTTCTTTTTATTTTCTTTTTTATTTTGTTTGTTTTTGTTTTTATTTTTATTTTGTTTGTTTATTTCCATTTTTTCATATATTTTATTTTATTTTAGCTTATTTTTCTCTACATTTTTATAATAATTGTGTCTGACACTCTTGTTTGATTTCTTGCGGGGGTCCGAGGATTGAGGCATCTTTCTTCGAAAAGCCGAAGCAACCGCGGAAGCCGAGGCGGCTCCCTTCTGTACGGAGCTGTAGGAGAGAGAGAGGTTGAGCAGGAGAGAGGAGAGGTTTAGGATAGTTTTATTTTCAGACCATATTATTGTAATAATACAGGGACAACCAGACTTAGAGACTTTCAGACTTGTGGTTGCGGGGTATGTTTCGCCGAGCACCGGTTCGCTCGGGGGACCTCACCGTGATTTTACGCTGGTTTTGATTTTTCACTTTTTATTACTGCTTATATGATTCACGTGGATTTAGCCTTAGCCGTAGGATTTTCTCTGTTTGCACTATAATTAATTAGGACCCCAACCTAATTAGATTGCATGTTCTTATAGATCATCTAATTGGACCTGATTAATTAATTAATAAAGAAAAAGCTAACCTGGTCACTCGAGGGGTCATGTGTCGCTAGAGGCTGTATACAGCGCTGGCAGGATCCGTTGTGGCAGACACCGATCGGCATCAGAGACCGGACCCCGACCCCTCTTGTTGACTCGTTAGCTATTTGTTCTCCCCATGTAGAAATTGCTTTGTCTAAGTCCGTTTTCCTCGTGCAACATATAGGTAGTTTACTTTCTGTCTTTATTTTTACGCACGGATCACCCTGCATGTAGAGTGCTGGAGTCAGGTACGCATTTCATACTCTGCATGCATCATTGATTTCTTCGTGCATCGGCTTTTTCGTTTTCTCCCCCCCCATTTTCTAGACTTAAATAATCAGGAGAACCCGAAAATTTCATTAGGCATTTGTTTGCTTGAAAAATACTTTAAAAAAAATCATAAAATTTGGGACTGCTAAAGCAAATTGGACCTAAAAAACAGTTCACCAAAAAAATGCATTGGGACAGCAACCCCCACCTTGTATAGTTTGATTGGGCAAGAGAGTGACCCGCATACTAGGTAGAGCCATATCTGACCCTTCTTCAGACTACTACGTCTGGGATAGTCGTTCTCCAGTAAGGATCGCTCTGGTTTCCGGTAAAGCGAGCCGCGATATCCTTAATAGAGCGAGCCGATCGGGTAGCCGGTAAACGGTCCACGGCTTGTACTGGCTGGGAAAGATCTAGTTCGGGATCGGGACAGTCTCCTAGGGGCGTTGGATTCCCAACAGCTCGCTTAATCACTCTGTTAGACTGTATTATCACCAAAATAAAAAAGATAAGATAAAAGACCGAACTCTTACGGTCATCAGCTCGCATCGCGTTGGTGAACTTGGGGTTTGTTTGTCTCATCCTATTTGCTTTCCAGATCCCATCTGCCTGACTCGCCAGATCACGATGATAGGTCGAAGGTCCCTTAGGCATCTTTGTCTGCACCACTTACGAGCACTCCGGCCCATTCATCAAGGTTAGTTCGTGAGAGCCGAGACCCGCTCTCCGAACCTGAGTTCGCTTCCATCCTGTTCCCCCCGACCACCTTTCTTCTGATAGTCCAGAGGTGCCTGATCAGATAGAGCAGCAGACAGATTATATTTCGGCACCTGAGCTTGGGTCTTTTGCCTTTGCAGAGACCATGGTCGGTTGCAGTGATGACCACACCAGAGGCTCGAGACCAGAGCAGACTTATGTACTGGACCAGGGTGCGATCAACAACACCTTGATATCTTTCCTCGAGATAATGCAGCAACAGATCAGGGATCAGGGAGCTTTCATGGTAGAGATGAGGAGAGAGAGATGGAGCGGATAAGAGTTGATCGCGAGCAGCGCAGGCCCGCATGAGACAGATCGGAGATACCAGATCAGCCTGATGAGCCAGTCCAGCCGGCAGTAGCAGCAGGAGACAGACCGATGCAGGAGTTACACAACCCCAGATCGATGCTTACCCATCGATGTATTGTTCTTCCGGCGATCGTGGGGGACTTCAAGTTCCCCCCGCAGACGATACAGCTTCTACCCCATTTCCACGGGCTCGCGAATGAGGAGCCCCATCTCCACCTCTAGGAATTTGAGATGATCTGCAGCACCGTCAACGATCGGCAGGTGGACGAGGATACCATACGGATGAACATCTTCCCCTTCTCCCTGGTAGATAGAGCAGCCAACTGGTTGAAGCATTTGGGGAGATTCGTGACTACCTGGGAGCAGCTCCGTACCGAGTACTTGAACAAGTACTATCCACTAGGGTGTACCAATGCAGCGAGGGCCCTGATCAGCAACTTCTCCATGCTCCCCAACGAGCAGTTCCATGAGGCATGGGAGAGGTTCAGAGAGCTTACAGACAGATGCCCGCACCACGATATCTCCAAGCCGAACCTAGTTCAGAGCTTCTTTTACGGGCTGACACCAAAGCTGCAGGGCTTGGCGAATGCTTCTTGTAGCGGTTCCTACTTAGCCAAGGATGAGGATCAGGTCTATGCCATCTATGAAAAGATGACCGAGAACTACACCGTGATGTCATAGTCCCGACTCTACACTCAGGGATGCCCCCAGCCATAGGCCATGCAGTTTCAGAGGATAGCACGGGTCGATGCTGGTCCTTCCACTTCGTCTGCGATAGCCGCACAGGCCGAGTCTACAGCCACATACATGGGCATCATCAGCGAGAAACTGGACCAGATCGAGCTGGTCGAGAAGAAGCAGTGCCGATCATGACACAGATCGACCAGATGGCACAGACGCTGAGTGACTTGAAGACACAGATCAAGTGTCTCCAGGAGGCACAGACGGATTCTCAGCCCCATCTCAGGTCACGAGGAGATCCGAGCAGCAGTGGTAGCTCATCCCAGCACTCCAGTCATCTTAGACAGGTCCACCTTGTACAGGCCGAGTCGTACCAGCAGCCACCGCAGTACGTCCAGTCACCACCATCCTAGGACACTCATATGGTGGTGTATCAGTCGGATCAGACCTCGGCAGTACTCCCCCCACCCTCTTACGAGCAGGAGCCCGTTGATGGATGTCAACGAGATTTGGTAAGACCGACCCCAGCCCGGTATCCGACGAGACCATCCCTGATTCCGTTAGTCGGCCGGAGGCACCAGTTTCTAGCAGCAACCTCCAGTTCAGGGTGGCCAGTATGGGCAGCATCATGAGCAGCACCAGCAGCCCCAGCCCCCAGTTCAGCAGCAGTCATCCCACTACCAGCAGTATGGTCCTCGTCCCTATCAGCAGGGACAACCTTGGAGGTGAGAGCAACCTCAGCAGCAGTATCATCAGCAGTACTCCTCTCACCCTCACCAGCAGCAGCAACAACCTCACTAACAGCGAGGCCACCCATCAGGTTCTCATGGGCCGACCTATGAGAACCCCGCCTTAGATGATCTAGCCCACCTCATGTCCGAGTAACAGGCTACCATTCGACGGGAGATGGACGAGTTCCGTAAGGAGATGAGGGAGATTATGAGAGGGAAGGCCTCTACACCTGCCCAGATTGAGCTGAACCCCAACAGCCTAAAGAGGAAGTCCGAGCAGGTAGAGTTCTCTGAGATTACCACTCCTAGTGCTTCACTTGGTGATATATCTGCATACATGTTTGATGCTGATTTTGTTACACTTAGGAGCGATAGGATGCTAGCAAGCGATGCCTTGTCTGAGAGACGACTCGATGCCACTTCAAGAGTGCCAAAGGAGGACGAGAGCGGTGTTGATGCCACTAGAGATGATGACGGTGGTGCTGATGCCACCACGGATGTTGATCCAGCTGACGGTACTGAGGCTGTCATTTCACCTGATGGAGGAGGTGGTACTGATGCCACCGCACTTGTTGCCGAGCCAGAGCGCGGTACTGATGCCGCAGATCCAGATGCAAAGGGTGGTGTTGAGGCCACCATTACTTCTACTGCTAGTCCTGTTGTCTTTCCTTATGTGCATGTACCTCAGGACATTTCTATGAATAAAAGAAAGGGTTTGATTTACTCCGATCCACCTGTGTTGCATGATGATGTATCTGTGTATTATGTCGTGATTGAGCAGCCCAGACCCTCTCCTAATCCTTCATCTGAGAAGGACCCAGTAGTCCCCTTCCCCCATGCACTCCACTTGGGCAAGGGGACCAAAAAAGATTTAAAAAAGTCCCACTAGCTAGAGTTCAACCATCAAATGATGGATCGTTTTTAGATACAACTGACTCTACAGGAGGCCTTGGAGCACATCCCTCTCTTCCAGAGATCACTCAGAGACAAGTCCATAGTTCAGAGGAAGAGGAGGAACCACCAGTCAGAGATCCATGTGCTCACTCACGCCACTTGCTTTGTGATCCAGAACCGTCAGCCAGCCAAGAGGCCAGATGCAGGAGCCCCGTATGTCAGATGTCATATCCAGGAGCAGAGGTTCGATCGTACTCTATTAGACAACGAGTCTTCAATCAACCTACTTCCGGCATCCCTACTCGACCGCTTTGAGTTGGGCCCTCTACGATAGAGCAGGACGATCCTTCAGTTTGCTGATCGATCTGTCAAGAGGTCGAAGGGGTTGCTGAAGGACGTTGTCGTCATGATTTAGGACCTGAAATTCCCCGTGGACTTCGTTGTTTTGGACATGGAGATCCCTGAGGCCATGACAGATACCCCCATCATTTTATGACGCCCGTACTTGGCCACAACCAAGGCAATGTCCGATCATGATAGCGGGAAGATATACTTTCGCGTTGAGGGCCAAAGTGTACAAATATAGACGATTAAGGAGACTAGAGCCAGAGATTCAGTTTGCTCCGAGCCGACATCAGATTCAGAGCAGATGACAGAGGCAGGGCGAGACATCCACCAGGACTGTGACTTTGTGATCACAGATGACGAGGCAGTTTGGGCAGACCCAGTAGCATAGGCCATCCTCTAACCTTCAAAGTTTGCTGATGCATAGATGACAACAGAGGAGAGCTTGGAGAGCGCACTCCTGGTCCAGGATACATCTCAGGCGGTAGAGCCGGTCCCTGATCGTGAGGTAGATTTTTGTGATTCTGATACAGATCCCTCGGAGTCAGATTTCAACTGGTCTGAGTTTGATGACTTGATACCGTGTTTGACTTCCACAGAGCCTACAGCTAGGGAGGAGGCTGATTCCACACCGAGTAGAGACACACCAGCAGAGCAGCCTTCGCCAGATTCAGATAGTGAGCGAGAATTCTCATTCTCCCATGCAGATTTGGCCTCATTCACTCAGACCTTTCAGAGGAAAGATCCACCAGCACCATGTTGTCCAGAGCTGAAGTCGCTTCCTTCATCGCTGAAGTATAGATTCCTTGTGGGTGAGTATGAGATGTACCCAGTCATTATCTCATCAGATTTGACTGGAGAGCAGGAATCCCGTCGGAGGGGGTTCTTGAAAAGAACCGCAAGACGATAGGATGGAGTGTAGTCAATCTCCATGGGATAAGTTTTGCCCTGTGCTCCCACCATATCTATCTCGAGGAGGACTCGAAGCCGTCGCGTGAGTTCCAGCGGCGGCTGAACCCAAATCTTCAAGATGTTGTCATGAAGGAGATCTCGAAATGGTGGAGCACTGATTTTATCTACCCCATCTCCGACTCCAAGTGGGTCAGTCCATTGCATGTGGTGCCCATGAAGACGGGCATCACTACAGTTGTCAGTGAGTCTGGAGAGGAGATCGCTACCCGGGTACCCACTTCTTGGCAGGTCTGTGTGGACTACAGACAATTGAACCATGCCACCAAGAAGGATCATTTCCCCCTGTCCTTTATTGATAAGATTATAGAGAGACTGGCAGGGAAGAGCCATTACTGTTTTTCGGATGGGTACTCTGGATACAACCAGGTGGCGATTGCGCTCGAGGACCAGGACAAGATGCCTTCACCTATCCATTCGGGACATATGCTTTCAGATGGATGCACTTTGTATTGTGCAATGCTACGGCGACATTCCAGAGGTGCATGTTGTCCATCTTTTCGGACATGGTGGGGGAGTGCTTGGAGGTCTTCATGGATGACTTTTCATTCTACGACGGCGGATTCGATTCTTTTCTTGACTGCCTAGACCGTGTCCTCCAGCGATGTATTGAGGTGCACCTGGTGCTTTCTTGGGTGAAGAGTCACTTCATGGTGTCTCAAGAGACGGTGCTTGGCCATATCATCTCCAACAGGGGCATGGAGGTTGATCCGACCAAGGTGGATATCATTAGGAAACTCAATCCACCGTACAACTTGCGGCAGTTACAGTCTTTTCTAGGGCACGTTGGTTTCTACCGAAGATGCATTCATGATTTCAACCGGATTGCCCGACCGTTGACTGATCTGCTGACGAAATACACCGAGTTCGTTATTGATGATAACTGTCTAGCGTCATTTGAGAATCTCAAGAGTCTAGTTGTAGAGGCTCTTGTCCTGCAGCCGCCTGATTGGTCACTCCCATTCGAGATCATGGTGGATGCCTCCGATTTTGCCGTAGGGGCCGTGCTGGGACATAGGAGGGATGGAGTCCCCTTTTCTATTCACTATGCTAGCTGGACTTTGGATTCCGCTCAGCGGAACTACATTGTTCCTGAGAAGGAGATGCTAGCCGTAGTGTTCTCCCCAGATAAGTTCAGATCTTACATCATTGGATCTAGAGTGACTATCTTCATTAATCATACCACCATCCGGTACCTCATGGAAAAGAAGGATTCCAAATCCATATTGACCAGATAGATCCTTCTACTCCCGGAGTTTGATACAGAGATTAAGGACAAGCCTAGAGTCAAGAATGTGGTGGCAGATCATCTCTCCCGATTGGAGTGTCTTGAGGATTCTGAGCAGATCGAGCCTATTTGTGAGACCTTCCCATATGAGGCGATCCTTGCTATTGCCTCTCTCCCGTGGTACGCCAATATTGTGAACTTTCTTGTTGCCAAGAAAGTCACAAGCTTGGCCCAGGCAGAGACTTGAGACCTTCGTCGCGAAGGCCAAGTTCTACCACTGGGAGGATCCCGTCCTTTATAATGAAGGAGGGGATATCGTCTGGCGTAGGTGCATTCCTCAGGAAGAGCACCACAACGTCCTTACTTACTGCCACAAGATTGAGTCAGGAGGACATCACTCTGGGAGGAGAATGGCATAGAAAGTGCTCCAATCTGGCCTATGGTGGCCTACCCTCTTTAAGGACTTTGATGAGTTCGTGAAGAGGTGTACTGACTATCATAAGATGGGCACTTGTGGACAGCGTGATATAATGCCGATGCAACCCATTCACTTCTGTGAGGTTTTTGACACATGGGGCATCGATTTCATGGGTCCATTCCCTAGGAGTCAGGGATTTGAGTACATTCTATTGGCCATGGATTATGTGAGTCATTGGGTTGAGGCCATCCCTGCCTGAACTGCAGATGCTAGGACTGTTTGCATATTTTTGAGGAAGAATATCATTTCACGGTTCGGGGTTCCTAGAGTTTTGATATCTGACGAGGGTCTCATTTCGTCAAAGATAAGGTAAAAGCCCTTGCTAGCGAGTTCAGCATAGACCATCGAGTAGCCACACCTTACCATCCTCAGACCAATGGTCTTGCTGAAGTGTCGAACGGGGAGATCAAGACTATATTGCAGAAGGTCATCCGCCCTGACCGAAAGGATTGGTCACAGCTTTTGGACTTGGTCTTGTGGGCATATCGGACGTCCTTCAAGACACCGTTTGGTACGTCTCCCTTTCGCCTCGTTTATAGCAAGCCCTGCCATTTACCTGTTGAGCTTAGATATAGGTCACTCTGGGCATTCACAGATATTATCATGGATCCAGTGAGTATAGGAGATCAGAGGAGGGCGGAGTTAGCAGCCGTGGAGGAGCTTCGTGATGCAGCCTTTTCGAGCAGCCTACAATACAAGGAGAGAGTGAAGGAGTGGCATGATTCTCATATCAGCCACAAGCAGTTTGAGCCAGGATAGCAAGTATGGTTGTTCGATGCCAGGTTGAGATTATTTCCAGGGAAGCTACAGAGCAAATAGAAGGGACCCTATTTGGCATGAAAGGTACACGCCAATGGGAGTATTGATATATATATGAGTTGTCTTCTGAGAGTACCTTTCGTGTTAACGGGCAGCGACTCAATCCATATCTAGATCACGAGCAGCTGGTCGTTGACGTTGCCCCGATTCATTTTGCGTGAGATGTGGTCTCTTCCCTCACAACTATTGCATCTCAAGCCTGATGATCACTGTTCTTCCGACTTGTATAGATCCAGTTGTCCATATCACACTATTCTTCAGTCCAATACCCCATTTGCATCTTCGCCGTTGCTATACTTAGGGTGCACTTTACCCTAAGTATAGGGGTGTGTGAGACTTTTGATTTCTTTTGATTCATTTCTATCTCTATTTTGCTGCCTATACTTAGGGATATTTTACCTTAAGTATAGGGGAGGTAGACCTTGTTTCTCACTCGGATATCCCTTTGTGTATAGCCTACTATACTTAGGATTACTTGATCCTAAGTATAGGGGAAATCCCCGAGATCTCTTGCATTTCTATTGTTTCATTCATCTTTGTATATAGCCTTCCTTTTCACTTCCCTATACTAAGCACAAGTTATGTCTTCTTCACCGCTCTTGACTCTGAGGACATCGTTCGAGCTAAGTATAGGGGTGTCGTATATATTCCATATATACTTTAGCCATAACTCGTACTTTGTGTGTGTGTGTTAATAAATAAAAATGGCTAAAATCCAAAAATCCATAAAAATTAAAAATTTTCCTTGTAAATAAAATTCTTTTATTGCACATACATAGCTAGTTGTACAAATTATTTTTGTAAAAATGTTTATAAAAACCTTTTATTTAAATAGTTTGTAAATATTTTGATATCAAAATTATGTATATAGTACAAAATTTTGTAAAATGTTTTGAAAATCAAAAGTTTGCAAAAACCTTTTGTAAATTTGTGTAAATATTTTGCAAAAGTTGCATTCATGCATAGATCCATGTTTTCAAAACATTTTTCAAAAATTTTGCACATGTGTAAATATTTTGTAAATTGCATCTTTGTAAATACTTGTATAGTTTTTCCTAGATCAAAGTTGACATTTAAACTATCCTAGAATTAAATTGAAAAAATGGAGCTTGGTTAAGATCTTAATCCACCTAATTCTAAGAGGAACCTTATAGGGCTTAGGGTTGAGACTTTTCAGGTCCATGGTCACACTTAATTTTTTGAGTCCACTAGGCTATGATCATATGTCATCTCGATGAGCCTAAGTAGAACACTTAACAACACACACATGACTCATATAGACAATGGCTTTACTTGGACCATCACTTTACACCGAGCTCTCTACGGATGAGGTGGTGAGGTGGCAGTCTTCCTTAACTTGGGGTAGCATATGAGGGTAGTACTTCTAGGCGGAACCTCTCTTCTTCTTATAGTGAAGGAAGTGTGTCTCAACTTGGCCTGGTTGCCGTGAGATCTAACGACAGGTGTTGTGGGTTGCAATAATGCTTAAAAGAGGGATAGTCTAATGGCTTAACAGGAAAACTCCTTATGTATATATGCTGCACTTTGTAGATATGTTGTATATATGCACATCAGAAAAAAAATTGCAAAAAGAAAAGAATAACTCCAAAAAGTGTGGGTCTGGTAGAAAATGATAATCCCACCGTAGTGTATATAGTGCAATAAGCAAAGCTTGAGACTCATGTTCCATCTTATGTAGCTTGCAGCAGGGAGACTTAGCTACACTGGTTGAGATCCCAAGGATACATGGCTACACTCGCCATGGTCCATTCTCTTCTTCCCCCTCTTCTTGAGCCGATTGAACTTGAACATAGAAGGGAATACCCCGCTCCTCGAGGAAAGAGTGGCCAGAATAAGGTCTTAGAGTTACCTTGTTGGGGAGGGTTGTCATTTTGTAACTTCTGAGGTGGAGAGCTAGACCTCACATACACAGTACAAGGAAAGATTCATAGTCTTCAGGGTTTGTGTATGTAGACTTGTTCTGATCTGGATTATTGAGGAGTATTGACTATAGATTAGTGGAGCTTAGAGGTTGTTAAGTTTTAAACCTAAGTCCAAATAAGGTTCCGACACATTAATAATCCAAAGATCAGACTGAGCTCCATACTTAAATTTAATGAAGGCACGTTTAATAATTAGCATTGATTCATTCATTTTTCCCTTCTTTTTCTTTTCTTTTTCACTTCTTTTTCAAATAAGTGTTTGCAAAGGGGACTAGGAAAGTTAAGTATAGGGGGGTGATGAATCCTCATTCATCACTCTTTATTCTTTTATTTTAGCTAAAAACCTTTGCAAAATACCATGTACATGTTTGTAAATAAAATAAATTATCAAAAGCATGCATTGTGTAAATACCAATAATTAGCATGTTATTGGGCAAAAATAAAAGAATAAAGAAAAAAAGAAAAAAGAGGGAAATGTTTAGAATAAATATTGAGTGACCAAAACCCAAGGGAGGGCTCAATATGGGCCAGACAGCAAAAATAAAATAAGTAGAGAGAGATAGGGTGACTCAGCCTTGTACATAACCCCCCTCTTAGTGTAAATATTTTATTTTCTAAAAATAAAATTATTTATGTGTTCCCATATTTTTTACATATTTATAAAAATAGAATAAAAATGGAAAAATAAAAATAAAAATAAATAATTTCTCTCTCATCAGTGTATATATACCATGTACATTAAATAAAAGATGTATTTATTTCACCCTTGAAAATACTTAATAAAAATCAAATACAAATCTTTTTATATTCCAATTTTTATGGTAAAAATAAATAAAATATCAAATTGGAATAATTGTACATAAATGCAATAATAATAAAAATAAAAAATACATAGGTATTTATACCTGTATATAATAATAATATAATGTAAATACATATTTTTTTCAAAAAAATAAATAAAAATCATTTAAAAAATACTTTGAAAATTAAATAAACATTTTTTTTTTGTAAAATCTTCTGAAATAAAGTCTTTTTCTAATTTATTTTGAATTTTCAAATCTTTTTCCAAAGGATTTTTCTCATTGGTCCACACGGGATTGTTGATCCCCGGTCAACTCCCCCCTGGACAACTTCACCCGAATCCGCGAGATGACACGATCTTCCCCTATTTTTCCAGACGCGATCCAACCGCCATTCACTTAAACCCCGGGCCATGATTATCCACGATACATCCCTGATCCACGCCCAACCTACAGCCTAGGGATCCGTGCTCCGATTTGCTTGCCCGACTCCATTCTTGTTGGACCCCTACCACTATAAAGCTTCGCCTCCTTCTGCCATTTCACACACCTTCGGCCACCATCTTCTATCCCCATGACCTCCATCTTCTTCCTCAAGTGACAGCGAGTGCGGAGGGTGTTTGCGAGAGTGATTGGAGGTGTGTACCCAGGTCCGCCACCCTTGGTCGTCGAGCTCCACCGCCGGCAAAGCCCGGGCCTCTGGAGGCGGTGCTCCATCGAGGCGAAGACCATCGGAGATCCAGCATCTCCCTTCCGACCATCAGGTACTCTTTTAGGTTTCAGTTCGTCAGCTAGCTTCGATTCTTCCATTTTCGCTCCGCCAGCTCCGCCCTATTGGCCAGAGCCCTGTCACTTCATCTTATCCGTACCGATAGATCCCTCGACCCATCGTCCACCTTCTCTCCACGATCTGATCGCCTCGATCTGGGCTATCCGAGCCAAGATCAAGTCCGGTTCTATTTGCCGCCTCCGGTGGAACCTCCCTTCGCCTATCCACGCTGCTTCCCTTTGTTATTTTGAGAATAACCCATGCCAGAGTGTTCCTCCGAGCACGAGTGTTCTCTTGCAAGTGAATAAGTGCACGATACCCCCCTTAGCCGCGTATTCCATCCTTCGTCGGAGTCGTCCAGCTCCCTCCTCCATCGCCGGAGGATCGGATCGTTGTGAGCTCCATCAGACGCCACCACCCGACGCGGATCATCATCGCGAGGAGGACCCCCTTCCCCAATCTTCCATCGGACGTTTGGATTGCTTTCCAGATTGCGGAGAAGCTCGCCTTGGAGGAGTTCATCTAGCCTACCTCTCTACCGTCGGATCAAGCCTCACCTCTAGATATCATCAGAGCCGTCCGTACCATGCTCCTGTCAGGTCGTTAGATCCATGATCTGACGGCCACGTACATATCACGTTCGACGCCTCGTCAGCACCGTTGGATCTTCCAGGAGGCCCCATCACAGCCGTACACCATCCACCACTCACCGCCCGACACCTGGCACTCACGAGCCCCACACGCGCTTTGGCTGGGTAATTTGCGCCACACCCCTTGCTGTTTGTTTTAGTTTTTTGTTTAGTCGCATAAATAAAATAGCACACTTGGAACATTTTATAGAATAGGACCTGTAGTTTATGCTATTTACATTTTCATCCTTACTGTGTGGATGCACGTGCTTCGTCACGTGAGGAACCTGGGCTTTTTGCATACTTAGGGCCATATTTTTATGAATGTTATGGAATGAAGTTTATGTTTCAGATATTGCATATATGCCCCTGTGCGTGAGATATTTGAGCATGTGTGGAAATTGATGTGCATTTTACACTGATGCCCCCATAGTTTCTATGCATGTTTCTATTTATCCTTGAAAGTTTGTTTCCTTGCGTTTAAGTCCTTGTGTGCTGCAGCTTGTTGATTGGTTAAAATATCAAATTAATTCCAAATCTTGTGAAATTTGGAGACGTGGCTCCTGTCACTGTGTAAAAATTTCACTATTTGTTTTGGGATATTTTTGAGTAGTTTTGATATTTTTAAAAATCAAAAACCATTATTTTTACTATCGTTTGGTTTATAAAATCAAGAAAAAAAATACAAAAAACCCTTAAAAAATCTAAACAAATTAGGCATTGTTGGTACTAAGTCTTTGAGCTTCAGTTCGACTTTTAACTATTTGGATTTACAAAACCCATAAAAAATATAAAACCCAAAAAATCATATAAAAATTCTTAAAAATTCTAAAAAATTAAAAGAAATTGCACTTTTGGTTTTTGTAGCTTAGTTTTTATTACTCTTTTTCATAAAATTATCTTCAGATTTTTATAGGCTAATTACATATTTTTAATTAGCCTTTCAAATATGACTACACATTAGTTAAATGTTTTCGAAATTTCTATTTTTTAAAATCAAATAAAAATTACAACATTCTGAAAAAATTACCAAAAACACTTAAAAATATAAAAAAAATACAAAAATAATTTTATTTGAATTTTCTAATTTGTTTTGATGCATTGAATAAAATTATTGAATGTGTCCTTTTTAGCCTTTTCTTACATTTTCTTCATAATTAAAAATACAAAAAAATTAAAAAATCTATAAAATCCACCAAAATTCATTTCTTCATTTTATTTTGTTTTTGACTACTTCGTATGCCGATTCGGCCAACCCATGCTCCTTGAGTTCGACCCTAGTTGCTATATCAGGTTAAATAAATAGCGAAGACCGCTATTCGTGTGTCATTTGATTGTTTGATTTATTTGGTGGTCTTATCATCTTGTTGAGTCTGAGCCACGAGATCCGGGTCGCAACGACCCTTGATTGATTTTATCCTTACCCGGATTGTGTGGTGATTTTCGGCTCATCACACCTCTTTTCTCTTCTCTAAACACAAGAGAATATAAGTCTCTCTCTCTCTCTTTCTCTCTACACGTCAGCCCTCTCTCATCCTCTCTCATGGCCGTCCACCATGGATGCCCTAGAGAGAGTCTCCATCGCCGCAGCATCGTCGTTATGTTGCCCGGTCTTTTGCTCGTGGATCTCCGTCTCCTTCGGTGCACCTCGCTCATGAAGAAGACGTCGGATCTCGTGTGTCGAGATCAGGAGATCCACCACTTGGATCAACAACATGGATTCCGAGAATGCACACGATTCATCCCCACGCTCGCAAGCATCTCCTCCGTCGGATCAGACTTGAGACAGGAGGTCTCTTCGTTTAGAGACTCGATCGCAACCACACTTCAAGAGGTAATCCTATTACTTGTTTGTGGTTTGGATGAAACGATACGAGAAATGTTCTTGGATCATGTGATTTCGTCGCATGATTTTTTTTAATTTCCGCTGCATAGAACAACTAGTGCGACTAGTCGTTTACAATGCTCATACTTCCGTGGTGCGCTTGAGGATTATCCCTTATCCTTCATTTACTGGTTATTATTGAGTATAGAATTTTGTGGGTTTAATGATGGATTATCTGAAATAAGAAATTTACATAAATATATAAATATATAAATATCTATTTTTACTTCAGATTTAGGAATTTTAATCAAAGTTGTCATGCCTTGTCAACACTGAAAGTTCATTCCCTTAATCACTTTCAATGTAAGAGATATACTTACCATTATATCTCAAGCAAGATTTGGGATCTCCTCTATTATCTTTATCACATCACATTAATATGAGAACATGTAACTCAGATAAAAAGAAGCAAGAACACATTCTGCCTTACAAGTCCAACTTCCATTCCTAATTCGGTCTTTAACATCTGGGCTCACCACCCCTAAGGTGATGTTGACCCGTGACATTTCCGGAACGCGCGATGTTAAGGAGTTGTTTTTATCTTGTTCGTGAAATAATTAATGATGTCATTCATTGTAGGCGGTGATCCGAAACGGTCATGAAATAACACAAAATTTTTAATGAATTTTAATCAATGGTTTTTATGTTTATTTTACTTGGGCAAGTCCCAAGGTCGATCACAAGGAGGCAAAGGAACAACCTAGAATTATGTCTATCCAATTTTGTGTTCGGTTTTCGATGTGGTTTACTTTTGGAATTTTTGAATGCAATAAGGGGTGCAAAATGCAAATTCAGCCTATTTTAGGGACTAAATTATCAATTACGATCAAATGATGTCCGAAAAATATGAAACTTGGCCTCAATTGCAAAATATGATGAAATAAATGCAATGTAATTATTTTGAAATTTTTGGATATAATATGAATTTTTTTATGAATTTTCAAATGCAAACAGAATGATTTTTAATATTTAATTATAATAAATATTAAACCTACTTATTTTCAAATATAAAATTATCTCAGATCTATCACTAGGTGATGGATCTAAGAAATATTCTACACCTCAAAAATGTGGGGTTTAATATCTATTAAAAATTAAACACTGAAATATGCAAAATGATTTTTACAGAGCAAAGTATGCATGAAAATGCAAATATTTTCGGGCACAATGTCAAGCACAATTAACTCTACACGATGTGATTTTCGGGGATTTTTAGAGCAACGGTTAACCAAATATGAATTTTAGAGCGCAAATTAGGCAAACTATGCTAATTTCCACCAAACAATTAATTATTAATTAACCACTGATCCTAAAAAATATCTACGATATGTCAAAATGTAGAGAGTTATATGATGAACATCATGTAATTTTTGGATAAATAAAATAATGTAAAACAGAGGTCTAAATTGAAGGAGAAATGCAGGGGTACAGATGCAATAAATAAATAAAATAATGCAGAACATGGGCTTAGATGTAATTACCGAAAAGTTGGGGATAATGTCTGCAAAATTCTCAAAGGAGCACGTGCGGCGCTTGTGCTCCTTGAGTCTCTGGACTGAAGTACAATTACGTAGAGCTCCGGGGCCGTTGTTGTAATTTACACAGCGGGTCACGTGCGCCGCACGTGACCCTGGGTCTTGACTCGTCGTGACGTCCCCCGCCCCACATGTGTGGCACGTGGCGGGGTCTTGGCCCTGGAGGCCAGGGCGGAGCGTCGGAGGCGGGCTAGCACGTCGGTGAAGGCCGGCGGAGGGAGCAGCGGAGGAGCGCGGCTGAGGCGTTGAAGGAGCGGCGATGTCGGTGAAGATGAGGCAAAGTCGATGACGATGGCGGTGGCTACTGGAGAAGGGAGGACGACCTTGGAGGGAGCCCGGTCCAAGGCAGTGGAGGCCGATAACTGTAGTTGTCGATGAAGGGATCGACGGAGGCGCTGAAGTGGTCGGGGAAATCGGTGGAGTACCGGCGTGTAGTCAAAGGTGAATGAGGCAATGGTGGCTCGACGAAAGGTGAAGGTCGAGGATGAAGCTCGAAGCATCTGGAGTGGTGGTGTGTTTGTCGAAGATGGTGGTCGGAGCTCCTGAGGGCGGAAGAGGTGGGAACGGGAGGTCGATGAAGGTTGGCAGAGTTGTTGACGTGCGGTTGAAGTCGGAGATGAAGCGTAGGGCCGGTCGTCGGCTCAACGCCAAGGCGGAGCAGCTAACTCGAGGCGGAGTAGAACGGCGGAGGAGAGAGAGAAGAGAGTATACCTGGGAGGATAGGCTCGACGTCGAACACGCCGGAGCGGAGTAGCGGCGATGGAGGTTGGCTGCGACGAAGCTCGGGGAAGCCTCGGATCACGTTGAGGTTGGGCTGTCACCACCAGAAGGGAGAACGACGGATGGGGGTCTGGGGTGGTCGCCGGGTTCTTTATAGGTCGAGGATAGGTGCGGGGAGTGCGGAGGTTGCGGGTGGCCATTGACGACGAAGGTGGTGGCGGAGGTTACGGAGGTGGTTGTTGTCGGGAGGAGAGCGGTGGTAGTTTCGGAGAAAGCGGGGGCCATCGCGCGAGATTGGGGGGGGGGACGTGGGAGGAGGATGATGGGTCCCAGGCCGTTCGATCGGCCGAGATCGGACGGCCCGGGAGGGGCCAAGTGGCGCACTAGGGTCAAAGGAGAGGGGCGCACGTGCGGAGCACGTGCCTGGGAGGCACGTGCGACGCACGTGTATCCATAATTTTTTTTAATAAAATGAATATATAAAAATCTCGAAAATGACTAACAGGTTGCAACCCCAGGGGCTGCCACATGTCAGCACCAAAAAATCCGCGAATAAATCCTTTGTAAAATCAATAAAAATAGTAAATGACCTCAGATCGAAAAAGTTTCTTCACAAAAATTGCTCATCTCGATGAGATCTAAACCTTTCATGAAGACATAAAAACAAATCGATAAAATGTGCAAAGTGAATTTTTGGGGTATCCCATGTACATAGAATACCTAGATTTTTGGGTTTTGTAGTTTTTGTCATTTTTAAACAAGATAAAAAACCGGAAAATTATAGAAAAATCAAAGATAAATAAAGACATCTAAATCGATTTTTTTTTTGGATTTTTATGATAAAGAAAATATGTATATAAAATATAGGTCAAAACCGCTAAAATATACAATGTGCAAAAGAGGCCTAAAACCCAACTTTCACATACGAGCTCCGATTCACTTGAACTTGTCTTGTTTTGAAGGTACTTGAATGTGCATTAGTTCAAAGTGAGTAGGGATGAAATCAGACACTGGATGGGCAAGATATGGGCCTTTTAGTCCTAAAATCCTGAAACTAGGGTTTGGGTTTTTGGTCCACGTAACAGGGTTAGTGATTTTTTGTATTTTTCATTTATTCTTGTTAGTGACATATACACAATGGAGTGGTTCTGGGTTATGCGGTGTTAGCATGAAGAGGTAAAAATCCGGGAAATTAGGCTATTTACATGTCAGTTTGACTTGGATTTTTGGCTTCTTATTTTATGCAAAAAAAGATGGATAAAATGACATTCTTATGAAAAACATGCATGAATCTAATTATGCAAAATAAATGCAGAAATGTTGTTGATTTTGAGGGACTTGAGCTTAATTAATGAGACTTAGAGTGATGAATCTGAGATTCATCATCCCCTATACTTTAAACCATGCTTGTCCCTGAGCATCAAAAAGAAATGCCATAAGGTGAAATGAGATTGGGTTCCATACCAAGACCATGAACTGAAGGTGAAAGTGAAACTAAACTCGACCTTTGGATAATAGTGTGTCGGAACTTCTGTGAGACTTAGAATTTTAAAATCAACAGCCCTCAAGTTCTACACATCATTGTCACAGTTTTGACTCAGAAGTCATCTTAGATCGATCCTCTTCCCCAAGTATACCCTATGAACATTGAACAACCGACTCATGTGTGTGAAGGTTTTAGCTCTTCCCATTCAAAATGCTGGAATACCATGCTCCTCTCCTCTCCAGTAACTCGTCCTCAGGGAGTCAGGTATTTCCTTCTAAGGTCTGTCGCACTGTGTTCACAATCGAATGATGGGAGAAGTTAGAAGAAGGGGAAAAGAAACTGGAGGGTGGCCAGTGTAGTCACCTCTCCATGTGAGATGGCCAGTGTGGCCGAGTCTCCACCAAGATCTGCAGGTTTTCTTGAAGCTTGAAACTTTTGGTCAGATTTTTATTTGGCAGAATGCTTCTTTGTATTTGGAATTTTTGGTGGTTCTGCTTTGATCTTGTTGTGCCCCTATGGATATAGAATCTTTTTGTTCTGTACATTTTTTTGGGGACTTAGAAAAAATTGTGCCTAGCCGTCCATCCCTTTTCCGAAGCTTTATTTCAGCCTGTACTCCGATCTTTAGATTTCACGCTACCAGAAAAGAGACTCACACAGTCTTCCCAACATCCCGTCTGAGTTGAGCTAAGTGCATAGTACGAGAGTACAAATTAATTCCCTATTCTAGAGTTGTACCCAGAATGAAGAAACCAAGTTAGACACTGAGTGTCAAAAGCTGCCCATTGTCATGTGGAACTTAAAGAATTAAGTCAAAAGACATGAAGTTCTTAAAATCCTATTTCTCGGTGAAGTTCCTCTGAAAATTAGGTGGATAAAGGTCAAGTCAAGACCACTCTCGGTTTCGTCTCATAACTCGGTTCAGAACCCAATGACTTTTCACAGATGCAAATGCATGTGATGTTGGATGAAGTGCAGGTGTATGAAATGCAGACATTTTTTTCTTTCTTTTTTTTGTAATTTTTGATTTTGATTTTTTTGATGCAAAAATGAAATAAGAAGCCATTTTTTTTTTCAAAAAAGTTTGGGCAAAGTTAGTGTTAGTAGCAAAAACTCTCTCTTCTTTTTCTTTTCTTTTTTTGTCAAGTTAGTACCCACCCCGTAAATACATATAGACTTACGCAAAAGTACGAGATATGGGTAAAATATATACAAATTATATATACAGACCCCCTATACTTAGCGAGTGCTATGTCCTCAGAGCAAAAGAAGCGTAAAGAAGACATAGCTCGGGCTAAGCGTAAGGGGAAAAAATGAAAAGAAAAATGAAGTGGTAGGGATATGTGAATGAAGAGAGTATATTCAGATGAATGTCGGTTCCCCCTATACTTAGGCTCTGGACAACCTAAGTATGGAAGAAGGGTGGAAATAGAGCGATCGGGAGATAGAGTGTGATCCGGGGAAATGATATATACAGATGGCATCGGTCTCCCCCTATACATAGGCCTTGGCCTAAGTAGAGGAAGAAGCTTTACAAGGAGGCTGATGTGGTCGGGAGGGATGGTGGGAATGATCAGATAAATCTTCAATGTTCTCGCTCTGCATGAAATAGATGACATCGACTTGAACTATCTGCTCTTTGGGTGATTCAATATATGGCTTCAGCATTTGTCCATTTACTGAGAAAGGTTGTGCGTCATCTTTGAGTTCGGTAGTATCCATGCTTCCATTGGTATGCACATCGATGACAATGTAGGGACCCGCCCATTTTGATTTTAGTTTCCCATGAAAAATCTTCAATCGAGCATTAAACAACCACACTTTCTGCCCATGGACAAAGGTTTTATCTCGAATGTGTATATCATTCCATCTCTTGACCTTGTCCTTATAAATCACACTGTTATCATATGCCTGATTTCGGATTTCAATTAGTTCATTCAGATTTAAGTCTCGACATAGTTTCCCAAGGTGACAACTCCAATTCAACTTTTTGATTGCCCATTCTGATTTGTGAATCAATTCTGTAGGTAGATGGCATGGCTTGCCATAGATCATCCTAAAAGGTGATGTACCGAGTGGAGTCTTATAGGTTGTCATATAGGCCCATAGAACTTGGTCCAACAATTTCGACCAATTCATCCTATCTGGACGAACCAATTTCTGAAGAATACCCTTCACCTCCCTATTAGAAACCTCTACCATGCCATTAGATTATGGATGATATGGGTTGGCTATTCTCTGCTCAAATTTGTACTCCTTAGCCAAAGATCTCATTTCTCTGTTCACAAAATGGCTACCTCCATCAGAAATCAAAACTTTTGGTACCCCAAACCTCGCAATGATATTATCTTTGATAAACCTACAGACGACTTTGCTATCTGCGGTTCGGGTTGGAATAGCCTCTACCCATCTTGATAAATAGTCAACCGCTAACAAGATGTACTCAAATCCATTGCTGTCGGGAAAGGGACCCATAAAATCAATTCCCCATGCATCGAAAACATCACAGAAAATCATTGGTTGCATGGCATTTCATCTCTATATCCCACAGTTCCTCCCATTCTTTAACAAATCGGGCATGACCGTACAAATTCATTAGCATCCTGAAATAAGGTCCGCCAGTAGAATCCACATTGGAGTACCTTGTGCGTGGTTCTCTTTCTCGAATGGTGTCCTCCAGCCTCGAGAGAATGACAATGTGTGAGGACACTCTGATATTCCTCTTGAGGAATACATCTTCTCCAGACACAATCCGATCCTTCATAGAAAAGGAAGGGATCATCCCAATGGTATTTTCTCGTATCTGACTTCAATCGATAAATCATTCTCCTGGTCCAACCAAAGGGAACCTTCTTGGAGACAAGGTAGTTCACTATGTCGGAATACCACGGGGTTGAATAATTAACACAAACTGGTTCGTCTGGAAGAGTCTCTTTAATTGGTCCAGTGTTAGGACAGTTTTGCTCGATTCGGGACAGGTGATCAGCAACAACATTCTTTATTCCAGGTTTATCCGGTAAATTTTAAGTTAATTTCGATGTCAGATTTTTCGAAGAATATTTTTGATCTTTTTGTGATTTTTTACGCACTTAAGGAAAACACAATGCAATTTCAAGCCAAATTTTAAGTTAATTCACAAATGATAGTCAAATGAAGTCCAAAATTAATGAAACTTGGCCAGAATATGAAATATGATGAAACTATGCTACTGCAATTTTTTGGAATTTTTAGACTCTAAATGAATTAAACATGAATTGAATATGGATGCATGGTAGCTTTTGTAAAATCAGTTTTAATAAATACCAAGGCACATTATTTTTTGATTTAAAAATTATTCTAAATGCATCTATGTGAGAGTAATCCAGGAAAATTAAAAGACCTAAAGAATGATGTAAATTGGACCTATTAAAAATTAATTAAGCAAAATACTATTTGATTTATTCAAACCTTGTGATGCGTGCAAATGGTTTGATTTTTGGGCACAGTGAACAACTTAAACTAGATCTAATGTGATTTTATGGTGATATTTGGAGCAACAAATACTTTATTAATGAATTTCAAGCACACAGTGGGCAAATTAGGTCAATTTTCACAAGAATAATAATATTAAATTCTATGAAGCTCATAAAAATATGACACTTGTCATAAAGATAAAGGACAAGTTACTCTACAACAAGTAATTTTTAGAATTTAAAAATAAAGAAAAATGAATGCCTAGATATGCGTGCAAACACATGGACCAAAATGCAAGACAAAAATTAAAATTGCTTAAATTAAAACATGCGTATAGGGACTAAAGTGCAAATACTTATAATGCTGGGGGTATAAAAGCAATTTGTCCATGGGAACACGTGCACCTCATGCGACATTCCTGACAGGGATTGAACTGTAAATCTGGAAAGTTGTAGAGGCCTTGGTGCAATTTTCCTAGTCCTCACGTAAGAGACACATGAGGTACTAGGCTCGGGAGACTTCGGAGGCTCGGACGGAGGCTCGGAGGCTCGGGAGGTTCGGCATGCTTTGGTTGCTGCTTCGGGTGCTCTGAGCCTAGGGTCGGGGAAGAGGCTCGGAGGGCGTTACGTGGCGAGTGTCGGGCTGTTGGATCGAGATGAATCCAACAGCTACTTGAGTTGAACGCATGGCTCGCCTAGGACCTTTAGATCATGATCGATCCAACGGCGGTGGGAGCTGGTGACGTGGCTTGATGCGGTCCGTTGGATCAAGATAGAACAAATGGAGGTTGTTGCTGCTAGCAAGGGGCGACGTGGCTGTGTATGGGCCGTTAGATCCTCTTGATCCAATGGCGGCTAAAGCTCGAAGCCAAGGGAGACGTCTCGCGACGAGGACCATTAGATCAAGATGATCCAACGGTGACTGTGTGTCCTCTCCTTTGGGTCACCGCCTCCTGCGGCGGACTTGGAGGGGCTCTGGTGAAGGGGTCTTGGCTCCGCCGCCTTGGATCTCGTTCGATGAAGGTCGCTGGGGGACCCTGAGCAGCTGGAAGCGATCGTGGGAACGTCGGAGAATCGTCGATGTGTCTGAGGGAGACTGAGGTGGTCCGTTGGCTGAAGATGTTGAATCTCGAAGGAGCTCCGGTGAGGCTTCCGACCAATGAAGATAGAAGCTCCTGCAAGGTTAGATGATGCCAGAAAAAAATGGTGCCCATGTTCGTGGAAGTGTAGTGAGTGCGGGTGCCATGTAGCGTGAAGGTGAGAGTGGTCCGGCATGCTTCTATGCTGGGAAGGCGGAGCTGTGGTCAGAGGGGTGTTCGATGCATCATCGAGGCGGTTGAATAGGTGCACGAAGATCAGAGCTTCAAGGCGAAGCTCTATGGATGATCAGCGGACAATGGTATCGAGCGGAAATGGCGGAAAAATTTCAAGAAGATCGAATGAAAAGAAGATGAAGATCGAAAGGAAGAATGGATGAATCTACGTGGGGATTGGAAGCTCGGAGGAGGCTTCCGGTCGTCGCTCGAGGGTTGGTAGAGGGCCCGAGCTCAAGCAGCTCATCGGAGAAGCTGCTACGGGGTGAAGAAATGCTGTTGATATCGCCGGAGGTGGACCACTGTTGTTGCTCGCTTTCACACTCAATTGTCGTCACGAATGGGTAGATAGGAGCTCTAGGGTACCTCGTGCTAGGGTGGATGGGGAGGATGTTCGCCGGAGATGGGGTATTTATAGGAAGGAGATGGGGGTCCAGGTGATGGAGGTGTGATGTTCAGTGGAGTTGTTGGAGTGCAGAAGAAGGAAATCATGGTGCGCGTGGGTCCTGGTGAGGATGAGTGATGTTGGGGCTACGTTGTTGGGGTGTTGATGGGCAGAGAAGGTGGTTGTAGTGGTGCCAAAAATAAGAAGGGGGTGGAGGCGACGCACAGTGAGGTGACGTGGGTGACGTGTTTATAGAGGCAGACGATGATGTCATGGCCGTTGGATCTCGCGATCCAAAGGCCAGGAGATGGGTGTGAGGGAATGGTCGCGATTATATCCTGGCGGTGTGATCAAAGGGCGTTGGGCATGACGCATGGCGGGCGTAGGCACGGGCGCTGGCGAACGGTGGAGATGGAATCTGGCGTGGGGATCGAAGGGTCGTCGATTGAGTGGAAACTAATGGTTGAGATAGATGCATCTTGGGAAAGATCCAACGGGTGAGATGTGGCCACGTGGAGGGCTGAGAATGAGGTGGAAACAAATGGCGTGGATGAGATGATTAAAGCGCCTGGTGATGATCGTGTGGTGGGGGTGATGACACAAGGTCAAAGGGGAGTGAGATGCTGGTGATCGACCCAAATTTGATATGGGCCTTGATTTTGAGACAGGTTGCGGAATGGATGGCTGAGATCAGGAGGAAGGGAAAGTTATCGGACGGTGGAGAAAGGGGAGCACGTGGTGCGTGATGAGTAGGTCCACGTGGTGCAACTTAAGGGGCCACGTGGCCCAATCAGAATGGTTGAAAATAATTTGAAATAAAAGGATGAAAATGGTCGAATTTGGAAAAACTCAAAACATGAAAGTTGTAGATATCGATGAGATCTACAAGTTTCATGTTGACTAAAAATGGAAACGAGGTCGAATTAATTGATAAAATATTGGGTACAAATATACATACATATAGTATACAATGGGGGCCTAAAACCCAAGTTTTGTATACGAGCTCCGATTTAAATGAAATTGGTCTCATTTTGAAGGTCTCTGAATGTATATTATTATAAAATGAGTAGACCTAGATAGGAGGTTGTATGAGAGAGATATGTGCATTCTAAAGCCCATGGTCTCAAACTTAGATAGGGGTTTTATTGGTAAATTTCACATGTTAGCATTTTTTGGTATTTTGCTTGTATTATTGTTAGTAATATATACAGTATATAGTGAATTTATGGGATTTAGGGTTACTGTAAAATATATACAGATAGGTAATTTTTACAGATGACTTTGGCTTCCTATTTAATGCAGATGCGAATGCTAAAATGCAAATGTTATCAATGCATGCATGAATGCTAATTATGCAGTATTGGTGGAAATATGCTTCTAATTACTCAGGAACAAGCCTCTATTTTAAACTTTAAGAGTGATGAATCACAAATTCATCACAGGGCTTGTGAAAATATCTCAGGTTCAACGCGGTAACCCTGGCTCTCTACTCTCTCCTGCCTCGACGTATGCTGCTACGAAGCGTAAGAATGTGGAGATCGTTGGGCTGTGTATGAATATTGTTGCTTCTGGTAATGATGCGACTATGAATGCAAAACAGGTGGTGAAAAGAATGTGGTCTTTGATAAACATTCTGGTGAGATTGCTGCTGCGTGAAATTGTGCCAGTGTTGAAATTGTGGATGTCCCTACTTCAAATGGTTGTAATGTTTCAGTTGCTGCAAGCGGTGTACGTCCTGAGGAGTAAACTATGATGATGGTTGAATCAGAGTGTACCATATCCTTTTGATCTCAAGAGTGGCTTGAGGCTCAACATCAGTGTCTCTAGAGCTGACGATCTAGCTTAGATTGACATAAGACTGGTCCTCAAGCCAATCAATCTGCGGAGTCTCCGTAGGCTGACCCGGTTCGCTCTGGACGAAGTGGATATGTCGGGTGGGAGGAGCGGGTAATGATCTCTGAGCAGGTTGAGAAGTCCAAGAAGCGTGAGACTGCTGGTACTAAAGCTGCAGGTCCATCACCTTCTTCGTCAGATCACTCAACTGCTAAGGAAGTGATGAGAGTTTCTCCAACTCTCGCAGCAACTGTAGGTCTTGAACTTGCTTCCAAATCACATCTACCAACGTTAATTTTTCGCTAATATATCCCGTGTTGGTATTTGATTCATAATCTGAAATGTTCGCCACCTTCTGATGCTCTCGGTAGTGTGGTGGATGCAGGGCCTTTTGGAATGCTCGAGTAGAGTCGACGAGTTTCGAGTTCTCTGCCATCCCTCAAAGATGGACCAGACAGACTCAACATCCCGATTCAGATAACTGTTGCCACATGCAGAGCTTACAAGGCCATGTACATATGGCTGGAGTCCTCCAAAGTAATTCAAAACTAGCACCTTCAATGGTATCTCATGATGAGGGCATCTCTCGGTAAGATCCTTGAATCGATCCCATGCCTCGTGGAATGATTCGTTCGGCAGTTGTGTAAAATTGGAGTTCTGGCTCCTCATCATGTTTATCTGTCCCAGAGGAAAGAATTTATGTAGGAATGTGGACTTCATATCTTCCCACATTGAGATCTCCCTCCTTAAATGACTGAGCCAGTAAAGCACCTTTTCTGCTAAGGCGAAGGGGAAGGCTTTGAGGCAAATGAACTCCTTCGAAACACCTAGACAATTAGCCATACCATAAATCATCTCGAACTATTGCAGAAAGGTAAACGGCTCCTCTGCAGCATTCCCGTAAAACTTGGGAAGCAATGAAATAAAGGACGGGCATAACTCGTATGGCCCTTGATTCAGTGGTAACCGCATAACAATTATTTTACGAAATATAAATATTATATTAATAAATAAGACTTATCAAAGAGGTCTTGAATTTTTATTTGGATAAATTAATAAATAGTATATTATTTTTATATTTTATTAATTATTAGGACGATAGATAAAGTATGTACAAATTTTTGTAGATTTTAATAAATTAATTTAAGTATATTAATAAATATAGATATAAGGTATACAATTTATTTATACATATAAATTAGGATTTTTATTTATTTAAAATTATAAATAAGTTCCAAAAATTATGAAATAAATTAGGGTCAAAATACAAGATCAAGAGAATAATTGGAAATTATAAAATCATTAAAATAATAAATAATGTGTTCAAGATATAATAAATAGCCCAAAAGCCCCGTTGTGGTTAGGTCCCAAAATTGACTTTTTGCAAACGGACTCTGGTTTTAGTGAAGCCATAATTAGAGAATATTATTTTATGAACTTTAAAGGTGAGTAGAGTGAAATTGGAGTTCATATGAGAAAGATATGATGTTCAAAAGTTGGGATTTTGACAAATTACATGTTGGATTTCTTGGCATAAATACAAGGGAATATTTTTAACTTATTTTTACATTTTTCTATACAATTTTAGAGATAATTAAAAGAAGAGTTTGGTGAAAATTTTATTAATATGAATTAATTAAAAATCTTCGAAGATTTGGTATTTATTGGATAATTGTTGAAGAATGTATGAGATGTGAAATTAATCATTTTTATTTGTTTTCTTCCTTATCTCCCCTTACTTATTTATTTGTCGACCAATCCATGCTGACTTTATCTCAGGGATTAGGTTATAAATATATCTTTTAGCTATATTTATTTTTACAAGTTGTATTGTACATATATACATCTCTACAATTTGCCTTTATTTTATTTTCTTTATTTTTATTCTTTTATTTATTTACATGATTTTAATGCATAAAAAAGCGTTTATATTCATGAGTGGGATTTTGTTAAAAAGTGAAAATTATGGATACTTACATGTATTTGTTAAAGGTTTCAAGACAAAATGCACACAGAATGTTAATGAATCATGGATTCATCAGTGGGTCGTCATCCTTCTTTGCCTATATGTATTGTATGGTAGTGTGATCAATGTAAACAATGACTATGCTACCCAGTAGGTTAGAGCGAATATTCTCTAAAGCAAACACCGTTGACAACATCTCCTTCTGTATAACTATATAATTGTGTTGTTCTTCCTCCATAGTCTTGCTAGCATAGTGATGAATTTGTATGTCATCATCTTTATTCATTTATATTAGCTTAAAATCCCGAATAAAACACCTATAAATATCAATCAATACATTCTTTTACTAACTCAATTTCTTTTGTAAATATGGTATATTTATCATTTTTTAACATAAAATAAATAAATAAATAAATAAAATTAATAAAATAAAGACTGCACATATGTAATAGATATAGGTTGACTTTGACCCTGAGAGAAGGTCAAGACTTAATCTAATCGACAAGGAATAATGTAGGGAGAGACAAGGCAGAAAATTACCAAAAATTAATTTGTCCCTTGTATATTCATCATATGCACTTGATTGTCTATAATACACATTCTTCTCTTTATTTTATTTATTTCCAAATTCTTTTTAATAAAAATAATTTCTTCTTGAAAATTTTGAATAAAACTCTTTTGTAAGTAATAAAAATAACTACTTTAAAAATTTATGTATATTGTGTAAATTACATCACTTTCAAAAAGCCACATAGCTCAAGTTTCAAGATAAATGTCTTCACCACCAAAACTCCAAATTCATCAAACTCACTTTCATTATATGACAAATTAAACAATCTTTAAAATGTAGGTGATTTCATAAAAGTTAGAGTTAAGGTGTGAAGAAGAGAGCTGCGATCATGCATCGCTCGCGCCCAAAGGGGGGCAGACGAAAGAGTCGTGACTGTGACCGAAAAGCCATACCACCCCTTAAAGAAAGGGAGACTGGGGACAAGTCAACTGTGAGATTCCAAAACATAGAGCCTCTTAGCAAACGGTGTTGGGATTAGGTTATAGGGCGAGCTTTAAAGACGTGTGCATCATTGGTATTCACTCTGCTGAAACCTACAGGACTCCCCCGCATGGTCAATTAGGGTACTATTATATATTATACCTATGTATATTATGTACTTTAATTATTTATTTTCATGTGCATATTTGTGAATATTTTATTTTTAATTAATTGTGACTATTATATTTAACTTATATAAAATACAAATAAAAATCACAACATAAAAAATCAACAAAATAAAATCAAGTATATATTGTATAGGTATCACTATGTATATAATGTACATTTACCTATTTATTTAGCATGACAATATTATTCATAAAAATCAAATAAAGATTTCATTAAAATCCTTGTAAAATATTGCAAATAAATAAGATATTAAATCATGTATATATTAGTATAAATATTTAATTAAAAATGAAAACCTTGAGATACACTTACCTATAAATAACCCTTTATATTCATTTTAACCCTTCTATATACAATATTTAATTCATTAGAAATCACTAAAATAAACTTTATTTTATTCTCAATTTTTTTATTTATGTTATCTAATTATTTAAATTCATTTTCGATTTTTAATTTTTTTATTGTATTTTTGTCATTATTCCTATTTTGTCTTATTCTACATGCACTCCCGTTGGTTGTTCCAGGTCTGTTGACCCGTGTCAACTCTCTAGTTGATCCGCTAACTTCGCCCATTTTTTAGCAGATTATGAAGGAATCTCTACGCACACTATGCTTAGTTGTTGTGTTTTCTTTTTTAATTTTGTATTTTTTTATAGAATTTTAATTTTATTTTTTAATTTGGTATTCAGTTTTTTACTTTTTTTACTTTTAAATTTTCTTATTTTTTAAAAACAATAAGAGAATTAAAGAGAATTTAAAGTGCACGTGTGCACGCGCACACACGCACACACCATTTTCCCATGCGCCTCTTTCAAAAACTACCCCGACTCCTTCTCCAATCTTTTCACCCATTCACTCCTCTCGACCACCAACACCTTAGATCCATCATCTACACCTTGATTTACTCCCAATTTGAATAGCAAAATCCATCAGAGCAACATCTATAAAGAGATCCATTCCATCTCCACCGAGTGTTTTGTTACTTTCTTCTGGTTTCTCTGTGCCCGAGGTTGATCTCTATAGTCAAGGCAGTGATAGGGCTTCCAACTCCATATCTAGGAGTGCATGAGGAGGATAGAGGATCGTGATCCAACATGCAGATAGTGTTCTCCGCCGTGTTCTGCCACTCTACAACCCACTGTAGATCGAGGCCAATTTACCCACGTTCTTCCATTCCTTAGGTAACCTATGTCTTTTCTCTTCATTTCTGTATTCATTTTTGCTTTGATTTCATTTAGATTGCTTATACCAGATCTTCACCTCCAACCTCTGATCTGCACCATTGGAGGAGTTCCGATCATGGTCAACCATTTTCGATTACATCATCATCTTCACACTGACTTTCTACATCACTTACACCATCTACTCACCTTCAAATCCTCACAGATCAAAAGAAAAACTCCTCCAATCACCTCTACCGGAGCTTCCACCCATTCACCATTCCTTATTTTCTACGCATTAAAAAGACCGCCAGAGTTTCTCCTCCGAATGGGTTTTCATTTGCAGTACCAAGGAATTCCATAAATAACTTAGAGCACACGATCAATACTGGGAGTAGGTTCCTAGAGCAACGAACTTCAAAACCTTCCATATCGACGGTCTAGTGATTTCACAATAGTTCAAGGTGTGCATCAGATGCGGAACTCATGAAGCTTTCATTTAAGACCAACATGACGTGGACTAGAACCAAGATGAGGGAGATCCAATCTGATCAAGTTCAATGGGGAAGACTCTCTTCCTAGTTCTTCTAGAAGCCCTTGCAACCCTACCATCATTACCAACCACCCAGTTTAGATCTCGATCGTCCAAAAAGCCCCAAATCCTACCCATGAGATCCTTCTTCAAGATTAGATCGAGGCCCTCCACTCAAAAATCAATCTCCACCGTCGATCTGATCTTCATAGCATTAGAGTCGTCGAAGGTGCCACATATTTAAAGGGTACATTTGTGCCTCTACTCCTTCATTTGTTTAAATTGTAAATAATTCTTAAAAGGACACGTGTTTGTACTTTCGATTCTGAACATTCACTTTTTATATCCTGCAATTTATTTTATTTACATTTTCATCCCCGCTTGAATTGAGCTTGTGACTAGCATATGTTTTTCTAGGTTAATTTCAATAAAAGGCTGCAAAATATTTTATTATCATAAGGACCTTGGAAATATTTTATTTACACTTGAATCTAGTCCAACGAGGTGCACGTGGCCGCGCCGGAGATTTTTTGGAAAAATTGTAGTATTCACCTCATTCTTTTTACAATTGTTTTCATATAGTCTGCAAATATTAAATAATTGCATTTGTGCCCCTATGAGTCTGTATTTGTTTTGCATGTGAAAAAATAAATAAAAAAAATTAGAAAATAACCTAAAAATTCCATAAAAATTATTTTAGGTTCATATCACATAGATCTTTCATTCATAATGTTGTTTTGCATTTTTAGTATCTTTATATATATAAAAATTCAAAAACGTAATAAATATTGCCTATTTGCATTTGAAATCAATAAAAAATATAAAACTTTTTCTAAATATTATAAAAAAAACATGTTTTCTTTTTTGGATATATTTTAATTTCTATTTAATTTTTGCATTTATATTCCTCATAAAAACCATAAAAAATCATAAAAATACTAAAAACTTCAAAATTCTTAAACAACTTATGTAAAAATCCAAAAAATCATAAAACCCCTCTTTGGAAAATACAAAAATTCCTCTTTCCTTTTGCATATATTTCATATATTTTAAAGTTTATTTGATTTTTTTAAAAACAAAAAAACCATTTTGCGCTTTGTTTGTTTCATTTGAAGTTTTTGATTTATTTAAAGGAAATAAAAATTTTGGATTGGAAAAATTACGAAAATAATAGTAAAAAGTCAAAAACCGAAAAATAATTTTAGTTTGCCTATTTGTAATACATTTGAAAAATACAGAAATATTATTATAGTGTTTTTGCTTCTTTTCGTAAAGCTCTCTTCTATACATTTTAAAAACTAAAAACATCTGCAAAAGTTAAAAATAAAAAAATACAAAATCAGAATATCAACTAAAAATATAAAATTAAAATTCCATAAAAAATACAAAATTCAAGTACCAAGACTAGTGTGCATAGAAATTCCTTGATTCTTTTCTTTGAATTTTCAATTAATTGAATAACCCTCAGGATTTTTGTAGCCTCCATGAGTTCGACCCTATGGGCTATACATGTAAATTAAATAGCAAGATTCTCTTTCTACATTCTCTATTTATTTTGGCTTGAGAATTGAATAAATTTTTGTTGAGATATTCTTAGGGTTACAATGATATTGCATTTTAATTCTCATTTATTAAAACTAGTGATTTCCTTTCTCAACAAATGGCACCGTTGTCAGGGAGGCACAACGTGGGTACTTACGTTTTTCTCTTGACCTCTTATTCTTGGCTCTCTATACATATTTCTCTTTTTCTTATTTGTGTCTGTAATTTTCTAACATTCATTTCATTTTGTATATTACTGTCATTTATCTTCGTATACTTTTTTGTCAATTATTCTTTTCAATTAATTTGTCTATATCTTTATGTATAAATATTGTGGATTTTCATATTGTTGAGGAGTGAGCACTCAAATCGAATACTGCGTGCCGTTAGAGAGCTGATACAATGCTTGACGGATCCGATGTGTTAGACACCGAAAGCTCCCCGAGATTGGATTTAGAGATTCATTTTATATCTATTTTAACTTGCTTTTCTTACTTTGTCTCAAATCCACATCATTTTTTGCTTATCTATATTCACTCATTTTATCTTCACATTATGCATTTCTCATATTTTCATAATTATGTCTCTTACATATTCTTGTGTTTCCTCTTTCTTACGAGGGCCCAACAAGTGAGTGTAGCTTTCTTAGGAGAGACAGAGCACTCGAGTGAAGCGATGGCAACTTTTTCTTCATTAGGTTGCATGAGAGCGTAGGAGAAGAAGAAGAAGAATTGGAGGAGATCAGCCACTTGGAGTATTCTTGTGCATATATTTTTTTGTTTTCTTTTAGCATTTTATTCATTTATAATGTTTGTAAAAATTTGTAATTAATTATTTGGTGCTTTCCTCTTTTTCTGTTTTCTAAAGATCATTGTATACCTTGTGTGTGCGGGCCTATTTCACCAAGTACCGGTGCACTTGGGAGACCTCATCGATTTTATTTTCACCATGTTGTTTTTCTTTGTTTTCTCGTGGTTTTATGTGCTTGAGCCCTTAAAAGTAGGTTTTATTATCTTGCTTGAGCTAGGTAATTAATTAGGTCTAAAGCCACTAAAGAAGAATATTTTTACCTATAGAGTAGAGCATAGCTTGGACTTAGCTAAATTAACCTGTTCTTTCCTATTAATAGAAGTTGCTTCTAGGACAATTCTTGTGCATCATTTAGGTTAGTTTATTTTCTAACTTGTAATTTCTACATGGATCACTCTACATGTAAAGTGTTGGAGACAAGGTACGCATCCTTTATTTCCTTCATGCATCATTGAATTTTTCTCACACATTGGCATTTCTGAATTCCTTCCTTCTTTTCACTCACATAACATCAAAAGTTAATTGGAAATTCGGTAGAGTATTTTTTAAAAAAAATCCAAAAAGTGACAATTGTATAAAATCAAGATTGCAACAGAGAACTCGACCCTAAAACTAAATGTAAGGACAAAATCCTTGCTTTGGGGAGAGTAACCCCCTAATTGTTTGCAGGTACATACCTCCAGACAGAGTGGGTGAGGTCGTAGATGTAAGGATAGAGCCTAAATCTTTGGACTTGTGCCTTAAATACATGTACATAACATTTCGATGTATGGTTGCAACTGTAAGCACTTGCCAAAGACTATAGAAAATCATTTTGGTGTGTTAATCCTATTATCTACCTTTGGGTTTGATATTGAACCCGGTAGCCTGGGAAGATGGTACCACTGCGGAGGTCTGAGTGTGCACATTGGGGGATAGCGACGACTCGCCTTGTGTGTTTGGTAGTAAGCAATCTTCTCGAAATTCACTAAACTTAAAATTGAACAGACAAAAGATTGAACTCGTACGGTCTCCACTTGTGTTCAATTGGTGAATGGGGGTTTGCATTATGTTTGTTTGGTAGTGTAAAGATCCTTCGGCGCCCTTTGCACCTTTTTTCTCACTTTCTTCTTGTATTGACCATTTTATTCTTGCATCTTTCCTCTTGAGATCGAAGATGTTAGATTGGAGCATTTCTCGTTTAGGCTTTGTGAAATCATTTCACACTCCAAACCGGTCGTCTTCTACTAAGGAAGACTCACTTCCCAAGTATTCCTCTTTCTCCACATCACCTTTCACATCATTGATCAATCCACTGTTCAAGATTGACTCTAATCTTGAACTATCATTTGAGACTCCATCATTCTTTCGGACTAATCTAGTGCCATGTACAATTGCAAAAATCGAGTCAGTGCACTTGATGCCACCTAAGGGCAAGAGTTCCATGGCTAAGCAGGGCGAGAACAACAATATGACATTAGCCTCTACATAGGGAATTCAGGCATAGTGTATAGAACAAGATGACATTGAGGCTAGATTGAGAGATATGATCTTAGATTTGAGGCAAGATAGACAACAGAGGAGAGAGGAAGATAGAAATCCCGGAGGAGGTGGGAATGGTGGGGATGATCCATTACTTGAGCCAGTGGATTAGCTCATGTTGAAGGATGCCTATAATCCACGGGTAGGGCAGACCAATATGTGCATTTTGAGCTAAAGCCCACCATTTTGCCACTTCTCTTGATATTCCACTGGCACATAAAAGAAGAACCTTATCTACACCTCCAATAGTTTGATCCCATCTACGGCATAATACACTACTCGAATGTTCCATTAGAGGTAGTGAAGATGGCAGCCTTCCCATCCAGTCTTATAGACAAGTCACTATATTGGATCAATCACTTAGGAAAGGACGTCATTACTTGGGAAGAGTTGAGGTCTACATTCTTGAACAAGTACTACCCACTCAAATGACTCAACCAAATGTGATCGTTTATTGCTAACTTCTCCCAGATGTCCCATGAGGATATTCACTATGCGTGGGAAATATTCGAAGACTTGAAGGAGAAGTTCCCCCATCATGATATTCCAAAGACAAGCCGTAGAACTTCATTGGGGGTTTGAGCATTGAGAATCAGAAGCTGGTAGATGTTGCTTGTGGGGGTAGTCATTTCAACAAGGAAGAGGATGTCTTATATCAGATCACTTCTCTACTGAGAGGAGTCACTAAAATCCAGACCCGTTTCATCACTCCCTAGGAGTGGAAGCGTCATGGTTATACAATCGTTTATGATCACATCACCCTCAGGTATTCCCAATACCTGTACATCCTGCATATTGGAAGACTCAGAATAAACCCGAAGTATAAGAACAATTTTATACTGTCTACTTCAGGGTTTTATCATTAAGTTTCTCATTCAATCATTGGGAGTCGGTATAGATCATATACTTTCCAAAATCATATATCATACCTAGGTCTTGATCATATACTTTCCAAAAGTATATATCAAACCTACAAATTTAGTCAAGCTTCCAAAGAAAGATGACCGTGCACAGAATTTGATTCTTCCCAGTATCTCATGAGTGAGCTCATGTCTTCAGGTTCAGTAATGAACATGTATGATCCCTTTGAGAGATCGTATTACTCTTACGCTCTTGCATGCACACCAGCACGTCGGTGTATAGACCTTGATTAGGTCATGAACCTATTGGTCTGCCAAATGTACATACTCAGACATATAGTAACACAGCTGTCTCCGGTCAGAGGATCCATGCCTATATCATGACAGCATACGATATAGGACTTTGGTTATCTCGATCTCTTTAAGTCAACTCTTTGACTTAACTAATCTGACACCTCCGAATCTCTATTCCTATGCAGAGGACCCGCATCAAGAGGTCGATCAGATACCAACCTAACTGAGAATGGATTGCCATCTCCTACTCAGGCTGGAGATCATCTCTTAACAATCATTTGATGGTGCTTAATGAGTCCTCAATCTAACTCTTTAGATGTTCATCCAAGCACCTGCCTCTTCGATTCAATATTTGAATCAACAGTTGTATGATTATCAAGATGGCCATTGTACATAACCCTAATTGTACTAAGGGACCTATTATGCAAATTATGTATTCTTCTTCTCAGATTTGGGAATGATATTCGCAATAACATTTATTGCATAATGGCTCATTGTGGGCTCGCATGTCCATTAATCTCCCACTAGCCCAAAGAGCCATTAATGGGCTAATCATTTAAACCCACACTCATGTGACAATTATCGGCTATTTAAAAAATATCTAGGAAAGATGATCCAGTCACTCTGTTCCCAAGAGACTATGCCAAGTCCTTTTACGGCACTTGCATATCTCCTAGTGACTGTGTTTGCATCCAATGCGAATGTTGCATCTTATGCAACCAATACTCAATTATGTTATAGTGTCCTTGACACTATAGCTTGATAATCATTATAACCAGTATGTCCATAATCCATATCAGAATACCTGTATTCCTAGAGATCACTATCTCTTAAGGTATCCATAGTTAAGACCTTATAGATCTCTATCTATAAAGTCTTAAGTCTTTGAAGATAAGACTTTAAGATCACTTTCTCAAAAGTTTTGCCTTCTATGAAGACATCATTATTATTGCAATCAAGTGTTTTATCACCATTGTAGGATTAGTAACAGTTTACTACTCCCACTGCATGGTAGACATCTGGCTTTTGTACACATCTAGCATACACCCGGCTTCTCAGAACTGATGCCCAAGGGCTAGCATTTTTAGCATTCACATCCTCAACTCTTTGAGGTGCTATCCCTTTAGATAGGTCAGTACCATATCTTGAGGGAAATAAGCCTTTCTTGGAATTTTCCAGAAAATGGAAATGTCCAAGGTGTACCATTAATGTGATGGTCCCAATATTCTATTCTCTTTACTTCTGAAAAACTTCAGATTTAAGATCTAAGAGGTATCCTTGAGATCATATCTCATGGTATGGAACAAACAAATTAAAAAACACTTATTATTATCCTTATATCATTCCAAATGATTAGGATGATATCTACATTTAGCACGATGAACATAAAGGCACTCCCACTAAGCTTCACATGGTTCATCAAGAGTTTATCGGAAATCATAACATTTATAATTTCATCAAATCTTATGTTCCAACTATAAGAAACTTATTGGAGTCCAAGGATGGAGTTCTTTAGCTAGCACACCTTGCTTTCCTCAACCATGAAGCCCTGGGGCTACTTCATGTGAATATCCTCAGAGAGGTATTAATAGAGAATTGCAATCTTGACTAACATCATGAATATGTCATAGTCAAGTTGTGTATCTATGGTTAACAATATTCTTGATGGGTTAAAGCAAGGTCACTGGAGAGCAAGTCTCATCGCAAGCAATGTCTTCTCTTCGGTGTGCAGCTCATGGCTATGAACCATGCAGTGAAGGTCTCTACCTTCTCATCAGGTTCCCTCTTTCTCTTGAAGATCCATTTACACCTTAATGGGTCTTACCCATATAGGTGGATCCTCGAGGGTCCATATCAATACTTGTATATGAAGTCTATATTAGACTTTTATTGATAACATCCATCTTTCCATGTCATGATCCTCAGGAGTTTCATTACATGAAGTACGATCATTTTCAGACTTAACTGACACATAGAATACATCCTCAAACTTATTTGAAGAAGTGTTTCATCTTCAATTATTCTTTTAGTTTCCAATTTCAGGAGCCTCATTATCATCTCAATATTAAATGAGTTCCTTTACTTAATTTTCATCTTGATTCTCAAGAGAGTCATCCTATAAAAATCATATTCTCAATGATGAGATCTTTTAAGAATCTCAAGGTCATAAAGTAGGTACCCAATACCATCCTTTATTTTCCTAATGAAGTAGCACTCTCTGGTACTAGATTCCAGCTTACTAGCTTGGAACCTTGTTAGGATATACAATGTAGTCTCTACTACATATATATACCTGGAAACTAAGAGATAATTATGCTAAGATTAATCATTGATCAAATCATGTCACACATGATCAATTGTATCTCCCTACAACCCAAATGAGTTAAGGTTCATTAGGAGTATTGAGATAGGAATGATATTCAAATCTCCATTAGGTATTCATTGAATTCATCTAATAGGTACAAGCTACCTTGGTTAGATCAAATTCATTTCATCTTCCTTCAAACTTTGGTTCTAAACCAAAATTGTGAAATCTTTGACCATTTCAAAGTTTTCTGAGTGAAGAGAATAAATCTCATATCACAAATAATCATTAATAGATATCACATATCCATAATGTTTATTCTGATATAGATGATTTACATACATCAATATGTATGAGATCTCGAATACCTTAACATCTTACATCATTCCAAGGAAGGGTGTATTGGGCATTTTTTACTTTGAATACAATATTCATAAGTATGCAAGTTTTAAAATTTTAGACATTCTAAAGATTCATCTCGTACTTGTCTATTGATCTCATAAACAGACATATGTCCAAAACATGATGCCAGATCATTGTCAAATTATTTTTATCCTCCTATTTATATTTAAAGGTTTAATTTTCAGTATTAGAAATCTTAGTGAACCATTCATTAATTTTCTAATTTAGCAGAGTCCACTAGATGTTAGATTACTATCTGAAATATATCCATCATAATTCTCTATGATAGGTTTATTCCAGAATTCCTGTTTATTTCCAACATTTAGAAATAAACTATGAGTGTATCCTAATATCTAGGTCACAGCGACATTCTCTAAGAGTAAGGGCTCTCACTGAAAATTTGAATTCTGTTGATACAATGGAAATTGTTGCAACGATTGCATCACTTCCAAGATGGATGACCATTAAACCTTAAGATCAAATTTCTAATATTCTAATACAGATGCAACCAATTGCAAGTGTCAGTAGAAGATTGAGATACAATTATAAAACTTTATCTTATCAAATAAGTAAGTCAATTTCAATGATTATATGTATATCATTCTGATGTACTATCCGATTCCTTCTCTAAGGATTCTAGATAGATTTGATAGTCATACTATCAACACATCAACTTATTACAGTATTGGCATTCATCCAACTCTTTGGAAGTCATATGGAAGTCACAGAAGTACATTTAACTCTTTAACTATACTTCTTACTTGGGTCCAACCCATGCTTCCACTGCGCTCCCTTTATCTATAAGCAACCATTGCTCAAGACAAAGGATCTCTTATGTTAAAATCAAAATTTCAACATAAGAGTATTTCAACATTTATACATGCTTCATTCAATTCATACAATATGAATATTATGAAGCTTCATGAATGACTAGAGTATAGATAGTAGAATGATGACATTCATCGTATCTACATCCATTTATACTCTTAAAACTTAGGTTCAGGTAGGTACTCAAACAATTTGAATACATCATCTCTTATAGAGCCACCATTCTCCATGATGTAGATAACCATGTCATTCATGATTATATGTCGAGAGCACATATGTACGCCAGAAGGTCTTCTTAGATTTTATAAGGATTATTTGATAATTATGATCATTATCGACATGTCACTTTCAAAGTACATTCGATGAGATCAAGACTATAGAGACATACAAACCCTAGGGTTTTGTTTCTATTGTCTATTTAATTTTCATTCCTCATTATTATGAGGAAACTTGCATATTGCAACCACATACATTATGTGTCCAATTGCGAGTAAAATTTTTGGATCATAGGTCCAATCCATGATATTCTACTGGTTATTATTGAGTATAACATTCAGTGGGATTAAAGAAGGATTATCTGAAATAAGAAATTTGTATAAACATATATAAATATATTATTCACTATGATTTAGGAATTTTTATATCAAAGTTGTCTTGCCATGTCAACAATGAAAGTTTATTCCCTTAATCACTTTCAATGTAAGAGATATACTTACCATTATATCTCAATTAAGATCTGGGGTCTCCTTCCTTATCTTTGTTACATCCCAATAATATGAGAACCTGTAACTCGGAATAAAAGAAGCAGGAACACATTCTGCCTTGCAAGTCCAACTTGCATCTCCCAATTTGGTCTTTAACACCCGGTCCCACCACTGCTAAGGTGTTGTTGATCCATCATTAATTGAACCAACCTTCCATAGGAATACAACTCGCTATGCGCAATCCAATATCACCCCAATCATATGAGGACCCGATATTGGGGTCACAACGCATACATCCTAACTCTTTCGAGAAGCGACGAGCCCGATCCAAATGGATCGTACGCAGGAGCTATCACTTCGGATATGCGTCTCCCACATACAATATCTAGCGACGGAACCCTTCTCCTTGACAGGAGACCATGGATGTCACTTATGTGATCCTCCGCCTCATATTCAAATTTTAATTAATTATCATGAATCATATTCACATAATTAATTCTTCCAAGGGAAATACACATCTATTCATAATAGAGTGTTTTAATTGGATATAATTAATTCAATCATATTAAATTAATTATCAATCCAATTCAACAACAAACTTGATTGTTTTACTTGAATATATATGGTATTATCTCAAAGTACGTATTAATTAGGATTTTAATAATTAGAAAAATACATCTTAATTTCTTCGGCATTATTGAGTCCCTACCCATTGTCATGGCCAGTACCGATGAGAGTGGGACAGACCACATACATTGCAACACGTTACCCCAATGCTCTCTAACTAGACACCATATCCACCTCAGGAAAGGATAATGCCAAATAGATCAATTTGTACTTGAGATGATCATCGCTTCTTCAACCGAAATTATACAATATAGTAATAATCAAAACATTTTTGATTATAAGGAAATTTGCTAGACCAATTCCCAATCCTATTCAAGCAAGGAGTTTGATGATTGTGTTTCCAAATATGATCTAGATCAAAACTAATCAATTTATTGGTTGAGGCCATGTCAATTAAGGAAATAATCATCATTCAATATTTCTCAAATATTTTCCATAAGTATTTCATGAAATTAACAATTAATTTCACTAATTGGCAATCACATGATTTTTGATTAGGACTGTAATTTCAGCAGTGGCCTCTACCTACTAAAATTAATATATCTCAATCAATTTAAATCCAAATTAGAGAAAATCAATTTTCAAAAATTGCTAATTTGATTTAGGACAGAACCTAAGCTGAGGGGAGAGATCCCGCCCACACTAGGTAGTGGACTAGGTCATCGACTCACCAAGATCAATCCAGATAAGACGTTGCGTAGACAAAGACATAGGGCGAATCCATCAGACTCTTTCTCTCTCAGTAACTGTTCAGGGTCGGAGACGAAGTTTTCTCGATTTGCGGGAGAGGGGCTTTTGAGGAGTGGGAGAAATTGATGGAATTCTATGTCCCTCTCCTTCCTAGGGGGGTCAGAGGGGGGAGGCTCATCGCGGAAGCCCTGCTCACCCTTCTAGATTTTGAGGGATCCCGAACTCAGGAAAGACTTCTTTTCTTTCTCTCGTTCTTCTCGTCTGAATTGGATTATGAATTCGCGACTATAACTATAATGAATCTAATACAAAATCGGGAAAAAGTGGAATTATCTAAATTACATACACTCCATATTTCTTTGATATTTAACGCATTTCGAGGTGGAACAAAACAGTAATTAACTCATTAATCATGTTAAGAGTCGCAGTTCCCGCAACAGTGAATACATGTTTATTAAAACAACCATATCTCGAGCAAACGGAATCCAAATTATGTAAACTCAGATCCTATGATTTCCTTATTTAATGGGGTACAAAATCCAAGTTTATTTTCGTGTTTAAACAATTTAAACAGTGCCGAATATAATCACTAAACATAGATGCGTAAATGAAATGCGATAAAACTTTCGCAACCCTAACGAACCCAAGCCGCCTTCGGTTTTATGGATCGTATCCAAAACCTTCGACCTAAGGCTCTGATACCACTTGAAAGATATGGTTAGATCCTCAAGTGCATCACGGAAGCGTGAGCGTTGTATCGAATATGACGAGGAGCGACTAGTCGCACTAGTTGCTCGATTCAGCGGAATTTAAAATTTTTTTATGCGGCGAAACCACATGATCCAAGAACACTTCTCGGATCATTTCATCTGAACCACAAACAAGTAATAGGAATACCTCTTGTGGCGTGGTTGCGATCGAGTCTTTAAACAAAGAGACCTCCTGTTTCAAGTCCGATCCGACGGAGGTGACGCTTGCGAGCGCGGGGATGAATCGCGTGCTTCTCGCAATCCATGTTGATGATCCAAGCGGCGGATCTCCTGACCTCGACACACGAGATCCGACGTCTTCTTCACGAGTGAGGTGCACCGAAGGAGACAGAGATCCACGAGCAAACGATCGGGCAGCATAACGACGACGTTGCTGTGATGGAGACTCTCTTTAGGGCATCCATGGTGGACGGCCATGAGAAGGAGAGAGAATAGACGTGTAGAGAGAGAGAGAGAGAGAGAGAGATGTGCTTCAAATAGCATTCCCCTAGAGGGCATGGTATGTCTCTCTATTTATAAAGTTTTGGGATCCATGGATCTCAATCAATGACAGATATAAAATCAATGGATGAGATTGATTTATGTTCAATCCAATGGTCAAGATTGCTGTTGGTAAAAAACTAACAACTAATAATCTAATTTAAATCAAATATATTTGACATATCAACTATTTTTCAATCCTAAATTAGATCTAGCAGTTAATTATAAATTAGCATGGAGATTACTCCCCATAAGGAAAGGGGGGACGGCAAGCACATTCCTTGTGGGAATGTGTAGCCCTCCACCATGTGGTGGAGGCAATCTCATGTAATCTCATGAGATTGCATATCTCCATGAATCTCTCCATAATTTCCAACAACTTTTTTTGTTTTATTCTTCAAAAATAATTGACAATTAATTTTGAGAATATTGCAATCTTGCCATTGGAAATTTGTGAATCACAATCACAACCCAAAACAAAATATAATTTACATTTACAATTAATTACACAATGACCTATATACATTTGGATCAAGATCAGTTTACTTCTCTACTAAAAGGAGTCACTAAAATCCAGACTTGTTTCATCACTCCCTAGGAATGGAAGCGTCATGGTTATACAATCGTTTATGATCACATCACCCTCAGGTATTCCAAATACCTGTACATCCTGCATACTGGAAGACTCAGAATAAACCTAATGTATAAGATCAATTTTATACTATCTACTTCAGGGTTTTATCATTAAGTTTCTCATTCGATCATTGGGAGTCGGTATAGATCATATACTTTCCAAAAGCATATATCATACCTAGGTCTTGATCATATACTTTCCAAAAGTATATATCAAACCTACAAATTTAGTCAAGCTTCCAAAGTGAGACGACCGTGCACAGAATTTGATTCTTCCCAATATCTCATGAGTGAGCTCATGTCTTCCGGTTCACTAATGAACCTGTATGATCCCTTTGAGAGATCGTATTACTCATATGCCCTTGCATGCACACCATCGTGCTGGTGTATAGACCTTGATTAGGTCATCAAACTATTGGTCTGCGAAATGTACATACTCAGACATATTGTAACACATCTGTCTTCGGTCAGAGGATGTGTGCCTATATCATGATAGCATACGATATAGGACTTTGGTTATCTCGATATCATTAAGTCAACTCTTTTACTTAACTAATCCGACACCTTCGAATCTCTATTACTATGTAGAGGACCTACATCAAGAGGTCAGTCAGATATCAACCTAACTGAGAAAGGATTGCCATCTCCTACTCAGGCTGGAGATCATCTCTTAACAATCATTTGATGGTGCTTTATGAATTCTCAATCTAACTCTTTAGATATTCATCCAAGCACCATCCTCTATGATTCAATATTTGAATCAACAGCTGTATGATCATAAAGATGGCCATGGTACATAACCCTAATTATACTAAGGGACCTATTATGCAAATTATGTATTCTTCATTTCATATTTGGGAATGATATTCACAATAACATTTATAGCATAATGGCTCGTCGTGGGCTCTCATGTCTAACACTCTCTCCCTCTACTTAGTGGTCGTCCACCAAACTCTAGGGGAGATCATCGTCGTCGCCTACGCCACTACGCCACCGCTTAGACGTTCTTCGATTCTCCATCTTCTTGGAGTGCTATACTCACGATGGAGATGTTCGATCTCGTACGACGAGATCAGGAGTTCACCGAGCTTGGATCAACTTGTTGGATTGTGAGGACAACGCGACTCATCCCCGCACTCGCAAGCTTCTTCTTCGACGATCGAACTTGAGACAGGAGGTCTCTTTTCATAGAGACTCGATCAACCACACTTCAAGAGGTATTCCTTTATACTCATTGTGGTTATAAATGAAACAATCTGAGAATCGTTATTGGATCATGTGGTTTCATCGCATGAAAAAATTTTAAATTATGTTGCACCGAACTACTAGTACGACTAGTCGTTCTTCATCGTATTTGATACGACACTCACTCTTTTGTGATGCGCTTGAGGATTATTCCATATAATTCACTATCCAAACCCAAGACAGGTATGTCCCTTGATTTTACATGTTTATCTGACACCATTCATCTCAAGAGTAGTAGGGGATCGTAGTCGCATGTACACCAATAGGGATTGGGAGATCGAGCCACTGAGAGAGGTTCACCTTCCACATCATCTTCTTCACCTACAATATAGAGGTCTAGTGTAGCATCATCCGAGCATGGAGTTTTGCAATCTTCACCTTCACCATTACCACCACCTTTTTCATACAGTGAGAGATGTAGACATCAGTCAGCACAGAAGGAGTGCACACCCTTCACGGAATCTCCTTCTCCTCCAGCAGCAACAACCTATCCTATTTTTGATTTTATTTATTCTACCCCTATTGGACAACATTGTAAAGACTAATTTTGGTTGTCCAATTGTACATGACAATTCTATTTTGAATAAAAGAATTGAGCAGTTGAATGTTTCTTTTGATTATTTGACATTTCCTTCTGCAGTGAATGAAAAAAATAAAATTCAAAAATTAAAAACATCTCAATTATCACAAAGTGGTAGAGATCCTACATAACATCTTCTTAGAGATGCCACTTCTTAAGGCAATGGAGTACATGCCTGCTATGAAAAAGGGAATGAAAGAAGCATGTACTCAAAAGCATCAAACAAAGCAGAACAGATGAAAGAAGACAGAGAAACATATATTGACCATGGCCACAGTTCATGCCATAAACAACCTCCCTTCCAAAAAGAAAGATAAGGGAACACCTCATATTCGTTGCCAGATTTTTTATCAAGAGTTTGATCCCAATCTTCTCGATAGTGGATCCTCCATTAATCTCATGCCATCCTCGCTACTCACTGAGTTTGGATTGGGGCCTTATAGATCCACCAAGATGATACTCCAATTTATTGATAGATCGATCAAGAGTCTGAGAGGCATATTAGAGGATGTTATTGGAACAATGCAAGGAATGGGATTCCTAGTTGATTTTGTTGTCATGGATATGGACACCTCTGTAATGTTACTCCATACACTGATCATAATAGGTTGGTCGTTCCTTCAAATATTCAAAGCAGAAGTTGATTATGGTACTGGAGAGATCATCTGTCACTCTCGTAGTGACAAGATGAAAATTGCGATGATCCCTGATCCTATACCATCATTGCCACAAAAAGTAGAAGATGAGAGACAGACCGTTACACCATATCAAGTGGACTGTAATTTTCTTACTGAGTTTAGAGAGACAGGTCTTTTCATTGATTTCATAAATACCCAAGAATTCATTTTTGAGAAGGAGCCCTTGGAAAGAACAATTGACAACAGTCCCCTGTTTATCCTACTGAGTTGTTTATTCATTGTCAATTTGAGCTGATTTTTTGAGATCATTTTGAGACTATAGAGGTACATTCTGACATTCCTTTATCATATCATTCTAAGAGTATTGATAGGATATCTCCTACTGTGATTTCTGAGAGTTTTGTTGTGGATTCTAACAACCTGATGATCCATCCCTTTCTGAGCATAGATCATTTGTTGCAGATCTTTCTGAGATTTTACTTGCTGAGCCAATAGTAGTCGTGGTAGACAATTCACAGAGTACAGATCATATACCATCTACTAGTGCAGTTGTAGAGGTTGTAACAAAGCCGACTCAGACTCCACCTGAGCTCATGTTTTACCTTCTACGTTGAAGTATGTCTTCCTTGTGGTTCCCCCCTAAATGTTTCCGATCATCCTCAGCTCGCAATTGACCGAAGAATAAGAATTCGACATGCTAGAGGTTCTTGAGAGAAACCGCAAGGCCATCAGATGGACTATTTCAGATGTTCGTGGGATTAGTCTATCTTTGTGCTCACGTCATATCTACTTAAAGGATGACAACAAACCCTTCCATGAGTGTCAGGGACATCTCAATCCAGACATCTGAGATGTTGCCATGAAAGAGATCAGGAAATGGTGTGATGTTGGCTTTATTTATCCCATCTTGGATTCCAAGTGGGTCAGTCCTTTGCATGTTGTCCGTAAGAAATCCAGGATTATTATAATAAAGAATTATTGTGGTGAGGATATTCTGACCTATGTACCTACTTCATCGCATGTATGTATAGATTATCGATGCCTCATTGTAGATACCAAGAAAGATCACTTTCCACTGCCCTTTATTAATCATATTACTGAGAGATTAGCATGGAAAGAGTTCTTTTATTTCTTGGACGGGTACTCTTGATATAACCAGGTTGCTATCACTCCTGAGGATCAGGAGAAGACTACTTTCACTTGTCAGTTTGGCTCCTACGCCTTTAGACAGATGCCCTTTGGATTGTGCAACACCGTCGCTACATTCAAAAGGTGTATGTTGCTCATTTTTGCCGACATGGTGGTAGTTTTCTAGAGGTCTTCATGGATGATTTCTCGATCTACATGGATACTTTTGACACATGCCTTGATCATTTAGACTGAGTACTTCAACGTTGCTGTAAGGTAACCTAGTATTTTTGTGGGAGAAGTGTTACTTTATAGTGAGTAATGGGATTATATTAGGCCACATCATCTCCAAACATGGATGGAAGTTGACCCGGCTAAGATCGATGTGATATCCAAGCTAAAGCCAGCACAAATTTTGAAGCAATTGAGGTCATTCCTGGGACACATTGGATTCTATAGGAAATTCATTGAGTTTGTTGTTTATGAGAAAGTACTCTTTGAATTTCATCAGATGAAATAAATGGTTACTAGTGCTCCTGTCCTACAACCACCTGATTGGTCTCTTCCCTTTGAGATCATGACAGACGCATCAGATTATTTAGTTGGAGCTGTGTTAGGGTAGAGAAGGGATGGGATACCGTTTGACATACATTGTGCTAGCAAGACTATGGATGATGCACAACATAATTAAATAGTCGTAGAGAAGGAGATATTAGATGTGCTATTTGTGTTAGAGAAGTTCAGATCCTACCTACTTGGTTATGGTGTAACTGTATACACAGATCATACTGCCATACGGTACCTACATGTAAAGAAGGATGCCAAACCATGACTTATTAAATGGATATTTCTTCTCTAAGAGTTTCATTTGGAGATTCGAGATAAACCTAGAGTAAAGAATGTTGTGGCAGATCAATTTTCCCGTATTACAGATGCAGAGACTCTTAAGCATACTATTTTTCCCATATCAGGGACCTTTACAGATGAGACCATTTTATCGTTGGACTCACTCCCATGTTTTGTTGATATTGTGAACTATCTTGTCTCCAAGAAAGTTTCACAAGATTGCCAGAAGAATAAGGAAGATAGATTTCTGTCAGAGATTCATTTCTACCAGTGGGAGGATCCGTTCCAATTTCGTGAGGGTACGTATTGTATCAAGAGACAGTGCATTCCTCAGGAGGAATGCACCGGTGTACTTAAGCATTGTCACAAACTTGATTCCGGTGGGCATCATTTGGGCAAGTGCATGACAACAATGACTTTACAGAGTAGTCTATGGTGGCCAACATTATTTAAGGATGCTACGGAGTATGTTCGAGGTTGTACTGATTGTCAGAAGATGGGAGGAACTATTGGTTCCAAAGATACAATGCCCCTGAGATATATACAGATTTCTGATGTTTTTGATGCTTGGGCTATAGACTTCATGGGCCCATATCCTGTAAGTCAGAGATATCAGTACATCCTGCTTGCCGTGGATTATGTTAGTCATTGGATGGAGGTCGTCCCAACCCAAGTCATTGATTGACGTACAGTGTGTTCCATTCTTAAGGACCATATTATTGCATGGTTTGGGATTCCCAAAACACTCATTTCAGATGGGGAAATCCATTTCACTAATCGATAAGTCAAGAAGCTTGTGAAGGAGTAAGCCATTGAGCATAGAGTTGCGCCTCCTTACAACCCATAGAGTAATGGCTTAGCTGAGATTTCAAATACGGAGATAAAAATAATATTACAAAACATGTACATCCAGATAGGAAGAATTGGTCCAAGATTCTTGACTCAGTTCTATGGGCTTATCGGATGATGTTCAAGTCTCCATTAGGTATGTCTCCCTATAGATTAGTGTATGGAATGCCTAACGACCTGCCAGTTGAATTAATTAACAAATCTCTATGCACACTCCATGTATGTAATTTGGATTATAAGAAGGCAAGAAAGAATAGGAAATTTGATCTAAATAAATTGTTGGAATTCCGAGATTTTGCATATGACTACTCACTTATGTACAAGGAGAAAGTCAAGCGTTGGCATGATAGACACATTAGAAGGAAGACTTTCTCCCCTGATCAGAAAGTTTGGTTGTTTGATGCTACATTGAAGATTTTTCTAGTCAAATTTAAAAGTAAATGGTCAGGACCATTCATTGTGAGAGTTATGCGTGACAAAGGTAGTATTGTCATATCTAGATTGTCCTCTGACGCATAGCCATTTGTTATGAATGGACAATTGCTGAAGTCAAATCTAGATCATGATACATTCATATTTGTGGTTGATTCCATATATGTTGTACCAGACAATGACTTTTTAACATCTTTTTCATCTGATACATGAGTTGATTTTCTCTTGTATATATCTTTTCATTTTATTCTTTCATCTTTCGTTCTTATCATTCACCTTTTTTCTATATGTATATGCTATACTTAGGATGCGCTCTATCCTATGTAAAGTAGGGTAAATGATTTTAATTGTTCATATTCATTCTATTTCATCAATCATGTTATTTCCTATACTTAGGGATCCTTTACACTAAGTATAGGGGGAGTGATGTTGTTCACACCGTCTTTTTCGTGTTTTTATTTTCTTTTAATTCCTACAATCTTTCCTTTGTCCTTCAACTTGTTTATATTCTTTTTCTATACTTAGGGATCTTTTACCCTAAGTATAAGTCAGTACGAGTTGAGTTGTTGAGTTTGTTCATTTTTTTTCTCGGTTTTCCCTATTTGTATAGTTTTCTATACATAGGATTATTTGTTCCTAAGTATAGGGGGATAATCGACTTCTATTCTTTTTGTTTATTATTTTAGTCATTGTTGTATAGGATTCTTTTTACTTTTCTATTCTTAGCATGAGTTATGTCTTCCTTTGTAGCTCTTTGGTCACTATGAGAACATAGTTCGAGCTAAGTATAGGGGTATCGTATATATTGTATATATATATACTTTAGCCATAACTCGTACTTTTATTAATTACATATCTATTATTACTCTTATGAAAAAATTTGTTTTGAAAATGATTTATCAAATGATTTGCAAAAATCATTTGAAAAATGTTTGCAAATTTGTTTTTGTAAAATATTTGCAAAAACCTTTTGTAAAATTGTTTGTAAAACTATTTGTAAAAATGTTTGTAAAATTGTTTATAAAATAATTTTTGTACATATCTTTGGAAAATTGTTTGTAAAATATTTGTAAATTTTTTTTCTGTATTAAAACAAAGTATATTGTACAAAATGTTTGTAAAATTTTGAAAGTAAATTGTTTGCAAAATCCTATTTCAGAAACTATTTGTAAAATGATTCGTAAAAATATTTGTGAAATAGTTTGCAAAAATATTTATAAAAATTATGAAAAAATTTTGCAATATGTTTTAAAAATTTTTTGAAAAATCTTTTTATAAATTTTTTTGAAAAGGTTTGTAAAGTTATTTTGTCACGTGGGATATAAGAGATGTATATATATTAGTAAATTCCACATGTGTATAAAAACCTTGATCACTTATCCTCCTATAAATAAAATTCTTTATTGTATATAAATTTCTTTTATAAAACTTGTATCTCAATCTTTTACATAAAATCCTCTTGTAAAATCTTGTATAAAATTTGTATAATACTTGTTTATACTTGTATAATACTCAATTCACTAACCTTTTCTCTTTCTTAAATTATATATTTATTTATTTTAAAATCCATAAAAATTTGCAAAACTCTTAGGAAAAATTTTTTAAAAAGATTTTTCTTTTAATTTCTTTCACAAAATGTGTTTGTAAATATTTCTTACATTTGCATGTGCATTTTTAAGAACAGTATCGATCAACTAGTCTGGAATAAAGTCAAGGAACGGAGCTTAGGTGGACCATAATCTACTTAATTTTAGAGGAACCTTATAAGAAATGGATTGAGATTCTTCAAGTCTATAGACTTAATTCTTTGGGAACCACAAGACTTAGTTCAATGTCATTTTGACTGCCTAAGTAGAATACTTCAAAGAACACGTATGATTCTTGTCGCTAATGACATATCTTGTACACTTGTACTTACACTTTGCTCACCTCAGTTGAAGTGGTAGAGGACAGGATTTGTCGTCAAGAGATACAAGCCAATGGAAACATCGGTAGTCACACATTTGTGGCCACTGTACCCCAACTCGTCCAGTATTAGTGAGGTCTATAGAGAGAATGATGCGAGTTGTAAAATATCATTAAAAGAAGGATAGCCTACTGGCTCAAGAAGAAAAACTCCTTATGTACTTGCTACACCTTGCATATATATTCAAAAAAAAGTGTCAAAATCAAAAACTCCAAAAAAGTAGATAGGCCTAATTGAAAATAAAATGCCTGCTAGAGTATGTACATTTATATAATCAAATAAGCAATCTTGATCTTCCAAGTCAGATATTTATGAGCATGCAACTAGATGACTTGACTGCACTGGTCATGCATCCAAGGATAGTTAGCTATACTGGCTACCATCCATTCTTCTCTCCACCTCCTCTTCTTGAGCCGGTTGTACTTGAACTTAGAATGGAATACCCCGCTTCTTGAGGAAATAGTTATTGGATTGGGGAATTAGGGCCACCATGTTGGAGAAGACTGACATTTACCGCTTCAGCTGAGGAGAGCTACCTATCACCTACAATATATAAGAAAGATTCATAGTCATAAGGGTTTGTGTATGAGTTGATCTAGTCTGACCTGAATATTGAGGATACTTGAGAAGATTTACGTGGTTTCTAGAGGTTGTTGAGTGTCAGGTCCATTTCCCACTAAGGTTCTGCCAAAATTACTAATCCAAGGGTCTGATAGAGCTCCATACTTTGATTTTATGAAGATAAATTTAATACTCAATATTATTCTATGTTCTTTATTTTTTCTTTATTCTTTTTCTTTTAATCACTTATTAATCAAATAAGTGTTTGTTAAGGGACTAGCATAGGTAAAGCATAGGGGTGATGAATATGCATTTCATCATCTTTTTTCATTTATTTTTGCTTAAAATCCTTTATAAAACATCATCAAATGTCAATAAATCCATTCTTTTACTAACCCTAATTCTTGTGTAAGTATTGTATATTTATCACTATTTTAAGTTAAAATAAATAAAGAAATAAATAATGGAAAAATAAAGAAAATAAAGACTGTATATATGTAATAGATACATGTTGACTCTTACCCCAAGAGAAGGTCAAGACTTTACCTCATCGTCATGGAATAAAGTAGGGGGAGATAAGGCCCAAAAGTACCAAAATATCATTTGTCAGTAATAAAAATAATTTATTCTAGAAAATTGTGAATAAAATTCTTTTGTATGTAAAAAAATAATTTCTATAAAAATTTGTGCATATTGTGTAAAATACATCACTCAAAAATCCACATAGCTCAACTTTCAAGATCAATTTCTTCTCCATCAAAACTCCAAATTCGTCAAACTTACTCTTATTATATTCCAAATTCAATAATCTTCAACATGGAAGTGATTTCTTAAAAATCATAGTTAAGGTGTGAAATGTGGCCAATTAGGGGTACTAGTATATTATACCTATGTATATTATATATTATTTAATTATTTTTTTTCTAGCACATATTTTTTAATATTGTATTTTTAATTATTTTTAATATCATATTTAAGTTATATAAAATGTCAAATAAAAATCACAAAATCAACAAAAAGGAAATCATATATATATTGTATAGGAATCACTATGTATATAATGTACATTTACCAATTTAACCTAATAAATTAATTCAAAAAAATCAAATAAAAATTTCATTAAAACCCTTGTAAAATATTGTAAATAAATAAAATATTTAATCATGCATATATTCGTATAAGTAAATAATTAAAAACCAAAACCATGTATATATAGGTTTACATACCTATAAATAACCTTTATATTTATTTTAACCATTGTATATACATTGTTTAATTCATTTAAATTCACTAAAATTAACTTTATTTTATTCTTAACATTTTTTATTTACATTATTTAAATTTAGAAATTTATTTTTTTATTTTTAATTGATTTATTTAAATATTTATTGGATTTTTGTCATCATTCCTATTTTGTCTTAGTCTACATGTCCTCCCAATGGTTGCCCCGGGTCTGTTGACCCAGGTCAACTCTCTAGTCGAGATGCTAACTTTGCCGATCTCACATGCCAACCATTTTTCCCCCATTTTTCACACATGCCTCTTTCAATAACTACCCCTGAATCCTTCTCATATCGTTTTGCCCATTCACTGCTCTCGACTGCCAGTACCTTAGATCCATCATCTACGCCTCGATTTTCTCCTAATTTGAATTTCAAAAACCATCGGAGTAACATCCATAAAGAGACCCCTTCCACCTCCACCTCAAGTTTTTCTTCTTTCTTCTGGTTTCTCAGCCTTGAGGTTGATCTTTGGTGTCGATGAAGTGATAGGACTTCCAACTCCACTGCCAGGAGTTTGCGAGGGGGCCAGGGGATCGTGATCCAACACATGGTCGGAGTTCTCCACCGTGTTCCACCACTCTGCAGCCCACCACAGATCAAGGCGAATTTACCCGTATTCTTCCATTCCTCAGTTAACTTAGGTCTTATTTCTTCATTTCTGTATTCATCTTTGCTTTAATTTCATTTAGATTGCTTAGATTAGATCTTCATCTTCAACCTCTGATCTGCACAATCGGAGGAGTTCCTATCATCGCCACCATTTTCAATTATTCCATCATATTTACCCCATCTTTCTACGTCACTTCCACCCTCTACACACCTTTAGCTCCTCACAGATTTGAATAAATCCTCCTCCGATCACCACTGCCAGAGCTTCGGTCCATTCACCATTCCCAATTTCTATGCATCAAAAAGATCGTTGGAGATTCTCCTCTAAATAGGTTTACATTTGCTAGCCCAAGGAGTTCCAAAAATAACTTAGAGCACAAGATCAATACTTGGAGTATGTTCCTGGAGCAATGGATTTCAAAACCTTCCAGATCAAAGGTCTAGGCATTTCACGATCATCAAAGGTGTGCATCAGATGTGGAACCCACAGAGCTTTCATTGGAGATCAAATTGACATAAAGTAGAGCCAAGACGAGGGAGATATAGGCCGATCAAGTTCGACGAGAAAGACTCTCTTCCAAGTTCTTCAAGAAGCCCTCGTAGCCCTATGATCAAGAACAAGTGCCCAGTTTAGATCTTGGTCTTCCGAAAATCCCCAAATCCAAGTTGCGAGATCCTTCTTCCAGATCAGATAGAGGCCCTCCACTCAAGAGTCAATCTCCATTGTTTGAACCGTTCTTCAGAGCATCAGAGCTATCCAAGGCGCAACATATTTAAAGGGTACATTTGTGCCTCTACCCATGCTTTTGTTTAAATTGCAAATAAGTCCTAAAAAGTCACGTGTCTATCTTTTCAGTTCTAAACATTTGCATTTTGTATCCTGCAATTTAGTTTACTTGCATTCCCTTCCCTATTTGAACTAAGATTGTGCCTAGCACATGTTTTTCTGGGTTAATTGAAATAAAAGTCTGTAGATTATTTTATTATTACAAGGACTCTGGAAATATTTTATTTACACTTGACTCCAGTACCCTATTTGCCCCACGCTTTTACTTTTGTTATCATTTATTCTACAAATATAAAATAATTTCATTTTTTCTCCTCTGAGTCTGCATTTATTTTGCTTGTGCAAAATTAAATAAAAATTATAAAATCCCCTTGAAAATTTCCATAATAATTATTATAGGTTCCTGTCATATAGATCTTTCATTCATAATTTTGTTTTAATTTTTTGTTACCTTTATTATTTATAAAAATTCAAAAACTTCATAAATGTTCCCTGTTTGCATTTGAAAATCAATAAAAAAATATAAATCTTTTTCAAAAATACTAAAAAATTCATGTTTGCTTCTTTTAATTTATTTTTATTTCTGTATAATTTTTGAATTTATATTCCTCATAAAAACCATAAAAATATTAATATACTTAAAAACATAAAAAATTACAAGAACTCATATAAAAATCTAAAAAATCATAAAACCCCTCTTTAGAAACTGCCAAAACTCCCCTTTCCCCATATTTATATTTCGTCTATTTTTGACTTTTTTTGACATTTCAAAATCCAAAAAAATCTGTTTGTGCTCTGTTTATTTTTGTTGCTTTTATTCATTTATAGTCTATAAAAATATTGGAAAATTCAGGAAAGATTATAAAAAAAGTTATAAAAATTCAAAAACTTGAAAATAATTTTAGTTTAATTTTGTGACTATTTTTGATACATCTGAAAAACACAAAAAGATTATTTTAGTGTATTTGCTTCTTTTCTTAAAGCTCTTTTCTATTTGTTTTAAAAATTAAAATCATTTGAAAACTTTATAATAAAAAAATATAAAATCTGAAAAATTATAAAATTAATTCCATAAAAAAATTCAAAATCCAAAAAAAAACCAAGACTAATGTGCATAGAAATTCCTTGATTCTTTTCATTGATTTTTCAATTAATTAAATAAACCTCATGATTTTTGTAGCCTCCCTGAGTTCGACCCTTTACGCTATACAGTTAAATTAAATTGAAAGATTCTCTTGCTACATTTTCTCGTTTTATTTTGGCTTGTGAATTAAATAATTTTTTATTGAGGAACTTTTAGATTTGCATTGACATTGCATTTTAATTCTCATTTATTGAAACTCGAAAATTTTCTTTCTTAACACATAGTGTATGGAAAATGGTATCCCATCCCTTATATTCATTAAAACAGCTCCAATTGTGTAGTCTAATGCATTCATCATGATCTCATTGGGAAGAGACTAATCAGGTGACTGATGGACATGAACTCTAATAACCATGTCTATCATCTAATGAAATGCAACGAGCACTTTCTCATCAACTATAAACTCACTTTCCTTGAATAGAAGTTCAATTATAGGCCTGTCAATCATCTTGAAACCCTTAATGAATCGCCTATAAAATCCAACGTGAGCAAGGAACGACCTCAGCTGCTTCAAATTCTATGGTGGCTCTATCTTGGCAATCACATTACTCTTACACAGGTCAACCTCCATATTATGTTTGGAGATGACGTGGCCTAATACCATTCCATTAGTCACCATAAAGTGACTCTTCTCCCATGAGAGCACTAAGTTTACATTCCAATATCTCTGAAGTAATCGATCTAAATGAGAAAGACATGTGTTAAACTATCCCCATAGATTGAGAAATTGTCCATGAAGACCTCTAGAAAACAGCCTACCACGTCGGCAAAAACGACATACACACACCTTTGGAATGTAGCGGGGGCGTTACATAATCCAAAGGGCATCCATCTAAAGGCATAGATGCTAAACGGACAAGTAAAAGTAGTCTTCTACTAATCCTCAGGAGCAATTTGCAACCAAGTGAAGAATATACATTTCATCATCTTTATCATTTATTTTAGCTTAAAATCCCTTATAAAACACCTATATATAATACTAACTCCATATTCTTACTAACTTGCATCTACGACTAAATATTGTACATTTATTATTATTTTAGCCTAAAATAAATAAATAAACAAAGAAAAAATAAAGAAAATAAAAAAGAGACTATATATATCTAATTGATACATACTGACTCAAAACCCGAGAGAAGGTCAAGACTTGACCTGATCGACAAGAAATAGAGTAGGGGGAGATACGGATCTCAATCAGAAAATCCAAAAAATGTGTTGTAAATATTTTTATGTGTATATTTGTATAATTACACTATTTTATTTGCACATAAATTGACCTCAAATTAAATAATTTTCAAAATATAAGTTATAAAAAAATATTTTCTAAATAATAAAAATGTTTGCAAAATAAAATCATGTACAAAATATAAGTAACCACATTTGGAAAAAGCCATAAATCTGATATAAAAATAATAGGAGAAGTGCTAAATCTCAATTTTTTGGGTAAATTGCAACTACGCCCCCATCGTTTTCTCAAATTACGCAACAGCCACACCCACATCAAGTCACGTGGAGAGCACGTTTTAACCTAGGTAATTTGCGACTTTTTCCCTTTATTTTATTTCATGTTAATTTTTCATTCAAGAACTTTGAATAATAGCATTTTAGTCCCTGTATTCAGATATTAATTTTACTTGTTATTTTCATTGAAATAAATTTTTTGATTTCTCAATAAATTCTTAGAAAATTGTGACATGTTCTTGATGATTGTCTTTTCATAGCAATAAAGATTTCTTATTATCATTTGTTATTATTAAAAATTCAAAAACATCAATTGTTTCCCTATTTGAACTTTGCAAAATCATAAAAATTCACATATCGCGTATAAAATTCCAAAAAAATAGATTAGTTTACTTTTTATGCCTTTTACTTTCTATCCAATTTTCACGTAATAATTATTTATAAAACCCAAAAATGCAAAATACTAAAAATCTTAACAAATCATATAAAATTGTAAAAAATATAAAAATGTGATTTCAATCTTGTTTATAGATAAAGACCTTTAGTTTTTTAGGAAATATAGTTTTCACAATTTTCTCTGTTATTTGGTATTTTAAAATTGAAATATAGTCATGTTTGTTCACTATTTGTATTTTACCTTGTTTTTATTCATTTGAAAAATCCAGAAAAATCTAAAAATCTCTAAAAAAATACAAAAATAGTAGAAAATCATCAAAAATACAAAAAGATTTCATTTGGTCATTTTTTAGCATTTTTATCATATTGAAAAAATCTAAAAAAATTACATCTCTTTTGTATATAAAGTTTTTTTGAAAATTATATTTGTGAAATTATTTTTTTAAACTAAAAAACATAAAAATTAGAAAATAAAAAATAAAAAAATGAAAATGAAAAAGATAAAAATTACACAAAAACAAAGGTAGTTAGCATTTGAGATTCCCTTTTTCTTTTAATTAAATTTTTCGATTATTTGAATAACCCTTCGGAATTGTAGCCTCCCTGAGTCTGATCTTGTTGCTATACAGGTTAGTTAAATAGCAAAAATTTATCTCGCTACATTTATTTTGCAATTAATTCAGCTTGAGAATAAATAACAATATTTTTGTAGCAGGGTTATTTGGGTCAACGACCACTGCGCTATTTCATATCTCTCTTTTAAAACCCGATAAATATTCTCATCAAACACCAGGTTATATCCCGAGTTCCAATCCAAGAAATAAAAGAACTCCTTCTCTGTCAACCTCTCAATAATTTAATCAATAAAGGGAAGTGGGAAGTTATCTTTCTTGGTCATTGATTTCACGCATCAGTAATCTTTGCAGACACGTCATGAAGTGGGTACACAAGTTAGAATCTCCTCATCACGGTCATTCGTCACAATTGTAATCATGGATTTCTTCAGTATCACATGTAACGAGCTGTCCCACTTGGTATTCAAAATGGGATAAATAAAGGCAGAATCACACCATTTCTTGATCTCTTTCATGACAACATCTCAGAGAATAGCATTCAAATGGTGTTGACACTCACAGGTTGGTTTACTATCATACTCTAAGTAGATATGATATGAGCACAAAGCTAGACTAATCCCAATGAGATCCAAAAAATTACAGCGTATGGCCTTGTAGTATCTCACGAGAACTTCTAGCAAGCTAGATTCCAGGTCGTCTGTCAATTGCGAACTGATGATGACCGAGAACATTTCGGGCGCATTCACAAGGAAGGCATGCTTTAGCGTCGATGGTAAAATTTTAAGCTGAGGTTGGATCATAATCCACTCTACAATAACCTTTGCAACTATACTGGTAGAATGTATACGATATATACTCTGTGAACTATACACCGTAACCATTGTAGGCTCAGCATGAAGTGTCTCAAAAAGGTCTACAATTAATTATCTCTGCTCAGGAAGGGATGGCCTAATAGGACGCTCAAAGATCTCAACAAACTCATCAACATATATCTCAGAAATCTCAGATGAGGTTTCTTATCAGTAATCTCATAAGAATGTATCTTAGGAATCTCATAATGTACCTCTGAAACTAACTCAAAACGATCCTTAGAAAATTTCTCAAACAATCCATCAGCTAACAACTCAGTATCATCAATAGGGGAGCAAAAATTGATTGTGTTTTCTAGAAGTTCCTTCTTGGAAAGGAACTCCTGGGTGTCCATGAAATCAGTAAAAAGATCCGTATCACATATCTCGATAAGAAATCACAGTCCTCAGAATTTGTTGTAGATGGCTCTCTCTCATCTATTGTTGGTGGCAGTGATGGCCTCATATCAGAGATCGTCTCAATCCTCAACTTATCATTGTGAGAGTGGAAGGTGATTTCTCTAGTACCCTAATAAACTATCGTATCAGTCCTTTGAAGGAATGACCAACTAAGTATAATCAAGGTATGGAGTAACGGTGTAGAGGTATCCATATCCATGATGACAAAATAAAACGGGAATCGCATTCCTTGCACTATTACGATAACATCCTCGATATTATCCCTTGGACTCTTGATCGATCTATCAGCAAAATGAAGGATCATCCTGGTGGATCTAAGAGGCCAAACCCGAACTCAGTGAGTAGTGAGGATGGCATGAGATTGATGGAGGACTTGTTATCGAGAAGAGTATGATCAAACTCTTGATTAAAAATCTGACAACGTATGTGAGGTGCTCCCTTATCATTCTTTTTTGGCGAGCGGTTGTTGATGGCATGAACTGTGACCATGGTAAAGATGTGCTTTTCTTTTTTTAGGTGTTTGTTCTACTTGGTCTGATGCTTCTTAGTACATGCTTCTTTCATTCCCTTTTTAACTACGGGCATGTACTCCATGGCCTTAACGAGTGGCTTCTCCAAAAAGATGTTCTGAAGTATCTCTACCACTACAGGATCATGTTGTTATTTTTAGTTTTCGAAATTTTCTAGTTTTATTAAAAGCTTCTGGAATTGGAACAAAATCAGAAGAAACATGAAACTACTCATTTCTCTTATTCAAATCAGAATCATCATGTATTTATGGATGATCAAAATTAGTCTGTACAATATACCCCAATACAGGTGTCGAAGAAGAAAAAGGCAAAACTAGATGGGTTGCTTGACCTACTGGGCTGAAAAAGACTCCACAATGGGTATGTTCTCCTTCATGGTTGACTTGGCAATGCATCTTTCTTTATTATCTTTTTAGAATTGTCTGGATAACGATGGCTATGGTGATGATGAAGAAGAAGAAGGTGATCCTCCATGCTCTGCAACATTGGATCACTGCTCACCTGGTGAAGAAGATGAAGAAGTCGGTGTAGCTCGATTAGTGGCTTGATCTCCCTATCACAACTGTTGTGTGGGCAGCTGCAATCTCCTACTGCTCCTGAGATGAATGGCGTCAGATAAACAAGTAAAATCACAAGCCATACATGTCTCAAGGGTGGTTGCATCATGGGCTACCTGGTCTTTGTGTGTGAAGTTGTTGGGATTGGCTTTGACCTGGGCTAGTATCAATGTCTTCGTGGTGGTTAGGTCACCAATCCTCCGAGTAAAATCATTCATGTCTTCATCAGGAGTGAAAGCTGATCTAATGATGGGTTCACCGAAGGTTCCTCCAGATGCTCAACTTTTGGTTGTCACTGAGACTTGTAATGTGGAGGTTGTTGATACCCAGGATACACAACTTGTGGTTGATATGAGTAAGGAGGAAGAGGATGCGAAAACTGTGTAGGTTGTTCTGATAATAAGGCTGACAAGGATATGCATGTTGCATCTATTAATGTCCATGCCTTGAAGTCTGAAGTGTGGTGGAGACGAAACTGAGGTTGTGGCTGCTGGTGCAGGGTTTGTGGTCTGCCTCCCTGAAAATGGTGGACGGCCCTCTGACTCGGTTGTGAATCCAACTGATCTTGCCCTGATGGACGCGATTGGCTGCACTATCTGTCAAACCAAATGTCGTTCACCTTTTGAATGAGAGGTGGAGGTGGAAACTTCTTCTCAGAAATCTAGGGACGCTCTTGATGGTGTGGTACAATGCCTATTGGAGGTGATTGCTGTGGGAACTGATCCATGTCCTGTACATAGTAAATGTATAGAATAGGGGGCAGTGCTCTAGTACCCAGTTGTGCTGAAGTCGTGAAAGAAGTATGCATAGGAGTAGAAGTATTGGTTGCGGCACTCGCACTCTGACATGAATGAATCATACTGACAAGAAGATCCAGATGCTTTGTAATCTCACCGAACTGCTTTATCCTCTGCTTGATCACATGTAATCTTTCAAGCTCTTTTGATCATTTCTCTATTATATCTCTGTTGGATAGGTGATTTCCTATGATGGTCAGATCTATAGTGTCCACCCTATCCACGTCGTGAGATGCTGTCATGTTTACGGCCATGGGGGGTACTAAAGGAATATGAGGTTGTTTCTGAAATGCACAGGAAGAAGATAAAGCAGCCGAGCTCTCCGCAATTTCCTCAAAAATATAACAATGGACATCCTCATCTTTGTTGAAATGGGACCCCCCCCACATGCGGCCTAAAATATCACTGGTTTTCTTGACTTAATCCCCCAAAGAAATTCTGCACGAGGCTCGTCTTTGGTATATAATGATGGGGCACTTCTCTCTCAAATGTTTAAAACATTCCCATGCCTCGTGAATTGGCTAATGAGACATCTGGGAGAAGTTAGCTATCAGTGACGGCATATGATTAAGTCATCATATAGTATAAAACTTGCTCAAGAAGGTTGACCACAATTCATCCCAAGACGTGACAACTCTTCCTAATTGATTAATCCAGTGCAATGCCTTGTCCATAAGATTGAAGTGAAATGTTTTCGTCTTCACTACCTCTAACGAAATGTTAGGGTAGTGTATAGTGCTGCAAATACGGTCGAACTACAGAAGGTGTCTGTAAGGTTCCTCATTTATGTGTCCATGGAATATGAGAAGTAAAGGAAGAATTGTGCTTCAGCTCAATCAATTGTGGCTGAATAGCCTGAATAAAAGCTAACAACATACTGTTGATGTCACTCTGCTCTACCATGGGATTCTTGGCCTTTGGTGGCATTAAGTGCTTTGAATCTATTTTCAAAAATGTACATGGATATTGATCAATCCTCAATAATGCTGGAGTCTCAAATGTAAGTTCAAGATTAGAGTCAATCTCAAACAAAGGATTTATTGGTGAAAAAACTGATGACATGGAGAAAGAGGGATACTCAAAAAATGAGTCCTCCCAAATAGAAGATGACCGAACTGGAGTTTGAAAAGACAAGCTCACAAAGTTCGAACAAGAAGAACTCCAATCCAACATCTTCGATGACAAAAGGTGAGATGTGAGAACACAATGTCAAAACAAGAAGAGAGATTAAGAAAAGGCGTGAAGGGTGTGGCGGGATCTTAACACTAATAAACAAACACAATACAAACCCCTGATTCACCAGTTGAACAAAATGTGAGGACCGTAAGAGTTCAACCTTGTATCTTCTCAATTTAAGTTTAGTGAATCTACCAAAAGTTAATTACTACCAAGCACATAGGGTGATGTCGCCCTATCGACCATCGTATGCCGTCAAACCTCCCTAAATAGTGGAACCATCTTCCCGGTCTACCAGGTTCAATATCAGGCCCAAAGGTAGATAGGAAGCGTAGCACACCAAAATGATTATTTAACTTCAGATTCAAGTGCTTACATCTGTGACCATACATCGATAAGTGATGTACAAGTTCTTAAGGCACAAGTCTAGGTATTTGGGCTCTATCCTTATGGCAACGTCCTCTCCCACTTTATCTAGAGGTAAGTACCTACAAATAAGGAGGGGTTACTCTCTCGAAAATAATGATGATCTGATCAAGTATGATTAGAAATCCTTTTTTTGTTTATTACTTTTTTTCGGAATTTTTTTCAAAGAATCGATAAAACAAATTTTCCAATTCCTTTATTTCCTAAGTGAGCAAAACAAGGAAGGAAATCAAAAAGTCGATGCAATGAAAACCATTGATGCAAGAAGAGATAGAAGATATGTACATTATGCCAATAGTCTACATGCAAAATGATCTTGCATAAAAATAAAGACAGAAAATAAACTAACCTAAATGATGCAAGTGAAGCATCCTAGCAGTAACTTATATTAATAAGCAAGAATCAATTATTTTGACTAAGTCAAATCCTATGTTTTAGACTATAAGAATAGATATTCTTATTTAGGGGCTTTGGACCTAATCGATTGCTTGGCTCAACAAAGAAAATATGACATACTTCTAAGCGCTCAAGCAAAAAAAATGCGAGAAAACAAATAAAAATAATATCGAGAGAAACAAAAGTGGGTGAGGTCCCCAAGTGCACCGGTACTTGGCGAAACAGACCCCGCAGTCCACAAGGGTATATAATGTCCTTAGAAAAAACAGAAAAAGAAGCAAGTGCCAAAAGAATTATTACAACTTATTATAAACATAATGATGTGAATAAAAAACTAAAAAAGAAAACAACAAAAACGTATTTGCAAAATCCTTCTCCAAAATTGTACAAGTCTTATACTTTTTCCTCTTATGCTCTACTGCTGCTCGACAAAGAAACGAGCCACCTCCGCTTCGTTTGGGTGCATCGACACTCCTAATTATGTTGCCTTCGCTTGTCGGGCTCTCTCAATAATGAGGAAACACAAGATAATGTCAGAAACAATCAACAAAAATATGAGAAAAATAAAGTAAAGAATAAAATGATAGAAAAAAAGACAAAAGAAAAGAAATAGTATATACAACTAAGAATAACAAGAACGAGAGGAAACCTAACTACAATCGTCATGCCTCCTAGGCAATGACTCTATTTGTTGAACATAGATTTTCAGGGATGTATTTAATTGAATTAAAAGAAATCCTCTATGTAACCCAAAAATATCCATCAATAAAAATTTTATTTAACTCTCAAGCAAAGAATCAAGCAATCAAATGTAAACAAGAGAATGTGCTATTTATTTACATGTATAGTGTATATGATCGAACTCATGGAGGCTACAAATACTGAGTGTTATTAAATCAATGAAAAACCAAAGAAATAAAAAGGAAACTTATTCGTATGCAACTCTTGGCCTTTTATAGGTTTCTTTGTATTTTTATATTTTTCTAAATTTTAATTTTTTTTATATTTTTTATTAGTTTTTTTGGATTTTTTAGTGATTCTTAATTTTGCAAAGGTTTTTTTCTTTTTACTTTATAAAACAAAATAAAGGAATCAAAAATAAAAACCACTAGATTTTTTGTATTTTTCAAATAAAGTTAAAAATGTCCTGAAAATTCAAAAATAATCTTTTTTTGTTTTGGATAATTGTTTATTGTTTTTATAACTTTTCAACAACTTATTTTATATTTTACTGTTTTCAAATTATTTAAAAATAGAAAGCAGAACAAAAAGAAAATGTAGCATTTTTTGGTTTCTAAAATAGAAAATAAAATAAAAAAGATAAATATGCACAAACAAAAAGATGCATTTTCAAGCTTTAAAGAAAGCTATTTTATCAATTTTTAGGATTTTCAGTGATTTTTAATGAATTTTTTAGTGTTTTTAATGTTTTGTGATTTTATGGTTTACATAAAGAATTTACAAATGAAATTTGGTCAGAAAATAAAACAAATAAAAACAAACAACTAGGCATTTTTATGGATTTTTTCAAGAGATTTTTATATTTATTAATGAATTAATATTACATACATAGAATTTGTTTGTAATTTTTGAAGTATTGAAAATAATAAAACAAACTAAATTAAGAAATAAAAATTAGGGGTTAAAGACGTGATTAGCAAGAACATAACACGATTTTTAGGGATCTTTGAATGATGATTAGCTATTTATTAAAGATAGTTAACAGAACACTAAACGCAATGCAAAACAAGTACAAAATAGAAGAAAACGAGCTTTTAGGACTAAAATTTCAAAATATAAAACATGCAAGTGTAAAATTGTAAATTTCATGCGGAAAAGCACGCCAGCATACGTGACTCACACTAGAATGTACTATTCTGTTAATATTTTATTTTCAAGAAAGCATAGTTTTTTATTGAAAAATATCCACAAAATAACATGCTACGCACGTTATGTAGTTTAAACAGGGACCACAAAGCAAATAGAATACAAGTAAAGGGCTCATATGAAAATATTCAAACATATTGAATCTGACACATGTCATAGTGGGGGACTTATTTGCAATCCAAAAGAACAATAGGGACAAAAGTGAAAATGATCAGCAATCAGCTTTGAGGCACGGCGGAATGTGTGGTTTTGACGCGTAGCTCAATTTGATCCTACGATGGATATTTGACCATGCATAAATGGATGCTACGATGGATTGAAAGCTAAATGAAAAGGACAAGTTAAAAGAAAAATACATAAACTTACTCTACAAATCAATTATGGTGGATTATAGCCATGATTCGATGCGGTGATAAAAGAAGTGTCAATGTGGCATGTAGAGCTCCGGCGGCATGCTGGATCTCGATCCTCAAGGGCTTCCCACTCTCCCATTTGAGGAAGATACACTATAACGCCCCGAAAATTTGGCTTTTTCTGAAATATTTAAATATATACAATATCATATTCAAACGATGCGTCTCGTCGCAAGCTTTCCAATGAGACCAAGAATGCGCAAATCCGAGTTCGTATGAGGAAGTTATGCCCTTTTTTGTGAACCATGGTCGGAGACTTTTATGGAATTGGACCAAGGGATTTTGACCTTTTTTTCTACACGTTGGGGAGATATTTTGGAGTATTATTCACCTCAAAATTGACAACTATACTTCCTTTTTATCACCATTGAATGATCTTTAAGATCCCTTTGATCTCCTTCCATTCTCACCCCCCTTTTTCCAAATTGATTTCTCTTCCTCCTACTCTAGAGAGATAAGAGCAAGGGGATCCTTCCTTTGACGAGACGCGAAGCTTCGGAGCTTCATTACAAGGAGAGCAAGAAGCACACCGCTGCAAGGAGAAGGCGTCGCTTAGTTCAGGTCATTGACCGCGTACATGGATCTAAGGTCTCACAATTAGGTAACGGATTCTCCACTCTCTCCCTTTTTCCTTCGCATGAAATGCGATATCGGAGATTGTTGTTTGAGAATGGTTGTTCGATTCGATCCAACATCTCCTTTTGTTGTTGGTTTATTGCATGTATCTTCATGATTTCGCTTCCTTGAACCATGCAATAATTAGCTTAAGAGTCATCTTGTTGCTAAATGATAGTGGGGTGATGACATGAATGACTTTAATAAACCTTATGTTACGGACTTGTTGAATCTATTGGTTATGAGGACAGGGTTGATGTTAAATGCATAAATGGGTATAATCTCCCTTGTGATTTTTATGGTACCCTAATGTATCAACACCCATAACCATACGCATAAGATGTTTGTCATATATTATTGTATACAAGAAATTCCACTCGCGACAATTAATGTCTAATAGCTTTGATTTATTATTTATTGATGGTTGAATTACTATTTATGTTTTTTTATATAGAAACTCATAGTTTAAATCTTGATATGATCATAATAGGAGATTCTTCTGCTTTTAAATATTTTTTTACTTGTAAACAAACTGCCAGCAACGTGTTTTGTTTGTTTTGACAATACTCTTTCTTTCACAGTTTGCGTTAACATATACCATAATCAACCAATTTTATAGGTCATTTATTGACTTGATCGGGATCGCACAGAGACATATGCACATAAATATAATTTAAATAATTATTGGCACATCTTTTATTTCTGTTTAGGAAAATCCAGTAACATATTATGAACGATATTCTATTTTAGGGAGGTGTCAAATACCTACTAGAAGTAATGCGTGAATTTCCCTTACCATAATTATAGATTCATCCCATTAATATTCACTGACAATAAGTACTAATACAAGTTGTATATAACAATAAAATAAAATAAATGGCTTAGATAAAGTTATACTATCATATGCCTATTCGTGGCTGTTGTTAGAAAGACTTTTTCTTTGATCATGAAATTCATGAAGAGATCTATTACGGTACATATTATAAAAATAGACAACGTCTTAGTTCATCAATCTTTTTGTATTTGTCATGGACATATTTCTAGGATGATTGAATCCTTAGAAACATGAGATGAATTACATAATTTTGTACATATCCATATCAACCAAACCTTCTTCCAAATCATTATCAAGTTTCCTTTCTATGATATTACGTATAGAACATGCAGGTTTTGTTGTGCCTTTGTGTAAGAATGTACCTTCCGCAACACAATCTTATGCTAGTAATAGATATGTCGCATAGTTGGAGATACAACACCACTATACCTCATGATTGGTAGAGTGACAATTCCTTCACATTATAGAATATTGTATGAGATGTCTTGCATGGCTGTTTAAGCATGTGACCAAAGTTTTTTTTATCAACTATCGAAACGAGTTCGATTGCATGGGATAAGGAGATCTGAGAATTATTTAACAATCCATAATTGACATGCTCCTTGTAGATAAAGAACCACATATGATACTAGTGGGTATACGTTGTTTATGAAAAGGTGTGGATATGTGAGTCCTAAATGTTAAGGGATTGTTTTATGATTAGTGAAATTGTCGCAGTCTCAAGTTGGTTACTTTGAATAAAATATTATACACATGATGGGGATAATAAACTATAAATACTACAAGGTGGGTGCACACCCTTGTAGTCCGGCTGAGACGACAATGGGTCACCCCCACTCGAGGGGCATCATAGAGTGGGGTGATGGTAGGTACTCTGGAGAGTTTGGGTGGATGCACATGTGCATCGCACCGTATAGATTCGTTTTGTGGCTATTGATTTTGGGGTGAGCAAGACTCCCCTGGCAGACTCGATTGACGGAATCGTGTTCCTTGGGCTATATGCCTCGTGTCTCGAGTGTCAGAGTACTACCAATCAGACTAACTGGAGGATCACACTTATGCACAGGTTTTTAGTCCGCACTCTGAATGAAGCGATGCAGGTTTCATTCGTAGTGTAGATTTTCTCCTTTGACAAGTGAGTCCGGAATAAAGGAATAAATAAATAAATAAATAAGCTATGGATTAAAGGACTTTAAGAAAGGGAATAATTGTGTAAATTGTCAACAATCTACTCGTTACCTGTAGCTTAATTAGATCTATATACTTGAGTAATTTGAATGTTTTCATTATACCTCCATAGTTACTGCACTTGGATTGCCTACCAAATTTATTTTTTTATTTATAAATTATCGTTATATCCTTACTGGGTCATTTGACTCACAAGTTACCCCTCTTGGAAATCCAACAGGAAATCTTGAGCAGGAGACCGAGGCAAGAATCTTTGGCAGCACATTTTGAGAACCATTTCAGAGGTTGATATCTAGTGGAACCGATTTATTAAGTGTATTTCTTCTCCTTTATTAGTGATGTAATAATAAGATCTTGAATTATTATAGTCATCTTAAGTCGTGGACTCTTTCTATATGAATGGGAATCTTCTTCTTTTGCCATTTTTTGTATGATTGTTTTATCATGCAGGTTGTTTATAATTGTTGTTGGGTAAATTTTGTGAATGGGCATTGAGATGCGCTCCCGCCGAGGCGGGGCGTTACATTTGGTATCAGAGCCCAATTACCCCATCAGTTGTAGACAACTGTATGATAGGAAGAAAACTTCATACATTAGACAAGAGTCCACTGACTCGTATCCGAAAATGGCATAGTCCACTAGATATCGAATCTCATCTCTGTCTGATTTTTTTTCTTCCCCTTAATGCAGATCATGCCGCCTCGTAGAAATCAGGCCGCGCAACAATTTGATGCAATGATGGCATTGTTGCAAGATGTGCAACAAAGACAGCTCGCTCTTGAAGAGCGGTTCACCAGATCAGTATCCGAGGGTGGGTCTGATATGGGTGGGGGAGGTGCAGATCTCCCACCACCACCACCTCCTCCACCCCCTCCATCATCGCGATAGGAAGACGTCTTTTCAAAATACCGTAAGGAGAAAGTTCCGGAATTCTTGGGAAACACAAACCCTGAGGAGGCAGAGAGGTGGCTGAAGCGGGTAGAGAAGGTCTTTCGTACCATACATGTGCCAAAGGAAGAGAAGGTAACCCTAGCTACATACTCCTTAGATGGATATGCTGAGTAATGGTGGACCTCTATGGAGCCACAGATTGCAATGCCAGCTACTTGGGAGTTGTTTACTGAGGCCTTCCGAGGGCATTTCTACCCGGAATACTGGATAGAGCAACGACGTGTAGAGTTCACACTACTGGAGCAGGGGAACAGAACTGTGACTGCGTATCTGAACAGATTTACAGAATTGTTGAAGTATGCTGCTAGCACTGTGCCCACTGAATCTGGCAAGGCATTCAAGTTCTTCTGTGGGCTTCGCAAGGAGATTCATGAGAGATTGGTGCCCCTTCGTTTGGTCACAATGAAGGAAGAGATTGATGCTGCTGCTCGTGTGGAGCAAGACTTCCGTAAGAGTAAACCAATGCAGATGAGATCGAACCTTTCTGGAAGGATATCCCGCAATGACATAGCAGGAGCACGTGCAGGACAACGCTTCCACCCTCACCGTTCTGGAGAATCGAATAGGTTTACTCACAGAGGAGCTCCTACCTTGGGGCAAGCACTTTCTGAGCCAACATGGACATCTCGTCCGTTTTTGAGTACTGTTATAGATGCTCGTATGAAGGATCGGGTCTGTTATCGTTGCAATCAGAAAGGTCACATCCGGTCTAATTGTCCCTTGGGATCTTCACAATCTGGAGTTGTAGTACAAGGAGGACGTCCCCAGCAACGGGGACGTGGCTTTACATCTCGGGGAGGTAGGGGACAACCTTACCAGACTAGGAGCACAGCAGGCTCAAGTAGACCGCAAAGAGAGGGACAGTTGAATGCTATTACTGACAGACAAGCGCACGCCTCAGGATCGGTAGTGCGAGGTATGATTTCTGTAGGTGACTTTACTGCTCATGCTCTCATTGACTCTGGTGCATCACATTCTTTCGTATCTTTGAGTTTTGCGAGCATCTTAGGCCGAGAGCCTACCACAATTGCAGACCCTTATCTTATTAAGGGACCTGGAGGTCAATTGTTTGTGGTTCACCGGGTGTTTCCTGAGTGTCAGGTATATATCGGAGGTTATATGCTAGAAGCATACCTACTACTCTTACAGATGGAAGACTTTGATGTCATTCTTGGTATGGATTGGCTCGAGAATCACCATGCTTGCCTTGATTGCTTTCAGAATCAAATCATTTTCAAGATTCCAGATCTACAGGAATTCGTATTTGATGGGAGTACTTCCTCTGGGGGAGTAGTATGCATATCAGCATTGCAAGCACATCGCTTGCTTGATCAGGGGTTTGAGGGATACATTGCCCATGTCATTGGGGATCAAGTGCAACATAAGGAGATTTCTAATGTAGAAATTGTTAAGAACTTTCTAGATGTTTTTCCAGATTAATTGCCTGGACTTCCTCCAAAAAGGGAAGTAGAGTTTGAAATAACTCTTATTCAGGGAACTCAACCATTTTCTATTGCACCATACCTGATGGCGCCAACTGAATTAAAAGAACATAAGGTGCAGCTGCAGGAATTATTGGAGAAGGGCTTCATACGCCCTAGTACATCTCCATGGGGGGCACCGGTCCTATTTGTTAATAAGAAGGATGGATCTATGCGCATGTGTATAGATTACCGGTAATTAAATAAATTAACTATCAAGAATCGTTATCCATTGCCTCGGATTGATGATCTCTTTGACCAACTACAAGGGTCATTTGTCTTCTCCAAGATTGATCTTCGGTCTGGATATCATCAGCTGTGAATTAAAGATGTCGATATACCTAAGTCTTCATTCCGGACCAGGTACGGACATTATGAGTTCATGGTAATGCCATTGGGCTTGACAAATGCCCCAGCTGCTTTCATGGATATGATGAATCGTGTGTTCAGGCCATCTCTTGATAACTTTGTGGTGGTCTTCATTGACAATGTCCTTATTTACTCGAGCGATGAGGAACAACACCGAATACATTTACAAATAGTGCTAGAGACACCGAGGAAACACAAGCTATATGCAAAGTATAGTAAGTGTGACTTTTGGCTTCGACAAGTGGCATTCTTGGGCCACGTCATCTCAGGTGCAGGAGTTGCTGTGGATCCTGCAAAGATTGAAGCAGTTCTTAACTGGGTACAACCAAAGAACGTATCATATCGTAGTTTTCTTGGCTTAGCCGGATATTATAGAATATTCATGAAGGGGTTTTCTCAGATTGCCCTTCTCCTTACTCAGCTGACCAAGAAGGAGACAATGTACACTTGGACAGACAAGTGTGAGGAAAGCTTCCAGACGTTGAAGGATAAACTTACTACAGCTCCCATCTTAGTGATTCCATCAGTAACTGACGGATTCACATTATACACCGACGCGTCAAAGGATGGATTGGGTGCCGTTTTGATGTAGCATGGCAAAGTTGTTGCGTATGCCTCTCGTCAGTTGAAACCTCATGAGAAGAATTATCCAACCCATGATATGGAGCTTGCAGCATTTGTTTTTGCTCTCAAGATGTGGAGGCACTACCTATATGGGGTGGCTTTTGAGATCTTCACAGATCATAAGAGTCTTAAGCATTTGTTTGATCAGATAGAGCTAAATATGAGGCAACGACAGTGGATGGAGCTCTTGAAGGATTACGAATGCACTATAGCATATCACCCTGGCAAGGCAAATATGGTAGCCGATGCACTTAGTCGTAGGCCATGCTCAAGTGAATCCCATCCCCAGCTCAAGACATGGGATCTCCTCGCATCTTTTAGTGAGTGGCGCCCATTCCAGAGTAGTCGAGAGGCAGTTATAATTCCCTCCCCTTCTCGTCCTGAACTAGTAGAGAGGATCATTCGAGGACAGCTTGCAGATGAGAGTCTACAGAGGCTCAAGGACAAAGCCCTTGCTGGGATTTTGGTTGGCTTTTCATATAAAGATGGTGTGCTACGAAATGGCAACCGTTTGTGTGTTCCGGTAGATATGGAACTAAGAAACGAGATCATGTGCGAGGCACATAGCTCTCGATTATTGATACATCCTGGTGGCACCAAGATGTATAAGGATTTATTGAAAAATTTCTGGTGGAAGCAAATGAGAAGAGATGTGGCTGATTTCGTGGCAAGGTGTATGACATGCCAACAGATTAAGGCTGAGCATAAGCGGCCACCTGGACTTCTGCAGTCCCTTCCAATTCCCGAGTGGAAGTGGGAAGGCATATCTATGGACATCGTTACGGGGCTTCCTAGAGCTTCCAGCGGTCATGATGCCATATGGGTAGTAGTTGATAGGCTTACAAAGTTAGCACACTTCATACCATTGAGCATGGCTTGCACTCCAGTACAACTCGCAGTGGTTTTTATCAAGGAGATTATCAGGCTTCATGGTCTACCAAAGCAGGTTATATCTGATCGTGATCTGAGATTTACTTCAAATTATTGGCAGGAGTTTATGAACTCTTTAGAAGTACAGCTGTGCCTCAGTTCAGCTTACCATCCTCAGACCGATGGGCAATCCGAGAGGACGATACAGACATTAGAGGATCTTCTTTGAGCATGTGTGCTAGAGAGGAAAGGGTCTTGGAAGGACTATTTACCGTTAGCAGAGTTCTCGTACAATAATAGTTACCATGTCAGCATAGGCGTGGCCCCCTTCGAGGTATTATATGGGAGACGATGTACTACACCTTTGAGTTGGCAGGAGGTCGGGCATAACCAGCTGCATAAGGTAGAATACTTGGAGGAAACCACTAAGGCCATTAAAACAACGTGGGAAAAGCTTCTTACTGCACAGAGTAGACAAAAGAGCTACAGTGATAAACGATGCACCGATCTTAGCTTTGAAGTTGGAGATTTCGTCTTATTGAGAGTATCTCCAACCAAGGGAGTGCAACGGTTTGGAGTAAAGGGAAAGTTAGCCCCACGGTTCGTTGGACCTTTTGAGATCCTTGACCGAATTGGCAATGTTGCTTATAGGTTGGCACTTCCCCCTCACCTGTCAGGAGTACATGACGTATTCCACATTTCCAACCTAAGGAAATATGTGCATGACCCATCGCACGTGATCAACTACGATGATCTTCATGTGGACACGAACTTAAGCTATCCTGAGGAACTAGCTCGAATCGTAGATCACTCAGTGAAGAAGTTGAGGCATAAGAAGATACCATTGGTGAAAGTACTTTGGCAGCGACATAACTCCGAGGAGGCCACTTGGGAGCCCGAGGCAGATATGCGACGAGACTACCCACATCTTTTCAAAGGTAATCTCTAAATCATAATTATGTCCTTATCGGTCCTCCAATTGGGTTCAACCTTTTAAGGTTGAGTCTCGGGGACGAGACTGTTTTTAAGGTTATGATATAACGCCCCGAAAATTTGGCTTTTTCTGAAATATTTAAATATATACAATATCATGCTCAAACGATGCATCTCGTCGCAAGATTTCCAACGAGACCAAGAATGCGTGAATCCGAGTTCGTATGAGGAAGTTATGCCCTTTTTAGTGAACCATGGTCGGAGACTTTTATGGAATTGGACCGACGGATTTTGACCTTTTTTCTACACGTTGGGGAGATATTTTGGAGTATTATTCACCTCAAAATTGACAACTATACTTCCTTTTTATCACCATTGAATGATCTTTAAGATCCCTTTGATATCCTTCCATTCTCACCCCCCTTTTTCTAAATTGATTTCTCTTCCTCCTTCTCTAGAGAGACAAGAGCAAGGGGATCCTTCCTTTGGCGAGACGCGAAGCTTCGGAGCTATATTACGAGGAGAGGAAGAAGCACGCCGCTGCAAGGAGAAGGTGTCGCTTAGTTCAGGTCGTTGACCGCGTACACGGATCTAAGGTCTCACAATTAGGTAACGGATTCTCCACTCTCTCCCTTTTTCCTTCGCATGAAATGCGATATCGGAGATTGTTGTTTGAGGATGGTTGTTCGATTCGATCCAACCTCTCCTATTGCTGTTGGTTTATTGCATGTATCTTCATGATTTCGCTTCCTTGAACCATGCAATAATTAGCTTAAGAGTCATCTTGTTGCTAAATGATTGTGGGGTGATGACATGAATGACTTTAATAAACCTTATGTTACGGACTTGTTGAATCTATTGGTTATGAGGACAGGGTTGACGTTAAATGCATAAATGGGTATAATCTCCCTTGTGATTTTTATGGTACCCTAATGTATCAACACCCATAACCATACGCATAAGATGTTTGTCATATATTATTGTATACAAGAAATTCCACTCGTGACAATTAATGTCTAATAGCTTTGATTTATTATTTACTGGTGGTTGAATTACTATTTATGTTTTTTAATATAGCAACTCATAGTTTAAATCTTGATATGATCATAATAGGAGATTCTTCTGCTTTTAAATATTTTTTTACTTGTAAACAAACTGCCAGCAACATGTTTTGTTTGTTTTGACAATACTCTTTCTTTCACAGTTTGCATTAACATATACCATAATCAACCAATTTTATAGGTCATTTACTGACTTGATCGGGATCGCACAGAGACATATGCACATAAATATAATTTAAATAATTATTGGCACATCTTTTATTTCTGTTTAGGAAAATCCAGTAACATATTATGAACGATATTCTATTTTAGGGAGGTGTCAAATACCTACTAGAAGTAATGCGTGAATTTCCCTTACCATAATTACAGCTTCATCCCATTAATATTCACCGACAATAAGTACTAATACAAGTTGTATATAACAATAAAATAAAATAAATGGCTTAGATAAAGTTATACTATCCTATGCCTATTCGTAGCTATTGTTAGAAAGACTTTTTCTTTGATCATGAAATTCATGAAGAGATATATTACGATACATATTATAAATATAGACAACACCTTAGTTCATCAATCTTTTTGTATTTGTCATGGACATATTTCTAGGATGATTGAATCCTTAGAAACTTGAGATGAATTACATAATTTCGTACATATCCATATCAACCAAACCTTCTTCCAAATCTTTATCAAGTTTCCTTTCTATAATATTACGTATAAAACATGCAGGTTTTGTTGTGCCTTTGTGTAAGAATGTACCTTCCGCAACACAATCTTATGCTATTAATAGATATGTCGCATAGTTGGAGATACAACACCACTATACCTCATGATTGGTAGAGTGACAATTCCTTCACATTATAGAATATTGTATGAGATGTCATGCATGGCTGTTTAAGCGTGTGACCAAAGTTTTTTTATCAACTATCGAAACGAGTTCGATTGCATGGGATAAGGAGATCTGAGAATTATTTAACAATCCATAATTGACATGCTCCTTGTAGATAAAGAACCACATATGATACTAGTGGGTATACGTTGTTTATGAAAAGTTGTGGATATGTGAGTCCTAAATGTTAAGGGATTGTTTTATGATTAGTGAAATTGTCGCAGTCTCAAGTTGGTCACTTTGAATAGAATATTATACACATGATGGGGATAATAAACGATAAATACTACAAGGTGGGTGCACACCCTTGTAGTCCGGCTGAAACGACAGTGGGTCACCCCCACTCGAGGGGCATCATAGAGTAGGGTGATGGTAGGTACTCTGGAGAGTTTGGGTGGATGCACATGTGCATCGCACCGTATAGATTCGTTTTGTGGCTATTGATTTCGGGGCGAGCAAGACTCCCCTAGCAGACTCGGTTGACGGAATCGTGTTCCTTGGGCTATATGCCTCCTGTCTCGAGGGTCAGAGTACTACAAATCATACTAACTGAAGGATCACACTTATGCACAGGTTTTTAGTCCGCACTCTGAATGAAGCGATGCAGGTTTCATTCGTAGTGTAGATTTTCTCCTTTGACAAGTGAGTCCGGAATAAAGGAATAAATAAATAAATAAATAAATAAGCTATGGATTAAAGGACTTTAAGAAAGGGAATAATTGTGTAAATTGTCAACAATCTACTCGTTACATGTAGCTTAATTAGAGACTTTGTACTTGAGTAATTAGAATGTTTTCATTATACCTCCATAGTTACTGCACTTGCATTGCCTACCAAATTTATTTTTTTATTTATAAATTATCATTATATCCTTACTGGGTCATTTGACTCACAAGTTACCCCTCTTGGAAATCCAACAGGAAATCTTGAGCAGGAGACCGAGGCAAGAATCTTTGGCAGCACATTTTGAGATCCATTTTAGAGGTTGATATCTAGTGGAACCGATTTCTTAAGTGTATTTCTTTTCCTTTATTAGTGATGTAATAATAAGATCTTGAATTATTATAATCATCTTATGTTGTGGACTCTTTCTATATGAATGGGAATCTTCTTCTTTTGCCATTTTTTGTATGATTGTTTTATCATGCAGGTTGTTTATAATTGTTGTTGGGTAAATTTTGTGAATGGGCATTGAGATGCGCTCCCGCCGAGGTGGGGCGTTACATACACTATCACCATCTCCTTTCACCTAGTTCTGACTCAGGTGAAGAACCTCATGAAAATCGGATTAGTCATAGCTTTTTAGATCTGCATGGATATAAATAGGCATATGCGACGACATGTTTTGAAATTCATAAATCCCGCAAACCGAGGCATGAAATAAGGATTCAATGATCATGCGTTGAAGTTGATTGTTATGGCTATATATCGGAGAAGAAAGCGGTTGTAGTTAGATACTAGAGCGCATAGGAAAAAGAGGAGAACTATGGCTGGTGAACAGTGTAATCGTGCAAAGCTCGAGATTAGGGAGTGGACCAAGGTCAACAGATTCGGGTTCAACCAATCCAAGCGTGACTACACTACAGGACAAAATATGTGAAAATGAGAAATTAATAAAAAATGGAAGAGGGATTCAAATAAAAAGTTTTGAAAAATAAAATATGTTAGTAAATAAATAAACTTATTTATGGTGATTTTTTATGATTTAAATAAGTTATATACATAAGTATAAATAAATAAAACCTTTTAATCATATGTATATGTACCTATATATACAATGCAATTTAATTATTTATTTTTACAAATACACATATAATTTTATAATTTATTATTTACAATATTTTACAAGGATTTTATGTAGATATCACTGTGTGGTACGTATAAAATATATAGATAATTTTATTTTTGGCTATTGTTGGTATGTATTTTTATTTGTAATTTATATAAAGTGAATACAATATATACAAATAGTTCAAAATACAATCTATACGAAAATATAAGGAAAATTAAATATACATAAATAATACATATATATCTATAATACGCAATAACACCCCAAAAAACCACATTTGACATATTAACTCCGATTTTTATGAAACCACTTCCATTTTAAAGATTATTTAATCTGGAATGAAATGAAAGTGAGTTTGGTTTATTCTGTTGTGAAGAAGATATTTATCTGACAAGTTGAGCGTTGTGACTTTTTCAAAGTGTCGTTATTTACAAACTATACAATTATATTTACAACTCATTTTTATGTATAATTTTTGAGAAGAAAAGATTTTTATTTGAGATGAATTTGGTGTCAAATAAAATAGTGAAGAATATGTAATATATATAATGTCAGTACAAGTGATGAATATACATATGTGAGAATTGGTTTTCTTGATTATTATGGTTATTTGACCTTATTACCCCGTACTTTATTCCTTGTTGATTAGGTCAAGTCTTTACCTACTCACGGGGTTAGAGTGATGTATATATTGCATATATAGAGTCTTCTTATTTTCTTTATTTTTCATTTATTTCTTTCTTTATTTATTTTAGGTTAAAATAGTAATAACAAATAGTAATAAATATACAATGTTTACATAAGAATGAGGGTTAGTAAAAGGAGAAATTTATTGGTATTTACATGTGCTTTATAAGGAATTTTAAGCTTAAATAATTGAATAAAGATGATGAAATGAGAATTCATGAGCATTATTCAGTTGTTACATCTGAAAGATCTCCCCAGCCATATACATTACAGCCACAACACATTTTTAGGCAAGAGAGAGCAGAGAGCCAGAGACATACCACTAAGTCAGAGTTATCTATACAATCCTTGGTAGTTAACTAGATAATGGATATGCTTAGAACACTTCAGGTTGTACATAAGACAGATATGTAGCACGTTAACCATCGTCTGGAGTCACGCCCAAGACCACTCTCCCAACACAGCCTCATATGAACATCATCAAGAGACGTAATACGGATCAAGTAGATGCTACTACAGGTATGGGCACTTTCTCTGGATTTTTATCTAACTTCATTCATCTCAAGAGCGGTAGATGTCCACCAGTACTTGATCCAAAGGAGGAGAGGGAACACCATAATGAGGAGCGATAGCATACCCATGATTATACACATTTTGATGCTGAGGAGGAGGACCACCATGATGACCATGATGATGCCAGACATGGGAGCTATGCAGATAGTAGATATGGACATAGGCAGTTCATATGATAATATCATGCCAGGACATACTAACACTCCTACTGATGATTCTGTTTCTTTCCCAGATTTGAGATTTTTGTACATACTTCTGACACTCCCGATGTACATGTTGATTCTAAAGTTAGTTTGAATAAAAATGGAAATTTCGTTGTTCCTGAGTTTATTCCTTTTTTAGATGCTTTATCTGGTAAAGGAAAGAAAAATACCAAATAGAATGTTATGATTCCAAAGATAGAACGATTACTTAATTATTATCTTGTTAAAACATCCACTTCATGATGCCTTGGATTATTTTACTATACTTAAGCAGAAATTGAGGAACAAATGTACCACATATAGGAAAAAGAATTCACGCGTTAAGAAACATATCTTGACTAAGGCCGCATCATGTGCTATTAAGAACAAGGTACCTAAGAAAAAGAGAGATTCTGATGCCTACTATGTTTGATGTGAAATTTCAGATGCAACGTTCGATCACACTCTCTTAGATAATGGTTCCTAGATTAATTTGTTACCATCATATTTACTTGATAAACTCGAGTTAGGTTCTCTTTATAGATCATGTGCGTTACTTCAGTTTTTTGATTGATCAGTAAAGAGTCCTAGAGGCGTGTTGAGGAGCATTATCTTAACCGTACAGAGTTTGCAATTTCTAGGGGAATTTACTATATTAGACATGTAGTGCCCTACAAAGTTACACCTTGCTCCATCTTGGGAGGCCTTTCTTGCAGACCATGAAGGACCTCTTTGATTATGACTCCAGGAGAGTTGTTAGCCATGTGAGCTTGAGGTGAACCAATCGTATAATAAATGTTGATGTATTGTTTGATATATCAATAAAGTTATTGATTTTTTTCACTCCATGTCTGAGATTAAATGAATGAATGCATTATAAGGTCCCTTAGGATAATTAGGGTTATGTACCATGCCCATTTTATTGATTTTTCATGTGTTGATTCAATAGTCGAATCGTAGAGGCTGGTGCTTGGATGAATATGTAAGGAGTTAGATTGAGAACTCATCAAGCACCGTCAAATGGTTATTAAAAGATGATCTCCAGTCTGAGAAGAACATGGACATCCTTCTCTATAGGTTGATATCTGACCGACCTCTTGCTATAGGTCCTCTGCATAAGAATAGAGATTCAGAGGTGTCATATAAGTTAGTTCAAAGAGTTGACTCAGCGAGATCAAGATAACCAAGACCTATGTTTTAGTGTTAGGATATAAGAATGCATCCTTTTACTGGAGATAGATGTATTTCTATATGTCTGAGCATGTACATTTGGCAGATCGATAGGTTGATGGCCAAATCAAGTACTATATACCCGCAAGTTGGTATGCATAAAAGGGTATATGAGTAATACGATCTCTCAAAGGGATCATACATATTCACTTGCGAATATGAAGACATGAGCTGGCTCATGAGGTATTGGGGCCAATCAAATTCAATGCATGAGCTTCTTGCTTTGGAAGCATGACGAGAATTTGTAGGTATGAAATATGCTTTTGGAAAGTATATGATCAACTCCCAATGACTGAATGAGAAACCTATTGATACAACCATGAAGGAGACAGTACAAAATTAGTCTAAAACTTCAAGTTTATTATTGGTCATAAAGTATGCAAGATGTATAGGTATTAGGAACACCTGAGGGTGATGTGATAATAAACAATTGTATAACCATGACACTTCCATTAAGAGGAAGTGATGAAATAGGTTTTGATGTTAGTGACTTCTCTCACTAGAGAAGTAGTCTAATCTTAGTCCAAATTATGGACATTGATCTGAATTTTATTTAGATGCAATGATAAGATTAGATCTACGACCTTTATTTAATCAAGCACCTATGAGAGGTCCCCGAGATCTGGATTTGAAATATGATCTCAATATCCAAGTCATTATACGTGGAATGTATAATAGCCTTGTCCTTATATCCACGTATTCGTAGACAAAGCGCATTATTCTTGAAAGAGTTCAAGAATAATTCCATTGATAAATTTGTATACAAGAACTGAGAAATGTATAATTAAATGTGATTTAATTATCATGAATAATATGAATGTGATTCATTTTATCTCGATGCATGTGAATGATGATCCAAGCTAATTAAATGTGATTTTATTATAATGGATATGAATAATATGGATAGTACTATTCATATTAACTATTTATATTATAAATTTGATTTATAATATATAAGAGAGATCTATTTTAAATAAAATTTACAATTTAAATGTTGATGTGAATTGGATTCACATTGGACAATTAATTGAAAATGTAATTTACAATTTATTTTGGGTTGTGAATATGATTCACAAATTTCCAATTGCATGACTGATATTTCACAAAATAAAATTTAATTATTTTGTGATATAGTTTTGAGTAAAATTTATTGCACATAATTAAAGTATTATGTGAGATACATGATCTCACAAAATAGTTAAACGAGGCACTCCTTCCATAAGGAGAGGGTGGATGGTCACCCTAGTCCTAATTCAGTGTGGTTGTCTACCCATTATTAGGAAGAAGCCTGCCTCGTTTCCTAATCCATTATTACCTCTTGATTTGATTAAATTAATCTATATTGATAATTTTTCAATATATATATATATATAATTTAAGTAAATTGTTGTTGTATTTTTTACAAAAAAATTATGGTCATTGAAAGAAACACAAATTAATCAAAACCATTGGATTTGTGTTGTCCAATTATTGAGATCCATAGACTCCCAAAACATTATAAAAGAAGAGGCAACCATAACTCGCCTTTTAGAACATAGAATTCACAAGCTCTCTCTCTCTCATCATACGATCCCCTCTCTCTCTCTCTAAGTGACTGTCCACTTTGTTACCTAGAGAGGATCGTCGCCGTATTGCCACTTCAACTGTTCATGGATCTTTGTCTTCCTCGATGCTTCCGATATGCGATGAAGACCTCAAATTTCTTGTGATGATATAAGGAGGTCCATCTCTTGGATCAACATCTTTGATTGTGAGGACGTGTTTCTTCAACATGCTCACAAGTGTCTCCTTCGTCGGGTCAGGCTTGAGACATGTGGTTTCTTCATTTAGAGCCTTCGATCGCAACCATGATTCAAGAGGTATTCGGATATCAGTTTTGTGGTTTAGATGAAATGATATGAGAAGTGTTCTTAGATCATGTGGTTTCATTGCTTTAAAGTTGTTTAAAATTACGCTACCCCAAGAAACTAGTGTGACTAGTCGCTCTCCATCACATATGATGCCATCCCTACGCTTTCGTGATGCGCTGAAGGTTTTCCACATAATCATCAAGTGGTATCATAGCCTTGGTTGAGGTCTTGTATATGATCTGAAACCCTATGCGATCAAGTTTTTTGTTTCGGATGCTCAATAATTATTGTTATTGCATCGGATGCAAGATTTGAATTAGATTTTTTACTAAATAAAAACCCACTATTGGTGTAGTGTTTGAACGTACCTTTGTTATTAAATGTATTTAGAAATTATAAATATGTTGCAAAAATAATATCCTATAATTGATACCAAAAGTGCATGAATATGATTCGAAGAGTTCCCGCTATGAAATTGTTTTTGCATGTATTTGCATATCTATAAGAAAAATATTTTTTTCTTATTGTTTTCCCATCATAAAACATGAAATAAACACTTAGATTAAGTAGAATGTCAAACCAGCAAACTGCTCGAATTTATTTCGCATGATTCCAACTGTATTTACCCAAAATATTCCATATTTAGTGGAGATGGGTTGGAAGATGATTAGATCAACGAATATCTTTTCTTAATATGTTTATTATACAATGGAAATCATGGAAATTATGAATTTGCCTTGATTAATTATGATTCCTATTAATTATGAAAATAATTGATTAATCATTATAGGACACTGAGTGCATGTTTCATGAAAACCCTAGTTTATCCTACAATAGTTGTAGGACAACTTTTACATGCAAAACATGGTTGCTTGATATGCTCAAAGATTTTAGGATCTCAAAATTGTTTAAGATGCCTAATATTCTAAGAGATTATTATATAGTATAATGGTGGTCATCAAAGTTGATCGATAGAACTACAAGTACATTGGCATTTGTTTATTATTCTAAATCGGAATGGTGAAGGTGTCTAGTCCGGGTGTGCTGGCTTGGTTTACTAATTAGCACCTTTCATGTTAAGAAAGTGCTTCGTCCCAACATAACTCGTGTGTACTGGCCGAATGCGCTTTTGAGGAAATAATAATATGAGTTAATCAATTTGTACTCTAATTATTAAAATACAATGTAATACATAATTGCGAGGATGTATTCTATACAATAATATCAAGCAAACCCTAATTGTTTTGTTGGTTGATTGAATTGGATTTATAATTGCTTTAGTATGATTAAATGAATTATATCCAACTAAATACTCTATTATGAATGGAGTAGTATTTCCCTTGGAAGAATTAATTATGTCAATATGATTCATAATAATTTATTAAAATTTGAGCATAATATGAAGGATCACATAAGTGGCATCCATGGTCTCCCATCAAGGCGAAAGGTTTCGTCACCATGGATTGTATGTAGAAGATGCATGTTCGAAGTGACACCTCCTGCATACAATTGCACATGGATTGGGATTTTTGTTTCACGAAAGAGTAAGGTCGTATGCGTAGTGACCCCAATATCGGTTCCTCATATTATTAGAGCGATATTGGATTGTGTGTAGGGAGTTCTAATCGTGTTGAAAGTTGGTTCAATTAATGTCGGGTCAACATCTCCTTATGGTGGTGGGCCTGGGTCTTCTACAAGTCCAAACATTACCAACATTTGAACAATATATTCGAGGTAAAATATATTGATAAAGGATGGACCCTTAGATTTTCTAGAGGTCAGAACTTTACCTACCTACGAACATTGTATACGAGGTAAAGTGATTAGGATGGCTTTCCATAACAACATTACAAGATGTGAGTGTATTCTCGACCTAATACATACTGATGTATGTCATCCCTTCAGTACCGTGACCCGAAATGGATATACATATTATTTGACGTTTATCAATGACCATTCGTGATACGGGTTTATCTATGTCATCAATATGAAAGCTTTGAAAAGTCAAAGAGTTCATGGATTTGGTTGAGAACCAAACTAATAACAAGATTAAATGGATTCGATCTGACTAAGGTGGCGAGTACCTCTCGGACTAATTCAAGGAATAACTCAATGAGAGAGGAATTTTCTCCAATCTCACTCATCTTGAAACTCTTCAACTTAATGGTGTTTTTGAAAGATGCAACAGGACCATCATGGACATGGTCCATTCAATGATGAGTAAAACACATTTACCACTTAGTTTATGAGGATATGTAGTAGAGACTGCAATATATATCCTGAATATGATTCTTATCAAATCCGTACATAAAACTCCTTATGATCTTTGGTATAGAACAAAACCCAGTGTTAGACACTTGAGGATTTTGGTTTGTATGGTCCATGCGAAGAATGTGGATGCAAGTAAGCTAGAATTACGCACTTGATAGTGCTACTTCGTTGGGTCTGTAAAGGACAGTATTGGATACCAACTTTAGGACTCTAAGACTCTTTAGGTATTCATCCGTAGAGATGTAAAAGTTCTGGAGGATGACTTAGTTAAGAGTCAAGAAAAAAATGAAGTGAAGGAACTAATTGAATACCCTGAGCATACAAAGATTCCGTAACCAAAAACTGAAGAAGTAAATGAAGATGTAACATGTACCTCTTTGAATGATTTGTAGGGCGGTTGCACCACTGAAAGGTACGGATTCCATGTGTCAGGTGAAATTGACAATAATCCAGCTTCATTTGATGAAGAACTCGCGGATCATAACATGGATAGATGGATTATAGAAATGAAGTTATAAATTGACTCCATGCATAAGAATCGTGTATGGACCATAGATGATCCACCTAGAGGGGTAAAACTCATTGGATGTAAATGGATCTTCAAGAGAAAATGGGGAACAAATGGGAAGGTAGAGACCTTCAAGGCACGACACATAGCCAAGGGCTACACACAAATAGAAGGCATCGACTACAGTGAGACATTCTCTCCAGTGGTTATGCTTAAGTCCATCAGGGCACTGCTATCTATAGTTGCATATCTTGACAATGACATCTGGTAGATGGATGTCAAGACAACTTTCCTCAATGGATACCTCAAGGAGGATATCTATATGGATCAGCCACAGTGCTTCATAATCGAGGAACACAAAGTATGCAAGCTGAAGAAATCCATCTACATGCTCAAACAAGCTTCTCGTAGATTGAACATCAGACATAACGAAACCATAAAGAGTTATGATTTTGTTCAAAATCCTAATGAACCGTGAGTGTATAAGAATCTTATTGGGAGCGCCATTGTGTTCAGCATGCTTTATGTAGATGACATCCTTATCATTGGGAATTATATAGGGATGATGACCAGTGTTAAGATTTGGTTGTTCCATACCTTTAAGAGCTTGGAGAAGCTTCTTATATCTTGGGTATAAAGTTTTTCAAAAATAGAGAAAAGAGAATCTTGGGATTGTCCCAACATGGGTACATTAAGAAGATCTTGTAGCGTTTCCATATGGAGAACTCCAAGAAAGGCTTTCTTCCTTCAAGACATGGTATCCACCTATCTACAGGGATGGCTTCTCAAAGTGTTGATGATAAGAAAGCTATGGATAGATGCCCCTACGCATCAGTTGTCGGAAGCCTAATGTACACTATGATGTGCACAAGGACAGATATCTACCATGTAGTGTGAGTGGTAGACTGTTACCAATACTGATATGAAGAACAACACTGGAATGCAGTTAAGAACATCTTCAAGTATCTAAGATGGATGCGAGATTACATCTTGGTCTATGTAGATGGTAATATCCAAGTCTTAGGATACACAGATTCTGACTTCCAGTCTGATATTGATGATCGAAAGTCAACATCAGGGTATGTGTTCCTATTGAATTGTGGTGCAGTGAGCTGGACAAGCAAGAAGCAGGACACTATAGTCGATTCAACGATAGAAGCCAAATATATTTTTGTGTTGGATGTTGTAAAGGAAGAGGTGTGGTTGCACAAGTTCATCATGGAGCTTAGTGTAGTTTCCTCTAATACTCCCATCCCGTTACTATATGATAACACGAGAGACATAACTCAAGCAAAGGAACATAGATGGTAGCAAAAGAGCAAGCATGTGGAAAGGAAATACCACATCATTTGGGAGATAGAAAAGTGTGGTTACGTCATAATCACCAAGGTGGCCTCAGCTGACAACGTTGTTGATCTTCTTAACCTTTGACTTAGAAGGTTTTCAACTGGCATGTAGTGATTATGGGTTTAAGGATTGTACCTGAAGGGTTCTGAGGCTAGAAGGAGATTATTATCCATGTGAGCTAGAGGTGAACCATTCCTACAATAATTGTTGTTGTATTGTTTGATATATCAATAAAAGTTATTGATTTTATCACTCCCTGACTGAGATTAAACGAATGAATGCATTATAAGGTCCCTTAGTACAATTAGGGTTATGTATCATGGCCATCTTAATGATCATACATTTGTTGATTAAATAGTTGAATAATAGGCATTGGTGCTTGGGTGAATAAATAAGGAGTTAGATTGAGGACTCATCAAGCACCGTCAAATTATTATTAAGATATGCAGTCTGAGAAGGAGATGATAATCCTTATTTATTGGCTAATATCTGCCCAACCTCTTAATGCGGGTCCTCTACACAGGAATTGAGACTCGAAGGTGTCAGATATGTCTAGTTAAAGTGTTGACTTAGCGAGATCGACATAACCAAGTCCTATGTAGTATACTATAATGATATAGGAATGCATCCTCTGACCGAAGGTAGATGTATTGTTATATGTCTGAGTATGTACATTTGGCAGACTGATAGGATGATGTACTAATCAAGGTCTATACACCAACGAGCTGGTATGCATACAAGGGCATATGAATAATACAATCTCTCAAAGGAATCATACAAATTCACTTGTGACTCAAAAGGCATGAGCTCACTCAGGAGGAATTGGGACCAATAAAATTCCATGCTTGGTCATCTTTCTTTGGAATCATGACACAGATTTGTAGGTATGATATACACTTTTGGAAAGTATATGATCGATACCAACTCCCAATGAGCGAATGAAAAACTTAATGGTAAAACCCTGAAGGAGACAAAGCAAAATTGATCTAAAACATCGGATTTATTCTTGGTCTTCCAGATGCCAGATGTACAAGTATTAGGAGTACCTGAGGATGATGTGATCATAAATGATTGTATAACCATGAAGCTTCCATTGCAAGGGAGTGATGAAATAGGTTAGGATTTTAGTCACTCCTCTAAATAAAGAAGTAACCTATACTTAGCCCAAATGTTGGACATTGATCAGAATGTGATTCAAATGGAATGGGAAGATTATATCTATGGCCTTGATTTAATCAAGCATCTATGAAAGGTCCCTGAAATCTTGTTTTGAGATATGATCTCAATATCCAAGTCACTATACGCGGAATGTACAATCTCCCTATCCTTGTCTACAAATATCCACAGAAAAAAGTGTATTATTCTTGAAAGAGTTCAAGAATACATCCATTGATAAATGTGTATACAAGCATTGAGAAAGGGATATTTAAATGTGATTTAATTATCATGAATAATGTGAATGTGATTCATATTATTTAGATTCATGAGAATGATGATCGAATAATTAAATGTGATTTAATATTAATGGATATAAATAATGTGGATAGTACAATCCTTATAAATTATATATATATATATATATATATTATAAATATGATTTATAGTATTTAAGGGAGAGATATTTGTAAATAACATTTACAATATAAATGTTGATGTGAATTGTATTCACATTGGACAATTAATTGTAAATGTAATTTACATTTTGTTTTGGGTTGTGAATATGATTCACAAATTTCCAATGTCATGATTAATATTTCACAAAATAATTTGGAATTATTTTTATGAAATAATTTACAATAAAAGTTATTGTAAATAATTAAAGGGATTTGTGAGATACATGATCTCAAAAAATAGGAAAAAGTTAAACTCCTTCCATAAGGAGAGGGTGGACGACCAACCTAGTCCTATTTCATTGTGGTAATCCACCCACTTGTTCGGAAGGAGCTTGGTTCCTTTCCTAATCCTTTAGTGACTCTTGATTTGATTGAATTATTTTATATTGATGATTATTCAATATATTTAATTTCATTTAAATAATTGTTGTTGTAGTTTTTACAACAAAATAATGTCCATTGAAAGAAACACAAATCATTCTCAACTTTTGGACATGTGTTGTCCATGGATTGAGATTCATGGACACTCAAAATATTATAAAAGAAGAGGCAACCCTAGATCTTCTTTCACATCATATAATTAACAAGGCATCTCTCTCTCATTATCATACACACCCCCTCTCTCTACAAAGTGGTTGTCCACATTCTTACCTAGAGAGGATCAACATTGTCGCTAAGCTGTCATGTTGCTGCTTCGACCACTCGTAGATGATCATCTTCCTCGGTGCTTCTGGTATGTGAAGAAGACCATAGATTTCATGTGAAGTAACCATGAGATCTATCTCTTGGATCAACATCTTGGACTGCAAGAAGGACATGTTTTATCAACGGGCTCGTAAGCATCTCCTCTGTCGGATCAGACTTGAGACATCGTTTAGAGGATTCGATCGTAACCACACTTCAATAGGTATTTCTATATCTACTTTGAGGTTTAGATGAAATGATCAGAGAAGTGTTCTTGGATCGTGTGGTTTCACTGCTTTAATTTTTTTAAATTTTGCTGCCCCGACAACTAGTGTGAGTAGTCGCTTTCGATCGCATATGATGCGTTCTTCACACTTCCATGATGCGAGCCTTGGTCGAGGTATTGGATATTATATGAAACCCATGGTGATCAAGGTTTATGTTTCAGATTCGTAGGAATCATTGTTTTTGCATTAGATGCAATATTCAAATTTGTTTTTCGCTGAAACAAGAACACAATATGTGTACATTGTTTGGATGTGTTTTTTTTATATAAAATGTATTTAGAACGTCTAAATTTATCCCAAAAATAGTAGCTTATAATTGGAACCAATAATGCATCAATATGATTTGAAGAGTTCCCATCACGAAATTGTTTTTGCATGTATTCACATATTTGTAAGAAAAATAATTTTTCTTACTATATTCCCATCACGAATCATGAAATAAACACTTGGATTAGATAGATAATTAAACTAGCAAACCATTCGAATTTATTTCATGTAATTCTGACTCACTTTTTTTATATATTCCATAATTAGTAGAGATGGGTCAGAAGATGATTAAATCATCAATCTCTTTGCTTAATATGTTTATTATTCAATGGAAACCATGGAAATTATGAATTTACCCTGATTAACTATGATGCCTAATAATTATGAAAATAATTGATTAGTTATCATAGGCCATTGAGTGTGTGTTTTATGAAAACCCTAATCTATCCTACAATAGTTGTAGGACAACTTTTACATGCAAAACATGGTTTCTTGATATGCTTAGAAATTATTGGATCTCATAATTATTTGAAGATGCCTAATATATTTGAGAGATTATTATATAGTATAATGTCAGTCATCAAAGTTGGTCGATAGAACCACAAGTACATTGGCATTATTTTGTATTGTTCTCAATCGTAATATTGAAGGTGTCTAGTCCAGGTATGTTGGCTTTGTTTACTAATTAGCACCTTCCATGTAAAGGAAAAGCTCCCTCCCAACATAGCTCGTGTGTACTGGCATGATCCGTTTTTGAGGAAATAATAATATAAGTAAGTCATGTTGTACTCTGATTATTGAAATACAAAATAATGCATACTTGCGAGAGTGTATACTATGTAGTAATATCAAGAAAATCCTAATTGTTTTGTTAGTTGATTGAATTGGATTGATATATGATTTAATATTAATAAATTAATTATATCCAATTAAATTTCTATTATGAATAGATTATTATTTCTGTTGGAAGAATTAATTATGTGAATATGATTCATAATAATTAATTAAATTTTGAACATGATATGGAGGATCACGAAAGTAACATCCATGGTTACCCATTAAGGCGAAGGGTTCAGTCGCCATGGATTGTATGTACGAGATACGTGTCTAAAGTGATAGCTCTTGCGCACATGGATCGGGCTCGTTTTTTCTCAAAAGAGTAATGTCGTGTGCATAGTGACCCCAATATTAGTCACTCATATTATTGGGGTGATATTGGATTGTGCATAGCAAGTTCTATTCCTGTTGATGGTTGATTCAATTAACGATGGGTCAACATCTCCTTAGAGTTGGTGGGCCGGGTGTTAAAGACCGAATGGGGAAATGCGAGTTGGACTTCCAGGGTGGATTGTGTTCCTACTTCCTTTTACCCAAGTTATAGTTTCTCATATTATTTAGATGTAACAAAGGTAGAAAAGGATATCCCAGTTCTTTTTAGAGATATAGTGGTAAGTATGTTTCTTGCTTTGAAAGTGATTGAGGGAATGAACTTTCAAAGTTGAAAAGGAAAGACTCATTTGATTAAAAATCCTTAATAGAAGAATTTAAATTTGACTATATAATTATTTATATGTTCTAATATAATACAATATTAATTTCAGACAATGAAGTCCATGAACCAAGTCAGTAGGATCCTGAGGTCAACTAGTTGACCAGCCCAAATTACTCTGATTGGATCTGTAATTTGGATCTTATCCTTCATACAGACCGCATATCCTCTGTGTTGTCTAAGGACAATAACACAAAGCCTAAGACACTAGAAGAAATCAAGTACAATGAAAATTATAATGAAGATCATTTATTGGCCAGATGTTATATTATGGGATCTCTCTATAATGTACTTAGAAGCAGCATGTGGAGATGGACTCCTATCCAAATATAATGTATAATCTAAAAGAGATGTTAAGTGATGTCGACCGCACATAGTGCTATAATGTCATGAAATAATTGATTCGCTGCAAAATGCAGGATGGGACTTCATCCGGAACACGTGATCAAAATGTTTGTTTATCTCTCGACGCTGGAGAATCTCGAGTTTGAGACGAACGCATACATGCAGCCCAACTACATTCTACTATCTCTCCCTTAGTCCTTCATTGATTATGTGGTATCGTACAACATGAATAAACTGACATTATCTAACGTTGAACTCGTTGCTTCATTAAAGTCAGTTGAAGATGCAATGAAGAAATAGAATCCCTCTGGAAGTGCATTGGTTGCAAAGGTCAAAGGGAAGCGTGGTTGGAAGCGAGGGACACAGAAGGGTTTGGTCCAGAAAAATAATAAGAAGAGTCAAGGTGTTGGCTCATCTTCTACTGCTTCCGCATTGGCGGCATCGAAGAAAATCGATGTCTGCCATCAATGTAAGAAGCCGGTGCACTAGAAGCATAACTACCCATAGTACATTAAATCTGCAAAGAAAGGTAGCGGTCCTAGATCCATATTGTTATTCACTTCAGAGGACACCAACATAGCAGATGACTATCAGCACATAGACGAGACACGTTTTCTTAAATCTTTAGTGTGTTTACTTTGACACCAACGATATCCAGCATGAGGATGGGACTAAACAAATGGTACCTAGTTCTTCATATGACTTCTCACATACATATACAAAGATCGTGTTAGGACCAGAGGAGTAGTCACTAGCCGTAGATATCTCAATGCAACATACTGACAGTTCATATATTCCAGCACGAGAGTCGTTTGATTACATTTTAGAGATCATCCACTCTATTCAGCATAGAGAGTCGGATGGTATGATGGACACATTATAGACATCTTCTGTAGTCTGACTCCAGAGACAATTACTAGAGTAGCGACACTAATTGCATATAAAGGAGCTACTCATAGAGGCAGATCTACTCGACCAGCCAAGGATTTTTACATACTCGCACAACAGATGATTCCGTACAACCCAGTTTTAGGTGATCTACTTTGTACAGCACTCACGTCTACTTTTCTACTTCATTTTGTCATGTACAAATACCTGTGAGCCATTCATTTTCTATAGTACACTACCACTTGTATATTCTTCTAAGATCCCAATCGTCCCCATTTTGCTCGTCTTAATACTTAGGATACCCGATCCCAAGTATATAGGGGACCAATTGTCTGTTGATTTTTGTTTTCATATTTTGATATTTTTACTTTTCTTTTGTGTACATTCTTTTACACCCATCACTCATCCCTATTTATTGGCCACATTCTTTTCTATACTTAGGATGTTTGTACCTAAGTATAGGGAGACTGAGTGATTTCATTGATTTGGTTTCTTCTTCTTTCTTTCTTTATTCATTCATATATTCTTTTCTCTCAGTCACCTCATTTTTTGTCTTCCACTATACTTACGATGACCAGATCGTAAGTATGGCGGGGGTCGACTAACTTTCTATTCTTTTGTTCCTTTCACCCCCTTTTACTTAGCACGAGTTATATCCTTCTTTTTCTCCTTTTCATTCTATGAGGACATAGAACAAGCTAAGTATAGGGGTGTGTATATTGTATATATACTTTCGTCCATAACTCATACTTTTTGTATTTTCAATATCTATAAAATCCTTAAAAAGTGTGTAAGTGTTAAATTAATTTAAAATATTTTTATTATGTATTTATAAAAGACTTGTAAATAATTTAAAATATATAAAATCCTAATTAAAATTTTTATTTAAAATATATATTTAAAAGTGTATAATACATATATAAAATCCTATTTATTAAAATATGTAAAAATAACTTAATATTTTAAAATCATTATATTTAAAACTTGTAAAATACACTAGTTATTTAATCCAAAATAAATATTCATAACATATCTTGTAAATTCATGTAAATATGTTTGTTTATAAAACATTTACAAATTCCCCCAAAAAATACAAAGTCCAAAAATCCATAAAAAATGTAAAATATTTAAAATCTATAAAAATGAGTATAATTCAGAAAAATGTATTTAACAAATACATTGTTGTATTTCCATTAGCATTTTTCAGAATAAGTTTGATTTCTCGAACTAAAGATTGGGAATAGTCTAAAGCTGAAGCGTTATTATGGCCTTTGGCTTTCATTATAAGGAGACCAATTAGGAAATAAAATTTAGACTCTTTGGGTCTTCGACTTATATCATTGGGTTCCATGAGACCATGTTCGGATTGAACATAAAATTGCCTAATTAGAACACTTGGTATCATCCATTTAGCTCTTCAACAATGGACCAATTTCACATGCACTCCGTACTTAGCTCGACTTGCATAAGGTTGCAAAGGGCAGTTCATTTAATGGTGCATTTACATCCTTGTTTAGTGGCATAGACATCTAAAGATAGGAGTTTTGGGGGTAGAAATAATGCTTCGGATGAGGGATGGATCTACTGACACTTGTTTTCCATGACCCCGAAAAATGGAGGGAAGAAAAGATGTTATATCTGTCGGGGCACAAAAGTTTGATGCAATGCAAGCAAAAACACTACAAATTCTACCAAAAAGAAGACAACCACCAAATACAAATATGACCTCAATGGTCCACGCTTCCAAAAAACATGCACATCTTAGGGGAGACTTAGCTGCACTGGCTGAGCTTCACAAGGAGATGTGACTACACTGGTCACACTCCAGTTCTTTTCTCATTCTTCTACCTTTTCTCCTCTATTCGATTGTGGACACAACATGACTAGAACTTAGAAGGAAATATACCCCTCCTCAAGAAAAGAGTAACCAGATGAGGAACCAAGGCGGTTTTTTCGCTTCTTTTAGCAGGAAGAGCTAACTCAAATCACACAACGTACAAATTTAATTCAAGGAAGAAAGAGTTAGAAATATGGATAAGTGGATCTGAGATGGCTTTTGAGGTGAACCTAAATAAGGATTTGTGGAACATGAGGATTATTGAGACTAAAATACTACTGCTTGTAAAGGCTTCGGTAAAATGCTTATTTGAAGGCACGATCATACTTTGACCTTTGTCTATTCTCTTTAATTGGTTTAGGAAAATAAATTCACTCAAACTTTTTTTTCTTTTTCCATAGTTTCAAATAAGTGTTTGGTAAGGGACTAGCAAAGTTTAAGTATAGGGAGTTGATGAATCCATGATTCATTAACATTTCTATCGCATTTTGCCTTAAAACCCTTAACAACAACATGTAAATATGCATTAATTCTAACATATTATCAAAATCATCCTCATGAATAAAAACCTCATTTTATGCATAAAAAATACGTAAATAAATAAAAGAAGAAAAGAAAGGCAGATTGTAAATATGCATATATTGTACAGGATGGCTAGTAAAATATAAATATAGTTGTAATATATATTTATATAACCTAACCACTGAGACCAAGTTAGCATGGATTGGTTGACAAACAATAAAGTAGGGGGAGATAAGGAAGAAAATATAAAAAAATAATTAATATTGTACATCATATATTAATTTCATTTATTTATTTTATTTATCAAATCTTCAACTAAATTTATTAATTCATTTGTGAATATTTGTCACCAAACTCTTTCCTAATGTGTTTATAAAAATTTATATAAAAATATAGAAATCATAAAAAATTCCAACCTATATATATGCTAAGAAATCTAGTTTTCAAATTATCAATTTCGCAACTTCCAAATCTCATAACCTCCTCATACAAACTCCAATTTCACTCTACTCATCTTGAAAGTTGATAAAATAATATTATCTAATTAATGAAGGGTTTTTCATTAAAATGGGATACCGTTTGCAAAAAGTCGATTTTTGGACCGAATGACAACTGGGTTTATGGGCTATTTAATTTATTCTATACAAACTGTTTATAGTATCATTGATTTTATGTTTTCTAATAGCTTTATGATCTTGTAGTTTATCCTTAAAAAAATTCAATAATTAAGATCTTTATTTAATATTTTTAATAAATAAAAACACTAAAAATAGATGAAATTGAACTATAATGGACATCCCTATATTTATTATTATGTATTAATTTATTCAAATCCATAAAAATTCATAAAACTCATATTAATCAATATATTTTTAATTAAATATAAAAATGATAACTTATTTATTAAATTATTGAATTAAAAATATAGAAGCTATTTTTAACTATACAATATATATTTATTAATATTATATTTATATATCATAAAATATATATTGTTTATATACCTAAGATATATCGTAATTTAGATAAAGTAATTATACATATTTTTTGTTCTTAAACTTATTTAAAATGAAGATATTTAGTACTTAATATCTAATTAATAAATTATTTAACTTATGTGCTAATGTTGTGGTACTGACCTGTGTCAGCACCATGGTCCATCTTCTTCCCCAATAACCCTTGTTGTTTTCTTACCTAGCAACACACCTTCGCCAAATTCTTCACACTCCATCACTTCACCTAAACTCAATCTACTCCATCCATCCTAATCACTAACAACCTTCTATCACACCCACCCTTAGATCATCTCCAACCCTCTTCCATTTTCTCTATTTAATCACTAGAACATCATCCCTTCTAAACTAACTCTTCTGCTCCAGTAACCAACTAGTTGTCGCCCCTACTTTCCAAGCTTGCTTCGGCCATCTCTGGTGGTGACAATGCCCGATTGTTGATCCACATGGAGGAGGGATGTTAGGGGAAGACATTCCAAGGATCGTTTACCATGAATCGCCCTAATGACAGCATGTAGCTCGGGCTTACCAACGCTCGAGCGATAATCTAGAAGGTCGTACTCCTTCTTTATAGGTAATTCCTCTATCCCCATTCCTTTTTACTCGATTCTAGTACCAAATTAGATCAATTAATCATTTACTTAGAATCCTGAATCACCTTTCTAATCATTGTAATCAAAATTTCCTTTTAATTTGACTCGAATCGCGCCCAATTCGATCTGAGCACCATTTCTACTGGAATTTCATTTTGTCACAAAACCCATCACATCTTTTTGTCTTTTTTACTTGAATCGAACACATAATCTTCACTTGTAGGTCATCAAATTCCATCTAGATCACATCATTAATATCGATCATTGAGAGCTGCAACTAAATTCAAGAGTCAAAGCTCAATACATGGAACCAAACCCTAGTCGACGTTCATCATCCTTCTTCAATGTGCAACACCATCTCCCTTACAGTAGGTGCGCTCGAAAGTGAAAGGCATCCCCTTTTTGACCCTATCGTAGCTATAGGAGTTTCACCGTCACCATCGATGACTAGGAGCCGCCAAGACTGTTGCTGCCCTAATTTGGGGAAGAACTTATGAAGAACATGCGAGCTATAGATGCGCGACAGAAGTCACCAATGAACGGACCAGATCGCACGAGCCTAATATAATCTCTACCTGATGAATTACCATTCGTGCACATTTATTCATACATTTTAGGCTTTAATCCGTAGATAAATGCATGTAAATACCAATAAAATACCTGATTTAACACATGTACATTGATTTCTATATTGTATATAAATACATATATTTAAACCATAAAATGAAGGGATAAATAAAAGAAAGAAAAATTAAAGGAAATGTCTGACAATGCTAATATCTACCCTTTTAAAGTCGTATAATTGACTAGTGCATTGTAGTCGGATAGATCCGCGTCGATCAAAAATAACCGCACGGCTCGATTAATCGTTGAATGAATTAATATGTGGTTTTATGTTTATTTAGCCTGGGCAAGCCCTAGGGTCGACTCAAGGAGGCAAAGGACCAACTCAAGATCAAGTTAGATGTATTAGATTGTAGTTTTCCTAGTGGAATTTTTTTGGTATTTTTTATGCGATAAAAATGCCAATGCACAAATGCGGTTGAACTAGGTTATTAAGAAAATCAACAACTTAGCCAAATTTACTTTTAATGTGAAATTAATTCAAATTAGCCAAGTGATATTTTTTCTAAGAACCTAATCCAATGATGAATGCAAAATGTATTTTTTTTGTAATTTTTGTCTTTAAAATGCGCAAATGAAAAATACAAACTTTTTTGGGGTTGTTATGCAAATTTTCGTGCAAATGATATGCAAAAATTATGAAAAATTTAGTGAAAGTTAAATATGATGAATGAAGCTACACTAATATTTTTAGAATTTTCTGACACTTTTTGATTTTTTTATGAATTTTTTTACTGAAATCAGAGCAATAACGAGTATTTAATTTCTAATAAATCCACGAAATCAAATTATCCAGAATTATTTATTTAAAATAGACATTTTAATAAGGAATTCAGGAGACTTGAAATTTCTCAAAAATATTATTCGTGGAATTAACTAAAAATCAACTACTGAAATCACTCTACAATTTATTTTATGCAATCGACAATTCCAATTTTAATGAAACTTGGATAGTAATTAAAGAACACTAAAAGGAATCATTCACAACTGTTTCACAATTTTTCGAGCAAGATATAGGCCTGTGCGAATTTCAGAGCATAATTAGGCAAAATATCACTGATTTTCAATCTCTGATTTTTAATAAAATATCTAATGTTCACAACAATGCAAATAAATAGCCAGGAGGTAAAGAATTACTTTCTCTACAAAATTTTATTTTTTTGATAAAAAATGATGCAAAAATACTGTCCAAATCAATGCATAAACTCGGGGTTATAAGTGCAATACTGAAATGAAACTAACAAGCTAAAATGTGCACGGGGGCACTTTTGAAAGTTACTGAAATTTGCAAGACACAAGTGCAATATTCTCAATTAAAATAAAAACAATACCCTTTACTTCTCCCCCAATATTGGGCAACACGATGCAAGGGAGCGGCTAGTGCATGCAAGGGGCGGCCAAGGAGGAGGAGTGCGGCGCGCGGTGGCGGGCTCGCGGAGGACGGTAGCGAGGTGGCTGAGGCGGACGGACGGCGTCGGGTCAGCGCGATGGCAGAGGGTCGTGGGGCAGCAAACGATTTGGGGTGGCGCGGCTGCCCACGGTGCTGCTGGTTGTGGGGCGCGCGACCTATGCGTGCGCGCGGTCGCGGTGTGCTTGGAGGCGGAGCGGTGGGGAGCGGGTGGCCGCGGCTTCACAACGGAGGAGGCGGAGGCCGCAGGTATACGCAGCTGGGCGTCACCGGCGAAGGGGGTCACGACCTGGGCGAGAGGAGTTGGCGGCGTGAAGTCCAGGAGCGCGGCGGCGCGGTTGAAGATGGTGGACGCGAGGCCTACGGCGGGAGGAGCATGGCTGCGCGGGCAGTGGCAGCCGACGCGAGAAGAGGACGATGCACCGCCGGTCAGGGGGGCTGGCAGTCGAGCTACGGTGGCCTGGGGGCTGGCCGCGCGGAGGTGGGCCGGCCAGGGGCTGGGCGGTGGAGGCACACCTGGCGCAGTTCCTGTGTTGTTTTTTTTTGTTTTTTTTCTTTTGCAATTTTTTTATATGATTATCTTTGTAAACAAGAAATGGAAAATGCAATGGAAAAAAAAGTATGTGTTGATGTGATGATGAAATAAATGAAATGATAAATGATGGGGGTGATGTAATGTGATGATTGTGAATGTACGGTGAAATTAAATGCAATAATGTTTGTGGTTGTGATGGAGATAATGAAATGATATGGTGATAATAATGGTGATTTACAAAAAGAAAATAATGTTAGATAAAAAAAATGAAATGATAAGGGAATGATAGGAAATAACTTACCTGCGGTACGTCGGATTGCGGAGCCGCGTCTTGCGGTTTCCGTTGTGGCCTCGAGTCGTGGGCACACATGACGAGACTCAACAACTGCTCGGATGAGAGCTGAGACGTGGATGTCTCCGCGGATCACGCCGAGATGAATTTCACCGTAGTCGCTCGACAAGAACCTTACCTCACTGTCACCGAGATTGGGGAGGAGCTATAGTTACTTTTTCTTCCAAATGGCAGATGGGTGTGAATGGAGGAGTGGAGGAGATTATAAAGAGGATGGATGGAGTTAGAGAAGAGATGGAGAGAGTGGAGAAAATGGTGGAGGAAGTGGAGAAGATGTGGCTTGGAGTGGGGGAAAAAGAAAGGAGAAGAGGTAAAAGGGGATTAAATTAAAATAATATAGTAAGATATTAAAAATAATTAAAATAACAATATTAAAATAATAATAATAAATCCGAAATTAATAAAAATAAATTCGAAAATAAATAAAAAGGGGTGACATGTGGCGGCTCCAGGAGCGGCTACATGTCGCTCCTAGAAAATTCCAAAAATTAAATATAAAGAAAATAAACAAGAAATAACAAAAGGGATTAAATCAAAAAGTGGTAAACATGAAAGTTGCTCATCTCGACGAGGTCTACAACTTTCGTGAGGGGTCGAAAATCAAAGGAAATCATCTGTACAAAAATGTATTTTTGGGTGGTACCTTATAGATATAAAATACCGCATTTTATCTTTTGCAATTTTTTTGTCATTTTTCAATAAGAGAAAAATCAAAATAAAAAATAGAGAAAATATGAGGAGAATATTTACAATTTAATCTAATTTTTTGGATTTTTAATATTTAAGAAAATAAAAGGATAAAATACATGGATAAAACGGCCATTATGTACAATGTACAAAAGGGGCCCAAAACCCAAGTTTTGCATACGAGCTCCGATTTTAATGAAATTGGTCTTGTTTCGAAGGTCTTTGAATGTATATTACTTTAAAAGTGAGTAGACGTAATTCAGAGGTCGTATGAGAGAGATATGTGCATTTTAAGATCTAAGGTCTCCAACTAGGTTCGGGGTTTTATTTGGGAATTTTACAAGTTAGTATTTTTTTGATATTTTTCTTTGCTGGGTGTTAGTAATATATACACTATGGAGTTGGTTTTATTGGATTCGGAGTTAGTATAAAATATATACAAATAGGTGAAATATGGTGAATATACAGGTGATTTTAACAAAAAAATTTAGCTTCTTATTTAATGCAAATATGAATGCTAAAATGCAGATATTATGCTTGCATGCATGAATGCTAATTATGAAATATAAGGGGAAATATGCTGCTATTTACTCGGGAACAAGACTCTATTTTCAACGTTTAGAGTGATGAATCACAGATTCATCAACCCCCTATACTTAAACCTTGCTCGTCCCCGAGCAACTAAATGAAATGCAAGAGTGAAATGATTTTGGGTTCCATACCAAGGTCATGAACAAAAGTTGAAAATGGAGCTTGACTCGACCTTTGGATTAATTGTGTGGTGGAACCTCATTGGGACCTGAACTTAAGACCTAATAGACTTCAAGTTCCACAAGTCTTCTATTCAAGACTCCTCAATAGTCAGGTCAAAACAAATCCTCAAACGCAAATTTCTGATGACTATGATTCTTACTTGTACTGTGTAAGTGAAATGTAACTCTCCACATCAGAAATGGCTCAGCAACAAAGTAACTCAAATAACCCGGTCCAGTAACTCTTTCCTCGAGGAGCGGGGTATTCCCTTTTAAGTTCAAGTGCGATCAACTCAAGAGGAGGGGGTAGAGAAAAGAATGGACGGTGGCCAGTGTAGCTACCTATCCCGGGATGCCTGACCAGTGTAGTCAAGTCATTCAGCTGCATTTTCTTTGCTAATATACATACTCCGACAGGTTTTTATTTCTTTTTTTTTTGGACCTGTCTGATTTTTTTGGAGTTCTCGCATTTTTTCTTTTTCTTTTTTTTGAACTATATACAAGGTGCAGCATGTACATCAGGAGTTTTTCCTCTTGAGCCAGTAGACTATCCCTCTTTTGAAGCATTATTGCAACCCACAGCATCCCATCCTTAGATGTCAACACCACCAGCCTATGTTGAGATGCACTACCCTCCCTAGAGGAGGACGGATGTTTCCACCCATGTGCTACTCCAAGCTAAAGGATTCTACCTCCTCACCACCTCATCAATGAAAAGCTACGTGCATTGTGCTTGTTCAAGTTAGGTCATTATCTAAAAGAATCCTACGTGTGCACGAGATATTCTATTTAGACTTATCAAGATGACATGTGAACATAGACTTGCAGACTCAAAGAATTAAGTCACTTGACCTGAGAAATCTTAACTCCAGTTCCTATAAGGTTCCTCTGAAATTAGGTGTATTAAGGTCAAATCAAGTCCATCCTCAATATCTACTCATCACTAGGTTCAGAACCCACTAGCTTTTCACTTTGCATATGCAAGATATGCTGATGAGATGTGGATGACATGCTATGTAAATGAATGAAAATGCAAGACTCTTTTTTTTTCTGATGCAGAGATGATATGCAAGATTAAATAAGAAGCCTATATTTTGTTTTGTTTTTGTTTTGTTTTTTGTTTTCAAAACTTTGTTATACCTCCTATGTTACAACAATTTACTAGAGTTTTATAAGTATTATACAAATTATACAAGTGTTATACAATATACAAATATACAAAAAAAAATTTTTTTTCAATTTTTACAAAAGTTTTACGAGTATTATACAACATGTAAAAAAATTTTTCAATTTTTACCCACCCATAATTATTGCAAAAATATATTCAAAAGTACGCGAAAATACGCGAAAGTACGAGCTATGGGTAAAGTATATATGTAATATAGATGCCCCCTATACTTAGCGTGTGCTATGTCCTCAGAGCACAAAAAGCGAGGAAAAAGACAAAGCTCGTGCTAAGCGTAGGAGAGCTAAAAGAACAAAAAGTATAGAAGTCGCTCTGCCCCCCTATACTTAGGCTCTGGCATCCTAAGTGTAGAAGAAGAACAAAAATGGGGCGGGCGAGGGTAAGAGGGGAAATGTAGGAATATATACACGGCGGGCATCGGTCCCCCTATACTTAGGCTCTGGTCAGCCTAAGTATATGACAGGAGTGAGTATGAGGACCGATGTGATCTGGAGGATGTATGTACAAGAGAGATTGAGAATATACAAGGATCAAGAAGGTTTGTGATGAACTTTCTTGCGGGCGCGAGGAGGTGGGTAATATAAAAGTGTGTCGCTATCGGAATCGTCCTCAGATGAATAATAGTTAGGTGAAGGGATCGTCCAACGAGGGTTGACACACGGCTGCTTGCTTAGATAAGGCTTGAGAACAGCCGAATGAGCTCACTCATATAAATCACCTTATCCAGACCCGATGAGGATTCCTCTGATAATTCCTTCTCCAGAATGTTGAAGGAAATTTTCTTGGTCGGTTTTCTAGAACCTGAATCATGGAGAGGGAGATGAGAGCGACGTGCCTTGAGAGGTTCGGGAGAACACCTTGAGGAGTCAACTCTCGACTTCCTCTCACTATATAACCAACTAGAAGAGGGAGCAACCGTGTCTTTATGTGGAGTCAATTTTGTCTGGTTTGTTTCCTTACAAGGTCCGGGTCGTGGTGTGGTGCTGACTATGGGTTCCTCATCAGACGAGTCACCATATAGATTGTAATATTCCTGAAGGGTCAGCACATGTCTCGGGAAGGTTCTAGTGGTCTCAGTTGGCTTAGCATTATTAAGCTCTTGTGTCGGATCACCGAAATGGTCAAGGCAATCAACAAAGGTCGTGTCCGACTCAATGATAGCTTCTGATCGTGAGTCCTCCTTAGAAGTTGTCATGGTGATGGTGCAAGCAGTTGAGGAGGTGTGGGGAGTCACTGAACCAACGGTCGTCCGCACAATCGGTCTCTCAGGTGTAGTAAAGAGGTGGGAATCATCTTCCTCTCGATGGTCACGATTGTAAGTGGATGTGCGGGTCACCTTAGAGTAAAGTGTATCAAAGATTGGGTGAGGTCGAAGCGCTCCCAATGCTGAAAAATCGATCTCCCGAGTCTCGCAATCTATAGTCGCCTTAGCCAAGGCTAAGAATGGCTTCCCGAGAATAATCGGTGACTGGGTAAACTCTCCTCGGTGCTCGATGTCAATGATCGTGAAGTCCACCTGGAGTAGAGCACCTTGGAAAATAACGATGACTGAAATGTTTCCTCTCGATCGTTTAATAGATCGATCAGCCAGCTGAACGATCTTTCTGGATTTTCTAATTGGCCTGAGTTTGAGTTTGTCAAACACAGAGGTCGGGAGGATATTTATTGGTGAGTCATCATCGAATCTCGCATGGGTAAAGATGGTGTCTTTGATTCCACACTCAACTCGGGGCAACCGCTTCACTCTGCGACTCTTGGTCTTTCTCCCCATCACCAAGGAGGAGGCCATAGACACTATGTGTCTTTCATTCCTTGTCCTCTTATTTCCCGACCTCTTGGGCATCAATTTACTTCTCACAAATCATTTGAGGTTGGGAAAGTGATCTATGACCTTTACTAAGGGAAGATTAAAAATCAGTTCTTCATCGAGTGCTTCCCTTAGGGCAGGTTCCAATTTTTTAGGTCTTTTTCATTTTCAATTTTTATGTGATTTTTGGTTTTTTAATTTTTTTTGGTTTTTTAGATAGATGAATGATCAGAATCAAGATTGGAAGGCAAGGGGTTAGTAGAAGAGGGAGATAGAATGGACTCCTGCTGTACAAATGGTGTGGGTTCCCTAATGCTTGCTTGATTTTCAACATCAGATCTACTTACTTCCTTCTCCACTTTCATACCCAGGCTGGCAAAAATTGAGTGCAACATTTCCATGACATCTTTCAACTCGTTACCAAATGATTCATTTTTCATAATAAGTCTAGAGATGTCATCCTCCAAAATGTTCTCATGACAAATCATGGGAGAGTTCTGCTCAATTGGAGGAGACTGCTGAAATGTTAGGGTCTCATACTCAACTTACCTAGACTCTAGCATGTAATGCTGGGTCGAGTATGGACCATCTAGATGGCAAATATTGGTCGGAGCCTCATATGATGAAACGGGGACTGATAAGTCTAGCTCATGAGTCCAATCTTGTGAATGTGTGGGCTCTCCGAATGAAGGCTGGTTAATGAAGGCTTGAACACTAAAGTCAATCAAGTCTGGGAAATCATGATATTTAGGCCTCTCTATTCGGGTTGTTTGATCGACCAAGTTATGCCCTAAGGCCGAGTCGGGATGTGTATATGCAAATTTTTGTATGGTCCCTACCTGAGGTGAGAATGGGGGCATATAATTTTGCCAATCATCTATCTCAGCAGTGACTTGCTCTTCATTTGATTCTTTGATTCCTCCAAGCTCTCGAGAGTAAGAACAGTCAGCCCAAGGTGGAAGTGGATCCGGAGAGTTAGAATATGAAGTAGGAGAGAAATGCGAAGAAGTGGAGAAGTCAATCAAAGTTCTGACTTCGAAATCGGGTTGAGGTGAAACCGAACACATGTAAGGGTCTCCCGTCGATCGCAGAGGATACATGGAAGAAGAGGAAGGTGAAGATGAACGATATATGGTCGAGGAGCATTGACCAGAGGTCACAAGGTATGGGGACCAATATCCTGACATCTTGAAGAGGAAAGGAAGAAGATTGAGGTAGAAAATGCGCAATTACACATGATACATACACATACAGACTCAAAGACAAACGCAAGAGCAAACCCCGAGTTCACACTCAACACGGTGAAGGACTCGAAATCGAGTCCAATTAATCTTGTAGATTTTAAGTGTGATTTTCAAGAAAGATAGCAAGGATTACGCAGCCTATAGGGAAGTCGGCTCAAAGCTGGATGCGTCTTCCCTGTTTAACCTGTCGCCTAAGATACCGTCGATCCTTCCTTTCTTCGCTCCTATCCCAAGTCGATGGATTCAAAGACCACACCCCTATCTACCTGCAAGCAGGCGGAGGCTGACAAGGTCGGAACTTCACCCCGGGGGGTTACTGGCAGCTTGTCGCTAAGTACCGTAATTTCACCCCTATCTACCTGAGACAGGTGGAGGCTACTTGGTACTAGTCAGTGAATCTGAAATTATTCGACTTGTGATATTTGCTAGGATCAGTTGGAACGTGATACGGAAGGCGGGAATTTGGGCTCTGCCTTAAGGTGTTCACACACACACTCAAGTACCCTTACTCAGCCTGAAAACAAGGGGTGGGATTAATCTCCCGCAAACAATTTTCCAATTTTATTGATTTTTTTGGTCAATAATGTTTAGCAGTCGCGGGGGGTTTTAAGTTTTCAAGAATGGCAATACAAAAGAATTAGTACAAAAATAAAACGTAAATCAGCGGGCAATCAGTCCCCCCTATACTTAGGATCTGGTATCCTAAGCATAGAAGACGAGCAAAAGCGGGGACGATTGTGGTCTATGAAGAATATACAAGTGTTGTGAATCTTCCGAATGGCTCAAAAGGATTTGTACAGGAAGGAGTAAAAGAATGATCATGATTCTTGTACAAAATAGATCACTTCAGTACGGGCCAGATGATCAGTAGTCTCTATGAAGTGCTCCAGCATCTGCCCGTTGACCACGAATGGTTATCTGATTGCTCAACCAGGATCATACTTAATTTTCTGCTTCTTGTGTGCGTATTAATCTTTGGTTGCAAAAGTAGAGCCTTCTCTGTAAGTGAACTCTATACACGGCATAATTTTCTTTTCTGAAATATGCGTCTCTGGAGTCGGACTACAGAAGGTGTCTATATGTGTCAACATTACACCATCCGACTCTCTACGCTGAATGGACTGTATGATCTGTGCAATGTATTCGATGGACTCTTGTGCTGTAATATGTGTTCTTTCAATCTGCGGCACAGAGATATCTACTGCAGGTGACTGTTCATCTGAATCTGATATGAAATTTGTCTCTGTATGTGAACAATCATGTGAAGAACTAGGTACCAAGTGATCTACCCTATCCTCGTGTAGGATATCTTGGGTATCAAAATAAACACTCTCAAGATCAGGAGACTGTGTCTTATCTATGTTCTGGCAATCTTCCGCAAGGCTGGTGTCCTCTGAAGTGAATGACAATACTGATCTAGGACTGCTACATTCTCTCTCCATCTCAATGTGTATCTCTCCGTTGTCTGTACGGAATGATACTCTCCCAGCATCATAATCGAAGAGTGCTCTTGCTGTCTGCAAAAAGGGTCTCCCGAGAATGATTGGAGCAAGGTGTAACTGTGTAGGGCATGTCATGTCTAGGACTGTAAAGTCCACGGGAAACTTGCGAGCCCTGAATAGTCACGATAATGTTCCTTAGCACACCTCTAGGTCTCTTTATAGATCGATCTGCAAACTGAAGAATCGCCCGTGATTTATAAAGAGGACCTAGCTTGAGCTTATCAAGCAAAGAGGATGGAAGTAAATTGATCGAGGAACCATTATCTAAGAGTGTTCGATGGAATGTAGTGTCTTCAATCTGACAGTTGACATAGTGAGCTCCCAAATCTCTCTTCTTCTTCAGTACCTTGTTCCAAATTACACATGAAGTTGCCTTGGTCAATATATGCTTCTCAACTCGTGATCTCTTTTTCCTACGAGTAATACATCTGTTCCTCAACTGATTCTTGAGTGTAGGAAAACGATCCAAGGCATCATGCAGTGGAATCTTCAGAAAAATGTGATCTTTGAGCAACTTTTCAATCTGTGGAGATTCAGGATTATTTTTGGTCTTTTTCTTTCCTTTTCCAAACAAAGCATCGGGAAAAGGAATAAAGTCAGGAGTCAAAAAATCAGAATTTTTATTCAACTCATTGGAATCAGCTTGTACATCGAGAGTCTCAGAATTATTTACAAAACTCTCTAAGACAGGGGAAGAAATGTTTTTGTCTGGGGATTCTGCCTGATCTGGCGTGATATCATCATCTGAGTCGCCAGTATCCATATCTGAACTGTTGGCATTGCTCCCGTCTCTTGATTCTGCGTCCTCATCCTCTTGCGGTTTCTCCTCCTCGGCATTCGAATCATGCTCGTGCTCCTCTGGTACCCTCTCTTCCTCTCCAGCAGGTGTTTGTGGTGATCTACCGCTCCTGAGACGAATGAAGTTAGACAAAAATTCAGGAAACGAGATCTTACCTGTAGGATCTACCTGATCTGGATGCCTCCTCTTGTTGTTCGGATTCATCTGAGGCTGGGCTGGAAGAGTAGTCTTTGGCACGGTTAACTCGTCCAGACGGCGGTTAACCTGCTCCATCTCTGTCTTGTGTGCGATCTGGAGCGTACTAAGCATATCCATGATCTGGTTGAGCGCCTGGGCCTGTGAAGACATCTCTGGTCGGTGTGGTGGCCTTGGCTTGCTCCTCTCTCCTGCCTTGGCGTGAAGTGCTGAGAGGTGGAAGGCTGAGAGTAGCGCTGAGTTGTAGAAGAAGACTGCTGCGGCTGCTGAAAAGGATAATTCGGTGAGAATTGGGCAGGGTGTTGATAAGAATGTTGCGGTCTCTGATGGTAAACGTTCGGATGAGACTGTTGCGGCGTGAAGCTCTGGCGGTGCTGGAATTGCGGACGTCCATGCTGCGGATGACCGTACGACTGCTGCCGCTGATGATTCGGTATACTCGACTGCTGCATCGGCGTATACCAAATCCCATTGATCTCGAAAGTGGCTTGTGGCTCCACCTCCATCTCTGCAGTACTGATGATCTGGCCGGAATTGGCATGAGACTGATCCTCATGCCAATCAATCTGCGGAATCTCGGGCTCGCTCTGAACGTAGTGTATCTGACGGGTGGGTGGAGCGGGTGCGATCCTCCGTGCTGGCTGTGAAGAAGTCTGGCTCTGTTGGTACTGGAGATAAAGATCAGATACCTTCTTCGAAAGATCACTCAGCTGCTGAGGTAGAGATGAGAGTTTCTCCAACTCTCGAAGCGGCTGTAGGTCCTGGACCTGCTTGTGAATCACGTCCACCAACGTCAACTTCTCGCTAATAAAGCCCACGTTGGTGTTGGATTCAGAATCTGATATATTCGCCACCTTGTGATGCTCTCGGTGATGTGGTGGCTGTGGGGCTTTCTGAAATGCTCGAGTAGAGTCTACAACTCTCGAGTTCTCGGCCATCCCTTCGAAGATGGCCCAGACTGACTCGGCGTCCTTGTTCAAGTAACTGCCGCCACATGCGGCACTCACGAGCCCCTGAACCTCCGGCTGGAGTCCTCCGAAATAATTTTGCACTAGCACCTTCATTGGTATCTCATGATGCGGACATCTCTCCGTCAGGTCCTTGAATCGATCCCATGCCTCATGGAATGATTCGTTCGGCAATTGCGTAAAGTTGAATATCTGACTCCTCATCATGTTCGTCCTTCCTAGAGGAAAATATTTGCGCAGGAAGGTGGACTTCAGGTCGTCCCACGTGGAAATTTCTCTTCTCAGATGACTCAGCCAATAAAAAGCCTTATCGGCTAAGGCAAAAGGGAATGCTTTGAGGCGCACGGCTTCCTGCGTCACTCCTGGATAACAAGCCGTTCCGCAGATCATCTCAAACTGCTGCAAAAACGTGAACGGCTCCTCTGCGGCATTCCCATAGTACTTGGGAAGCAAATAAATGAAAGATGGTCGGAGTTCGAATGGCCCTTGATTCGGCGGTAGCCGAATCCAGTGATGGACCGTTCGAACGCCTGGGTTATACTCGTCCCGTAAAGTAACGGGAACCGCAGGCGGTAAATGGTTCCCGGCCCCTGCTCTCAGTGCGGCTAACTCAGCCTGCAGTTCGGTCTGAACTCTATATTGTTCTTGAATCTATAGATTCATCTGCTGTAATGTATCGAGAATACCTGTCGTGACATCTCCGTTCTGCTCTGCTCTTCCCTCCTGATGATCCTCAGCTGGTGGCCTCTCGTCTGCTGCTGATGCTTTCCCACGAGCCATCTGGTCGTCTGTAAAATAGAAATTCTCGTAAGAACTAATTGAGAAATATTCAGGAGATCTGGATGATGTATTGAGGTGAGGGCCTGCCTCAATGATCTGGCCAGGAGGCGAGGGAGTCTGGGTCTGACTCGCCTCGAGATCGGATGGGACCAGCTCGGGAAGAGGGTCATCCCGAGCCTGTGAAGACATACGCTCGACGATGGACGGTCGAAAGCTCACAGAATCTGAGCCAAAAAGCCGTCGAGACGTCATCTTCGATGTCAAGAGAAGATTGGGAGAGCACATATACGATTCAACTGAGGAAGGAATGCGAAAGCCGCGGAAACTCACGCCTCGCAAACAAACACAAAGCAAACCCCTTGTTCACCAACTCAACCCTGATGAAGACCGTAAGAGTTCGGTCTTTTTATCTTTTCGGTTTTAGGGTTGTGATTAGCAATCGTTGCGGTTACGCGGGCTGAGCAAGCCAATAGGTGCCCGATAGTTTCTCCAAGACACTGGCCCGAATCCTTACGCGAGACCACTCGCACTCAGCCAGTATGGGAGTAAGTACGGACCGTTTCCGGCTACCCGTGTTACTTGAGGACGGAGCCTTGCGCAGTGTCCTCTAAACCTCCCACTCTGATAAGTAAACCCGGACCGTTTCCGGCTACCCGAGCTTACCCACTGAGGAACAGCGATCAGGTGTATGGACCCAGTAGTATCCCGCAAGAAATACGGGGTTTTGTCTCTATCCTTAAGTGTCGGCTCTCAACTCGCGCACTCTGAGAAATGTGCGGGGGTTACTCTCCCTAAATCAATTGAATCGATTTTACGGTTTTTGATCAGATATTTTTAGCAGTCCCAATTTTTAATTTTGCAATTTTTATGGATTTTCAGACAACGTCTATTTTTTATCTTTTTGTTAAAACCCTAGAGCAAGCACCTAAGTTGCAAGTCCTAAAACTAGCTACGAGGCACAAGCATATAGAGCAAAAATCCTAAGCAATCATCTAGAAAACCGCGGAAAACCGATAAGCGATGAAAAAACCGCGGTGGGTGCCCTGATTCACCAGATACACGGTATCCGATGAATCAAGCCCCTAAAAAAATGAATGTTTTATTACTAAGTAGTACAACTCTCTCTCTTTCTCTCTCTTTTACAAATAAAAGGATACTAGATCTTCGCTCCGCTACAGTTGACTCGTGAAGAAGAAGCCGACCTCTGCCCTTTCAACTGACTCGGCTTCCAAAGAAACTGGTTGATTTTGCAGGCCCTACAAAGATGATTAACACAAAAGTTTTGATCGAGAAAGCCGAGAAAGTCGTAAAGAAACCAAAAAGAAAACTCAGAAAACCAAGGTACGAAAAAGCCGTACGAAAAACAAAACAAAGAGAAGCAAAAGAATAAGATCACGAAAAACGAAAAATCAAGGGAATCTAATACCTCCCCGGCAACGACGCCATTTTGATGAGGCTAAAAATTGGTTTCGCGGCTTCTTTAAAAGAAGAAAGTTGTCGGTTGTAGCAGAAGCCGTGAAACAAATGAATTTCGATCTTTAGACCTATCAAACAAATTTACGGTTTTCTGTCGGAAAACCGTTCACTAATATTTAACCAGGCAAGTGTTCCTGGGTCGAACTCAAGGAGGCAGAATATATTCGCTAAATTTTCTTCTCGTAATTTTATTTTAATTCTTCTCTAAGTCAGACCGCGTTTCTTTTTTATTTTAATTTTTGTTATTTTTATTTGATTTTATTCTTTTCAAATTTTTATTTAATTTTCAAAAAGGGATATTTTTTCAAAAGATTTATTTATTATATAGTAGGTGGATAGAATATAGGTGATACTATATAGTATAGGTGAACGAGGTTCGAGCCGCGTACTCGAACTACACAAGAAAACAAAACAAAGCGAAGCGGTTTTCGATAAAATCAAAACACGTTAAAAACTCGTCGAAAAGCCGTGAAAACTTTATACTAGATAGCTGGGGTAGTTGTGTAACTACCCTCCAAGAATCATCGAAATCCGAGGTCAAGAAAGCAAGATACAACCCCTACAGCCCAGGGGCATAAGCGTAAAAAAACTATTTAAAATGTTCTCAAATTTGTCCACAAGGACTGTTCTGCAAGAAAACTACAAGAAGTCTTACACTTAGGTCCCTGTGGAGGGACCTATTTGCAATTTTATAAAACTCTGGAGGCGGGTTTGAACTTCTGGAAACTTGATGGGCTTATGAAGTAAATTCTCCACCGTTTCGGATTCTAAGGCCGAGATTAGATCGTTCGTGCGCTGATCGGACGGCTGCGGGTGCTGACACGTGGCGCAAGACTGTGCGCCCTCTGTTCTTGAATCAGTTGGAGCTCCTGGCGGACGGGCGACCTTCTTCGAATTCTTGCGGCTGTTCTCCGGCGAATCAGACGCTCCGGCGGGGCCAGAGGGGTGGCTCCTCCACCCCTCGAGCTCGCCCGCGGTAGAGATGGCGGTGGCGACGCTTCGAGCGGCGGCGGAGTGACGATGAAGATGGTGGTCTCGACCACCTGGTAACTGATGCAGTGCTGGAGTCCGATCTTGAAGTCGAATTTCAATGAAGCTCGAAGATCTCCAATGGTGAATAACCACCTCACGATGATCCTGGACCTGCAATGTATCCAAATATATGCTCGATTCGAATGGAATCGGCCAATAGTTGAATGATTTTAAGCCCCAAAGATAAACAAAAACTTATAGTTTCCAGCTGATCAAACAAGATGCAAGGAAGAAGATGGTTTGCGAATCGATCCAAGGCGAAATCAAACGAATCGAATGGGGGTTTCGAATGTACGTGCAAGATGGATGATAAGGCTAAGTAAAGATGTGATTAGCCACGCTAATCGTGGCTCGGCTATCGAGAAAGAAAATTGAGAAATGTGAAGGAAGTGACCTGGGGACTGGAGGTGTATGACCTCCTGATGGTTGCTCAACGAGCGATCTTCTCGGAGCTGTACGCAGCACGAGGCGGCGATTCAAGGCGTTGCTCCGCCTTGGAACTCTTCTCCGAGGATCCTTCTTCCCCGCGAGCTCTTCCCTTGGCGCTGTCACCGCTCGAGTGGGTTGGAACAAGGCTGGGAAGTTAGGTAGTCGGTACACCCTGGAGCTAGAGCTTGAAGGTGGAAAAGTTGGTTTGTTAATGGCGAACTTGGGTGGCTTATATAGAGCAGATACTTGGGCTCCACGCCAAGATCAAGGGCTGGCGAGTTAGCTGGTTGTTAGGAGGAAGGGATGGAGGGTCAAGATCGGTCGGAGAGGTTGAAGGCTGAGCGGGAAAAAGAGAGGAAGTTGGCCGGTTGGCGCAACTTCTTCTTGAAGAAGAATGCTCCAGGTGCTGACACGTGTCAGCACCTGGTTCGCCCAGACCTTTTAAATACTTATAAATTAATTATAAAATAGATAATTACATTATTTCAAGTAGGTATAAATACAAGAAAGTTAAATAATTTTTTTCTAAATTATGGTATAATTACGTTTAATAAATAATAAATATTATTTAAAATATAAATATTTTATTAATAAATATGTATTTATAAATAGGTTTTGAATTTTTAATTTAATAAATAATTGAGTAAAAATTGATTTTATATTTTCTTAATTATTAGGGTATTAAATAAGACTTGTATGAATTTTTATGGATTTTTATGAATTAATTTATATATTTTAATAAATAGAGTAAGTAGTTATATAGGTCAATTATACCTATATTTTAAGGTATTTGATTTTATAAAAATAATAAATAGTTTCCAAAAATTATGAAATAATTTATGCTAAATCTACAAGATCATGAAATAATTTAAAATTTATAAAATTAAGAAAATAATAAATAAGCTGTGTTACATAAAATAAATAGCCCAGAAACCCCTTTGTCTTTTGGTCCCAAAACCGACTTTTTGCAAACGGACTCCGAATTCAGTGAAATCACCTTTATTAATTAGATAATATTATTTTATGAACTTTAAAGGTGAGTAGAGTGAAATAGGAGTTCGTATGAGGAAGTTATGATGTTCGGAAGTTGAGATTTTGATAATTTGTAGGCTGGATTTCTTGGCATATTTATAGGGTAATATTTTTAACTTATTTTTATATTTTTATTTACATTTTTATGAATAATTAGGAGAAAGATTTGATGAGGAATAAGTTAAGATGAAATAATTAAAATTCTTTGAAGTTTTGTATTTATTTATAAATAGTGGAAGGTGTATATATATAAGATAGATTATTTTTATTGGGTTTTCTTTCCTTATCTCCCCCTACTTATTGGTTTGTCGACCAATCCATGCTGACTTGGTCTCGGGGGTTGGGCTATAAATATATCTTAAAGTTATATTTATAGTTTAAGTCATATTACATATATATACATATATTCCATATGCCTTTATCTTTCTTTTTTTCTGATTCTTTATTTATTTACATGAGTTTAGTGGTTAAAAGTGAATATTTACACCTGAATGGAGTTTTGTTAAAGTATGAGAATTAGTGAGTATTTTCATGTATTTGTTAAGGGTTTTAAGACAAAATGCGACAGAAAAGTTAATGAATCATGGATTCATCACACGCCTATCGACCAGTCCCAATTTCCTTTTAATTTAAATGATAAAAACAAAGGGGGAAATCGAGAAAAGCCGATGCAAGTTAAAACAATGATGCGTATGCTGAGTTCAGGAGACTTACAGTGATCCCTTCGCTTTTTTATGCAGGATGCAAAACAGAATTGAAAACTTTTTACGCTAAATGCAAATGCAAGCGATAAAAGCCGCTCCTTGACAAGCAGTTCTATTAGCGTGAAGAACAGGTTGATTTGGCTAAGTCCTGCGGTCTAAGTGCGTCTTTTAAGTGGTTGTGTGATCCTAAAGATTACGAGCACAAGCGATTCCTAGATTGGCTCGGGGAGCCGCTAGTGCAAGCTAAATTACCATTCATCCACACAGCACACGGGGACACAGTTTCACAATATTTACACTCGCGAGAACCCAAACGGGAACCGCTAGAAATGCAATTTTTTTACAAGTTAATAAAAAATGGAAAATCCTTCTGGCGTCTCAACAGCCGACTTGATCCACGAATCATCGACCTCCGATGCACTTCGAGATGCGTCGACTTCAAGAAAGCCGCTCCAAGTCCACCGGGCCCTCGCACAAAAAGATAAAATTATGTCAGAGAGAGATATATACAAAAATGGTGAGAAAAACAATTAAAGAAAAAATGGATAATTACAATGCGGTTCGGGGGTCAGACTACCCGAGTGAATGGAAAATGTAAACCTAACTTTCTAAAGTGATCCTAAGTCGTTTGCCTCCCCGACAACGGCGCCATTTTGACAATGTGAAAATCTACCCTTTTAAAGTCGTATAATTGACTAGTGTATTGCAGTCGGATAATCCGCGTCGATCAAAAATAATCGCACGACTCGATTAATCGTCGAATGAATTAATATGCGGTTTTATTTTTATTTAGCCTGGGCAAGCCCCAGGGTCGACTCAAGGAGGGAAAAGAACAACTCAAGATCAAGTTAGAGGTATTAGATTGTGGTTTTCCTAGTGGATTTTTTTGGTATTTTTTATGCGATAAAAATGCCAATGCATAAATGCGGTTGAACTAGGTTATTAAGAAAATCAAGAACTTAGCCAAATTTACTTTTAATGTGAAATTAATTCAAATTAGCCAAGTGATATTTTTTCTAAGAACCTAATCCAATGATGATTGCAAAATGTATTTTTTTTGTAATTTTTGGCTTTAAAATATGCAAATGAAAAATACAAACTTTTTTGGGGTTTTTATGCAATTTTTCGTGCAAATGATAAGCAAAAATTATGAAAAATTTACTGGAAGTTAAATATGATGCAATGAAGCTACACTAATATTTTTAGAATTTTCTGACACGTTTTGATTTTTTATGAATTTTTTACTGAAATCAAAGCAATAACAAGTATTTAATTTCTAATAAATCCACGAAATCAAATTATCCAGACATTGATTTATCTCAAATAGACATTTTAATAAGGAATTCAGGAGACTTGAAATTTTTCAAAAATATTATTCGTGGAATTAACTAAAAATCAACTACTTAAATCACTCTATAATTTATTTTATGCAATCGACAACTCCAATTTTGATGAAACTTGGATAGTAATTAAAGCACACTAAAAGGCATCATTCACAATTTTTTCATTTTTGGAGCAAGATATAGGCATGTGCGAATTTCAGAGCATAATTAGGCAAAATACCACTGATTTTCAATCTCTGATTTTTAATAAAATATCTAATGTTCACAAAAATGCAAATAAATAGCCAGGAGGTAAAGAATTACTTTCTCTACAAAATTCTATTTTTTTGATAAAAAATGATGCAAAAATACTGTCCAAATCAATGCATAAACTCGGGCTTATAAGTGCAATACTGAAATGAAACTAACAAGCTAAAATGTGCAAGGGGGCACTTTTGAAAGTTACTGAAATTTGCAAGACACAAGTGCAATATTCTCAAATAAAATAAAAACAACACCCTTTACTTCTCCCCCAAGATTGGGCACACGATGCAAGGGAGCGGCTAGGGCACGCAAGAGGCGGCCAAGGAGGAGGAGTGCGGCGCGTAGTGGCAGGCTCGCGGAGGAAGGTAGCAAGGTGGCTAAGGCGGACGGACCGCGTCGGATCGGCGCGATGGCGGAGGGCCGTGGGGCAGCAGGCGGTTTGGGGCGGCGGCTGCCCACGGTGCTGCTGGCGGTGGGGCGCGCGATCTATGCGCTCGCGGTCGCGGCGCGCTTAGAGGTGGAGCGGTGGTGAGTGGGTGGTCGCGGCTTCGCAGCGGAGAAGGCGGAGGTCGCAGCTATACGCAGTTAAGCGTCACCGGTGAAGGGGGTCGCGGCCTGGGCGAGAGGAGTTGGCGGCGTGAAGTCCAGGAGCGCGGCGGCGCGGTTGACGATGGTGGACGCGAGGCCTACGGCGGGAGGAGCACGGCCGTGCGGGCAGTGGCAGGTGGCGCGAGCAGAGAACGGTGCACCGTCGGTCATGGGGGCTGGCAGTCGGGCTACGGCGGCCTGGGGGCTGGCCGCGCGGAGGTGGGCCGGCCTGGGGCTAGGCGGTGGAGGCACGCCTAGCGCAGTTCCTGTGTTGTTTTTTTTTGTTTTTTTCCTTTTACAAATTTTTTATATGATTTTCTTTGTAAATAAAAAATGGAAAATGCAATGGAAAAAAAATGTATGTGTTGATGTGATGATGAAATAAAATGAAATGATAAATGATGGTGGTGATGTAATGTGATGATTGTGAATGTAGGGTGAAATTAAATGCAATGATGTTTATGGTTGTGATGGTGATAATGAAATGATATGGTGATAATAATGGTGATTAACAAAAAGAAAATAATGTTAGATAAAAAAAATGAAATGACAAGGGAATGATAGGAAATAACTTACCTGCGGTACGCCGGATTGCGGAGTCGCATCTTGCGGTTTCCGACATGGCCTCGAGTCGTGGGCGCACACGACGGGAATCAACAGTTGCTCGGATGAGAGCTGAGACGCGGATGTCTCCGCGGATCACGCCGAGATGAATTTCACCGTCGTCGCTCGACAAGAACCTGACCTCACTGTCACCGAGATTGGGGAGGAGCTATAGTTACTTTTTCTTCCAAATGGCGGATGGGTGTGAATGGAGGAGTGGAGGAGATTATGAAGAGAATGGATGGAGTTAGAGAAGAGATGGAGAGAGTGGAGAAAATGGTGGAGGAAGTGGAGAAGATGTGGCTTGGAGTGGGGGAAAAGAAAGGAGAAGAGGTAAAAGGGGATTAAATTAAAATAATATAGTAAGCTATTAAAAATAATTAAAATAATAATAATAAATCCGAAAATAATAAAATAAATTCGAAAATAAATAAAAAGGGGTGACATGTGGCGATCCAGGAGCGGCTACATGTCGCTCCTAGAAAATTCCAAAAATTAAATGTATAGAAAATCAAAAAGAAATAACAAAAGTGATTAAATCAAAATGTGGTCAACTTGAAAGTTGCTCGTCTCAACGAGATCTACAACTTTCGTGAAGGGCCAAAAATCAAAGGAAATCATGTGTACAAAAATGTGTTTTTGGGTGGTACCTTATAGATATAAAATACCGCATTTTATCTTTTGCAATTTTTTTGTCATTTTTCAATAAGAGAAAAATCAAAATAAAAAATAGAGAATATATGAGGAGAATATTTACAATTTAATCTAATTTTTTGGATTTTTATTAATTAAGAAAATAAAAGGATAAAATACAGGGATAAAATGGTCATTATGTACAATGTACAAAAGGGGCCCAAAACCCAAGTTTTGCATACGAGCTCCGATTTTAATGAAATTGGTCTTGTTTCGAAGGTCTTTGAATGTATATTACTTTAAAAGTGAGTAGACCTAATGCGAAGGTTGTATGAGAGAGATATGTGCATTTTAAGGTCTAAGGTCTCCAACTAGGTTTGGGGTTTTATTGGGTAATTTTACAAGTTAGTTTTTTTTGATATTTTTCTTTGATGAGTGTTAGTAGTATATACACTATGGAGTTGTTTTTAGTGGATTCGGAGTTAGTATAAAATATATACAAATAGGTGAAATATGGTGAATATACAGGTGATTTTAATAAGTGATTTTAGCTTCTTATTTAATGCAAATATGAATGCTAAAATGCAGATATTATGCTTGCATGCATGAATGCTAATTATGCAATATAAGGGGAAATATGCTGCTATTTACTCGGGAACAAGACTCTATTTTCACCTTTTAGAGTAATGAATCACAGATTCATCAATGTCCCAGACACTGATTGTCCCTGACTCCAGAGGACCAGTCAAACCTTGACTTGGTCGACAAGGAATAAAGTAGGGGGAGATAGGGTACACAAACCACATAAAAACAAGCAATAAAGCCCCTAATTTTCTTGTCAATATATTGATTTTAAGACCCATTTTATTATTTATTATACATACATCAAAACAGTAAACTCTGTACATGAAAGTTGTAGATAAAAATACAAATAAAGATACAAAATTTATTTCATATAAAAATAATCCACAACACCTATACAAATTCTGCATCTTCTCCATACAGACTCAAAATACACCAAAATCACCTTTAATGCACAAAAATGCACCAAGAATAAGAAACTGCTAAGAAAACTTCTCAAGCCTATATCTTCTCCATACAGAATAAAAAGCCACCAATAAAATTTCTCAAACATGTATCTTCTCCACACAGTCTCAAAATGCATCAAAATCACCTTTAATTGTATATAACTTTTAATAATATGTTTAATGAAGGAAAATTCATTTAATTTGGATTCAAGATGCGGAAGTTGGCTTTTGGACCCTCATTGTGCAAAATACCTATATAAATTAATCGATTTATTTACTATTTAAATTTTTAGTTTTTTATATTTTCATATAAATTAAATAAATAATGTACTTTACTACATTAGTTAATAAACCAATAGAGTACATATATTATATGTATATATATTTAATGGCATAAATAACTTTAGAAAAATCCAAGAAAATTTATATATATGTAATTACATAAATTATAAATACTAAAATAATAAATTACATAACACAAAATAAAAATAAAATAAGGTCTATATAAATATTTATACTTATAAATTACATGTAAAAATCAAAACATAACAAATAATGTGACAATAATAAATAAAAATCATTAGAAAACAGTTTATTAAATATGGACTAACTTTTATATTTTAAGTTTTTTAAATTTAAAATCATTTTATTATTTAATTTTATTATTCTTTCACTTAAGTAGGTTGTTTTGTCGTTTAGCACCAAGGTGGTGCTGACTGGCCCGATCCATTTCCTCGGAGTGTTGACCTCATGTCAACAACCCCACTCACCTCTGTTTCTTGTCAGAACTTATCGGGAAACCAACTTCTATTTTTCATGTGATCTCCATTGGTTATTCCTGCCCAAATTCTGTTGAAAATTGAAGATCATATCACCCTTTCGCACGCGGATCATTTGGTTTTGATTTTTGTGAAGTGGCTTGTCAGAACCCTAGATCCCTTTTTCCCTTTTTTCGAGCTGGCTATAAATAAGCCTTCTCCTCCTCCCGAGTTCCGTTGATCGCTCATCGCTTCCCTATCCCCCGAACCCTTGGAGCAATTTGCCTTTGTGATAAGAAGGTCGGACACTGGTTTTTGGGTGTGGATGAAGGAGGAGGACGTGCATCCACCCTTCATTGAAGTACTCGTTGGTGAAGCTCTCCTCCCAGGTTTCCAACCTCAGTGGGATGCTTCTTCTTTCTCATTTTGTTCCTTAAATTAACAGTAGCATAGATTTTCATTCCGCTTTGCTTGCAACAGCATAGGTTTTCATTCTGCTTTGCTTGATTTTGTTTAAATATATCCAGAATCCAAAATTTTTTGATTGTCAGATCTCTCTACTCTTGCATTGTTCTTTATCACTTCAACCACTATCCGCTGTCACCTTCATCAAACTTCCCTTGCGCTTCTCCATCTTTCTGATCACCCCCAGACACCCCAATTCACTGTGAATCAGGCCGACCAGGAAATCTGCTTCGACCCTCACTAGAGGGCCTCCTCCTCATTCCTCTCCCTATTTCTATACTTCTTTATGGTCTTTAATGCTTTGCCTTGGAGCCCCTGTGTTGACCATGCAGGTTCCAGGGGATAAGGACTCCATCTGAGGGGTCTGCTATTCAGAGAAGCTCATCATGGTCTAATACCTACTCTGACTAGTCGGGACCCCATCATTGGATCCTAGACTCTCTTGTGACCCCTAGCAGATGTAGGACCACTTGAGCAACCTATTCCAGCCATCAGCTGTGCGAGGGAGGCTTGGAGTGAGGAGATCTGGCGGATCGAATATGCTCCATGCCCATGTTCTTTCCTTGTTCTTGTTTAGTGCTTCATTGCCTTTGGATGAAGAACGAAGTGCTAGACTATACAACAACCATTGGATCAAGCCTTCTAACAACCATTATATCCATCTGAGGATCTACTCTCAGCCGACCAAGGGCAAAGTGGTATCCGGCCATCTGCTCGTTGGATTTGGACAGGGTGCGCTCGTTGGATTTGACCTTTGATCACCATGCAAGGAGTTGGTAAATTACTTAGTAACCCCTCCAATTTTGGTTATTTATCATTTGGTCCTATAAAAATAAATTTTAGTTCAAAAACTTTGGACATTTTGTAGTTTAGACCCTATGCCCATGTGAAGGTTTTATGGGTAAATTGCATATTTTATCATGTGGCTTTTGGGGGACTTTCACGGAAATGTTGAAAATATTTTTGGAAATAGCAATTTAGCCTCTGCCAGTATATATTAAAGTTGTATTTCATTGGTAAAATTTCTTGGAAGACTCTGAAGTTTGTTTATTTGCATATATGCCCTTCCAAGTGTTTCTATATTGCAAAATTAATTGGAAACGTTGTGCTTAAGACTCTCGACTTTGTTTATTTGTTAGAAATTCTAGCTTAAGGTTTCTTAAATTGTGAGATGGTCCCTGTACGTTGTGTTTAATATGTTACTTTGGTTTTAATTGTATTAATTACCTAATTAACTCCAAAATCTTAGTAAAATTAATTTAAATAACATATATGATATTATATCACACTTATATTTACTGAGGCATTTACTATTATTTTCCTAATTAAAAATTGAAAAACTAGCTATATTGTACTATTTTGACTTAGAAAATCATAAAAATTAAAATATAGCTCTAAAAATTACAAAAAATTTAGGTTTTGTGTGTTCTACTGTATTTTAACACATACCCAAATTTTATAAAAATACAAAACAAAAATCTCAAAATTAGAAAAAAATGGATAACCTTAAAAAACATGAAACTTTGTAGAAAAATCATGAAAAATAGGTTCCAAAGCTTGAAATTTTCTTTGTTTTATTCTCTCTATAGGAAAAGTCATCTTGTGCCCTTTATGAGTGAATAGATATTTTTTAGCCCTTTCGAAGCCCCTGTATTTTCTATTTCTTTTATTTTGTGTATTTTAATTTTTAAAAATCAATTAAAAAGCTTAAAAATATTGTACAAAATATCCTAAACAGAGAAAATATAAAAACACCAAAAATTATTTATTTAGTCTATTTTCACTTTATTTAGTACATTTGAGAAGTCTAAAAAAACTCTTCCTTATATCTCTTTATATATCTCACACATATATCTATATTATTATATATTTATTATATATTGAAAAAAACATTTGCAAAATTAAAAAAATATAAATAAAAAGTCATAAAAAAGAAAACTAATTAACAACAAACAAAAAAACATAAAATCATGATTAGGCTACGAAACCAAGCAATTTTGTGCTTGATTCCTTGAGTTGGATTTCATTTTTGTAGTTTATCCCTTTTTGCTCTCATGGATGATATTCTACCTGCTTGCCTTATACACATTTCATGAAGAGTTAAATAATTTTCATGACTCACACACTTGCATGATCTCCTTATGGATACACATATATGGGTTTTGATTGAATGTTTGATGGTCATTGAATAGGTTGAGTGATATCCAAGTATCGAGAGAGGCATTGATACAGTGATTGCCGGATCCGACTTGTTGGACACCGTAGGTCCTCTAAGATCGGGCGTTAGGAATCCACACATCTCTCATACCAATATCATTCTGGTGAATCATCCAAACCTTTTGGCACTGTTTCCAGGAACCAACGGTCGGGTAGACTAGCAACCTTAGGCACATTTGGTTTGCTTGATTGATTATTTTTTTACATAGCTTCCTATATTATCTTCCTTATATTGTCTCATAACTGCTTGTAACATCTTCTCTTGATTCCTTTGTTGTGAGGGAACGCTTATTGAGTGAGGCCATTTTCAAATCGCCTTCGCACCCATAAGAGGCAGAGTAGGTCATTCTTCCCAATCTGCATGAGAGAGCACCAAAGGAAAAGGAGCATAGTGTGGAGGAGAAAATTTTTTCTTAGTGGTTATTTTATTTTTCATTTGTGTGTAAGAGAGAGATTTATTTGAACTCGTAACAAAACAGGTACATTGAACACTTGGACTATTTGGGGTCTGTTTCATCAAGTGCCGGTGTACTTGGGGGACCTCACCGAGTTTTGACAGTATTGACGATTTCATCTCTTTTATTTTCTTTCCTTATTTTTGGCTTTGTTTTGTTTCTTGTGATTTGTGTGTTTCCACCTTTCTTCTCTTTGTATTGAATGAATGAGCTCCTAGATATTTGGATTGATTGATCGAGTAATGTAGGTCCAAAGCTTAATCTATCTTGCATGCTCCTATAGTCACTACGCTTGAACATAGATTCAAATTAATCTGGTGATTAACATAATAGTAATTTCTGATCTAGGACAATTTCACACAATTGCATGCATTTAGTCTAATTTCAATTCTGTTTAGCATCCCAAATGGAGAGAGCAGGGAAGCTAGGTGAATCTTCTAACTAAGCAAATACCATACATAGCGATGATGAATTTTCTAGCATTGTTTTAGCTTACATTGATTTTCATCCTCTCTTTGATCATTTAGGAAAAATAAAGGAAATCGAGAAATAATTAGGACTTTACATAAAAATACTCAAACAAGTGAAAACCCAAAAATATAAAAAAAAGGTACTGCTAAAGAAAACTTGACAAAATTTTAAAATCTGTAACGAACTTCATTATCTTGGGTTCATAAAGCCCTCATTGATTTCAGTTACTTTCCAGACAGAGCGAGGCAAGATACCTAGGAAATAGAGCCTAAAACCCAATCTATTGCACCTTGATAATCACCTGAGATGACAAAGTAATTGCACTTCTTCCGTATGTAGATGAGTAAGGTCATGTCGACGATAATGCTTCCACCTTAGCGCGTACACCTTGTGTGGAGCATTCACTTGGTCTGAAGTAATGAGCATATGACATGCCCTCACAGGTTTGTCTGTTTCATTGTCTTACGTCCGAGTACGACACTTGTGAGGGAAGTAGTGGGTTCTCCTATCAGCTTCCCTTGTCTATTTCTTTGGCTGAGCAACCCCCCGGGCACGAGATCATGGACCCTTAAGCGCATATATCACAGGTTAGAGGTGGAACAAGTACATAGTACATTCCTGATAGTACACATACTCCTATAGGGATAACTCCTTTAAGGACAAGTGAAAAGATAATTGCCTGAAAATTACCAATAAAATTAACAAAGATAACCGTCGAACTCTTACGGCTTCACTATGTTGTGTTGGTGAATTAACCCTAGTTTTGAGGTTTGTTTGGATCAAATCATAACAGGTCAAGATTAAAAATTTCCCGCACTTTGTCCTCTTGCATCTCTTCCTCTCTTCTTCTACTTCTCATTTGTCCCACTTTCTTCGAGCCTTCTCTTCTAAATTCCTCTTGAATTCATCTTCTTCTATCTCATCTCCTTATTCCAACATCATCTCACACCTTTTAGCATCATGATGTCACATCTTCGAGGGTTTTGTTCAGACTCTGTGAACACCTACATCGACTCCACGATGTTGATACCATCATTTTGCTGAGGCAATCTTAGAGAGTTGTGTTCGGCTTTTATGAACCTCATTCTTAGCTCCCCTATCTTCACTTCGCCTAGGGTATAGGATGACTCTCTTACAGAATCCTCTTCATTCACTACTCACCTTTCACCAATAAATCCATTGTTCAAGATTGACTCTAATCTTGAAATATCTTTCCGAACTCCATCATTTCTACAAATTGATCAGGTCTCATTTCATCATGCAGATCAAAAGCCTGAATTGGAGTCAGATAGCAACACTATTTAGAGATTTGTCCTCAGAGAGTGAGAAAGGGCCAAGGATCAGACCAAGGTGTGGATCAGAATGAGGTTAACTCCTAGATGCTCATGTTAATTCAGATCATACAACATCAACTAACCATTCAAGTCAATGCCCTAGGTGCTTTCCAATAAATGCTTATGAAGATGAGGAGGGAACATGAAAATCGAGGAAGTGAGCATGGTGGTGATCAACCAGAAGGTGCCAATGGAGGGGGTGACAATGGAGGAGAAGGAGAAGAAAAAAGAGGAAACCATGGTGGAGAGGAAGAGGAGAGAGAAATCGTGCTCAAACCGACTCTCAGAGAAAGTCACAAATGGGATCCGCATCCCGTAGATACATGGTCACTTTAAGCTGAATACATCACAACTATCTCTCTTATTGACCTTCCATGGAAATATCAATGAAGTGCTATATATTCGCCTGCAATAATTCAACCGCAATTGTGGTACCATGCACTATCCGAACATACCATTTGAAGTGGTGCAGATGACTGCTTTCCCTTTTAGCCTTTTGGGTATGGCACTCTACTGGATTAATCATTTAGGGAAAGTAGTCATGACCTGGGAAGAGCTGAAATATGCATTTTTGCGTAAATACTATCCTCGGGTCAACTTAATAAGATGTGATCTCTCATTTCCAACTTCTCGCAACTGTCCCATAAGCCCTTCCATGCAGTGTGGGAATGATTCCGAGATCTTCAGGAGAAGTGCCCCCACCATGATTTGCCGAGACAAGCCTAGTGCAAAACTTCTTTGGGGGATTACATCATGAGAGCTAACGGCTTGTGGAAATCGTCTATAGAGGTCCCCTTTTCAATAAAAATGAGGATATGGTCTGGTAAATTTTTGAAGATATGGTCGAAGGATCGACAACATTGTCCTCATCTCGCGCCTATAAGAAGGCTACATAGATTCCTCATAAGGCTGTCAACATGACAACAGATCAGTATGAAGAAGAAAAGAAAGATGAGAGTTCCAACTTGAGCATCATTGGGAACCATCCTAAGGTGGACATCATAGAAAAGTGGTAATAAGATCTCCAGAAATTCAATGTGATCGCACAAAGAACCGAGAACCTTGATACGCTCGATCTGATACCACAACAACTGGATCTTCTTGTCAGCACTTTCAAGGCCGTCCATGTTCGAGCACAAGCATCGAGACGCATGCATATCATTTGAAAGATAAGACACCGTCCCCATCAAAGAAGCAGCAGAGTCCAACATAGCAGCACGTTGTCTAGCATGTTTATTACATGTAAACTTTGGACCGAGGTTCGTAGTCACCTCAACACTCGTTGATTATCGTCTACCATCCAAAAGCTCCATCTTGTGTCGAGCAGTTTAATTCACCTCCATCCCTGTAGATACATGAAGTGGATGTCATATGGGAAATCGAATAGTCTTGACCCCATCTTGGAGGAATAAGCCCTTGTCAAGCACATGCCAATCGACCATTCTACCAGAGTCTGGGTGGACAAAATTTTTAGTAGCACCAACACTTGCAACAACCACACTATCAGTCTTTGCCACATCCGAATTACAATTGGAGACAAAATTTCCAGTCGCCGACATATTGCCAGCCATTCCATCACCAGCAATTGGCATTCCTGTATCAGAACTTCCCTCCTCCTCGATACCATTATCAACCATACGCTCCGCATCAATATCAGAACTTCCAATAGTAGCCTTACTATTACCAGCCTCAGCAACAATATTTTATTGAACCATCTGAGGCTGCTCCTGTGAATCTCATTCTTGATTTCTAGGCTCAATTGATCAAGAATATGAATGAGATTAGCTAGAAGATTGATGACTTCACAGCGGCAAAGTCGATCATACCAACATAGGTAGGGGCCAACCATAATAACTTCAAGCATGGGAGTAGGTAGCCTGTAGTGCCCCACCACCCCCAAGCCATATACACTTGATTTTATATTATCTAATGTTGTGAATCTCAGGAGTGGTAGGAAAATAGATCCACCTAAAGCTGCGAAAGGAAAAAATAAAGCTTCTTTGGGTAAATCTTCTAAATCAACAACCGAGCCAGCCCAGAGCTGTAGAGATGATGCATCCAGAGGAGCCAGATCTGAATCAACAAAAAGCAAAAAAAATGAATAAAAGCAAAAAACTAGCAATAACAGTAGAAGCTGAGCCAAAGCAGCTAAGGAGATTCTAGTTCCTAATGCAACTCCCGTGTGAGCCAACGAGGCTGAATTTCTAGTTTTTACTTCTCCCCTTGTATTGGACGACTGTATCATTTCTAGTTGTCCTAATGTAAAAGTTGATTCTCTTAATAAAATAATGTTGCTTTTTAAAAATATATATGTACCATTTCTAGAAGCTATGAAAAACAAAAGAATGAGAAAATTGAAAATATCTCTTTTTGATCCATATATTGTTGAGATTCTAAGGAACACCGTGTTAGAAATGCCACTATTACAAGCCATGGAATACATGCCAAATGTTAAAAAAGGTCGAAAGGAGGCATGCAATCTAAGCGCTAGCCCCGTAAGAACCGACCCAGCTGTATAGACAAGCATATCCTGACCATGGCAACTATCAATGCGATTAGCATTCACATAAGAATACAGACAAAGGAGCCCCTTTGGTTCATTGTGAAATCTTTAATTAGATATTTGATTGCACTCTATTGATAGTGGTTCTTCGATCAACCTCTTGTCCACTTCATTAACCAAGGAATTTGGGCTTAGTCTGCTCAAACCAACTCGAATGATCCTTCAGTTTGCTGATCGATCCATTAAGTGACAACATGGAGTGTTGGAAGACGTTATCATAATGTTCCATGCTATGAAATTCCTTGTGGACTTCGTTGTCCATGACATGGATTCCTTGGTACTATTACTCCATACACAGATCATACTTGATTGGTCATTCCTTCGAAAAATTGAGGTGGTAGTTGATTATGGATCTAGAAAGATTACCTTTCACTCCTACTATTACAAGGTAACCATAGAGATGTGTGCAGAGCTGAAGAAGCAAGATAGCACATCAAAGAAAGGGGTGCAGGTTCATGCAATCGATTGTAACATACTTGAGGAGACTAGAGGTACAAATGCTTTATGGAATGCAATCGAGATCGAGGAATTCATCTTTTCAAATGAAGACCTCAAAAGCACGGTCGAATTTTGCTCCATTTCCACTGATGAGGTAGAATATGAAGAGCTGATCCATCTATTTCAAGAATATACATCCCATACCGAACAAGAAGAAATTATTGTTGATATGTTCGATATGGCACTTTCTTAGCTTAAAGTAACCGAGATGGACCCAAACCACAGGTAAACATTCACCAGCAGCAAGTATAGATTCTAAAGTGGGCAAGAAGTCTGTTCTGATTCCACCTGAGCCAAAGCCGCTTCAAGTAGATCTTAAGTATTCCTTCCTTGCAGGTTATCTTGAACAATATCCGATCGTCATCAGTTTGTGATTGACCGTTGATCAAGAATCTCGCTTGCTAGAGGTTCTAGAGAAAAATTACAAGGCCCTTGGTTGGAATATTTCAAATCTCTAAGGGATAAATCGGGCCTTGTGTTCACATCATATCTACTCCATGGGAAGTTGCCATAAAAGAGATAACTAAAGGGTGTGATACAAGGATTATCCCATTGCATGTGGTTCCTAATAAAGCTAGAATCTGTGTGGTCAAAAATGAGAAAGGAGATGATATCTCAAGCCGAGTGCCTATGCCAAGGCATGTCTGCAAAGATTACTGATGCGTAAACATAGGGACCAAGAATGATCACTTTCCTCTAGCCTTTATTGATCAGTTTGTAGAATGAGCTGCAGGGAAAGTGTTCTTTTATTTCTTGGATGGGCACTCCGGTTATAACCAAATGGAAAAAGCCCTTGTGGATCAAGAGAAAACTACATTTAACCGTCTGTTTAGCACCATTACCTTTAGACGGATGCCCTTTGGATTGTGTAATGCTCCTGCTACATTCCAAAGGTGTATGTTTGTTGTGTTCTTTGACATGGTAGGTAGTTTTATGGAGGTATTCGTGGATGATTTCTCAGTCTATGGTGATTATTTTGATTCCTACCTAATGCACCTTGACCGAGTGCTTAAGAGATGTCGTGAAGTAAATCTTGTGCTCTCTTGGGAAAAGATCCACTTCATGGTTACAGATGGGACTCTGTTAAGAAATGTCATCTTCGAAAGAGGTATGGAGACCCAGCCAAGGTGGATGTCATTGCAAATCTTGAGCCACCTAAAACACTAATGCAAGTGAGGTCTTTTCTAGGGCATGTCATATTCTACATGCGATTTATCCGAGACTTCAACAGGATTGCCCGACCTCTTACCGAGCTTTTGAGCAAGGCTACCAAGTTTATAGTTGATAACAAGTTTCTCCTTGCTTTCAACACCTTGAAGAAATTGGTTAATCGAGCACTTATCCTTCAACCACCCGATTGGTCTCTCCCATTCGTGATCATGATGGATGCTTATGAATTTTCCATTGGGGCTATTTTGGGTCAACATAGGGATTGATTTATATTTTCTATACACTATGCCAACAGAACCCTAGATGACTACCAGAGAAACTACACTGTAACAGAGAAAGAAATGTTGGTCATTGTGTTCACCCTTGAGAAGTTTCGATCACATATCATGGGTTCAAAAATCATTATCTACACTGACCACTTTGCTCTCTGATATCTATAGGATAAGAAGGATGCCAAGTCATGACTGTTCCATTTCATCCTTCTGCTTCAGGAATTCGATTTGGAAATAAGAGACAAACTTGGAGTTAAGAATGTGGTAGCAGGCCATTTTTCCATATTTGAAAGTTTAGAGACACTCTTGAGCATTGCATGTACCAGTAAGACCTTTCCTTACGAATCGATATTGAGTATTGGTATTCTCCCATGGTATGCTGAGATTGTGAGCTATCTCGTGACAGAGAAAGTTCCACAAGATTAGACGTGTGTCAAGAAGGACAAAATTCTGTCGGCTATCCATTTCTACCAATGGGAGGACCCGTACCTTTACAGGGAAGTCAGATATTGCTTTTGGTGTTGGTGCATTCCTCAAGAGGAGTACACCAGTGTCTTCGAGCATTGTTATGAGTTGGAAGCAGGAGGACACCATTCTAGACATCGAATAATACCAAAAGCATTACAGTGTGGCCTTTGGTGGCCCACACTATTCATGGATGTCGCAGCAGGTGTGAAAAGGTTGCACCAACAGTCAGAAATTGAGAGGTACCAATGGTTTCAAAGATTCGATGCTACTCAAGTTCATCCAAATATCAGACAAATTTGATGCTTGGGGAAGTTACTTTATGGGCCCTTTTCCTAACAGTCTTGGGTTGAATATATCCTGCGTGTTGTAGATTATGTGAGTTGGTGGGTGAAGGCTATCAATGCTCGTTCTGCTAATATCTGTATTGTTTTCGCTTTCTTAAGGACAATATTATTTCATAGTGCATGATGCTTAATATTCTTATATCAGATGGGGAAAGCCATTTTGTGAATAAGGTATTCAGAAAGCTTGTGAAGGAGTAGGACATTGAATACTGTGTTGCATCTCCTTACCAACCATAATCAAATGGTTTGGCTGAGTTATCCAATAGGGAGATCAAGATTATTCTATAGAAGATTGTACAACCTGATTGGAAGAACTAGTCTCTACTTCTTAATTCCATTCTATGGGCTTATCGAACTGCCTACAAGACTTCATTGGGTATGTCTCCCTATAGGATGGTTTATGGAAGGCCATGGTATTTGCCGGTTGAGTTAATTCAGAAATATCTTTGGACATTTAACATATGTAATTTGGACTCACACCTCAGTGGTCAGAACCACAAGATTGATCTGAATAGACTCTCGAAATTTTGAGATTATGCAGACGACAACAACTTGATGTACAAGGAGAAAGTCAAGAGATTGCACGACAAGCATATCAGGAGAAAGACTTTCATGCCATGTCAGAGTGTTTGGTTGTTCGATGCAGAATTGAACTTATTCTCAGGAAAATTAAAGTGCAAGTGGACAGGGTCGTTTCTAGTAAAGACTGTGTGTGACAACAACAACAACATTCTCATGTACGAGTTGTCACCTGATGCAAAGGCGTTAATAGTCAACAGTCAGTTGTTGATGCTGTGCATAGATCATGATACATTCCTTTTTATGTTGACTCAATTGAAGTTGTATTTTAGGAAGGAAATGAATAGTCAAATGATTCAGATTTTTGAGCACACAAATATTTCTTCATTTCCATTTTGTATCTTTTTCTTTTCCTTTTCCTTTCGTTCCCTCTTCTGTTTATTCCTTCAACCCTTTCAACAATGTTATGCTTAGGATGACTTTATCCTAAGTATATGGGGTGAGTGTGTCAAGTGTTCATTCTTTTTCTCCTTTCTTATCTCCAAACTTGTTAATATTATGTTTATATCTAGGGTTATTTCACTGAAAGTATAGGGGAAGAAAAATTGAGTTGTTGATCTCGTATATTCTAAACTTCACCCATCCCCGCTTGGTGTACAACCTGCTATGCTTAGGATTAATTGATCCAAGGTGATTGACTTCTTATTCTTTGATTCTTTAGTCATTGTAGTATAGTCTTTTATATACTTCGTACGAGTTATGTCTTCTTTTTGTCTTTGATTTATGAGGACAAATCTCAAGCTAAGTATAAGGGGTCATCTATACGATGTATATACATTAGCCATAACTCATATTTGTGTATTTTAGAATAATACAGCGAAAACGGTAAATTTGTATAAAAACCTTCAAATTTCTTTGTATATACTAATCAATAAATCATGTTAGAAAGATTTGCAAAATATTGGGAAAATGGTTGGAAAATCTTCTTGAAAAATATTTTGAAAACTTTTTTGGAAAATGTCTTGTCAATATTTTAAACCTTCGTAAAATTATTTTGTGTAAAAGTTTCTTTTCATTGTTTGAATAAAATGTTTTAAAAATCTATTTGCAAATGATTTGGAAAATGGTCGCAAAAATAGTTTGAAAAACCTATACATACTTACAGAAAAATCTTTGCACAATGATTTTCAAATTTTGCAAATGTTTGTAAATATTATTTGTCAAATTATTCTTTCAAAATAAAGTTTTTAATATGTTTGTCAAAATGTTTGACTATTATTATGTAGGTTATAGAAATTATTTATGAACCCTATAAATAAATCTTGAAAACAACTTGTAAATAACACAGATGAACTCTCATGTAAATATCTACACATAATTATTTGATTAAATTCTTTTTATTTTCTTTGAAAAATGTTCAATCACTAAAAAGGTGCAAAATTAAATATCCATAAAATTTTGCAAAATGTTTTCCAAAAATGACACAAAAATTGCAAAACTTTTTCAAATACCAATAAAAAGGTTCAAAACTAGAGAATGTTTCACAAAAAGTTTTTTCTGCATCATACATTGCATTTGCGTTTGCATTTTTCTGAATTATATTGATTATTGAACGCTTTATGTAAAATTTATAGATTGGAGCTTGATTATGACATTAATACACTTACATTCACAGGGGCCATACATGAACTGGATTTGAGTCTTCTCAGGTCAGCTTGACTTAAATATTTAAGATCATAAGACTATATTCACATGTCATCTTGCTATGCCTAAGTAAAAATGGTAGAGGGATGTATTTGTTGGCATGATACATAAGCCAATGGAAACATCGGAAGTCACACATTTGTGGCCATTGTACCCCAACCCTATCCAGTAGCCATGCGGTTTTATGACAAAAGTAGTGGGTTGCAATAAAGCTTCAAAAGAGTGATAGTCTACTGCCTCAAGAGTAAAAAGTCATTATGTAAATACTGTTGTACATAGTATTCAAAAAAATGCAAAGCCAAAAACTCCAAATGGAATAGACGAGCAAATACTCAAGCAAAAATCAATTTCCGTCGGCAAATGTATTCAATAAGAAAGTCAATGCTTCAAAGTCAAAGTATTCATGTGATCCTGCAGCTGGATGACTTGGCTACACTGGTTAAGCATCCAAGGTTATGCAGCTACACTAGCCACCGTCCATTCTCTTCTCCACCTACTCTTCTTGAGGTGGTTGCACTTGAACATAGAAGGGAATACCCCGTTTCTTGAGGAAAGAGTTGCTGGATTCGAGAATTAGGGCCACCATGTTGTAGAAGACTTTCTTTTATCACTTTAATCGAGAGTATATACATATCACTGACACTGTACAAGAAAGATTTATAATCATAAGAGTTTGTGTATGAAGTGACTTGTTCTGATATGGCTATTAAGGAGAACTGAACCAAGGATTGTGGTTCTTAAGGGATGCTTGGTTTTAAATCCTATTTCTATTATGGTTTTGACAAACTAATAATCCATGGGTTGATATATGCTCCAAACTTTGATTTTATGAAGATAAGTTTAAGAGTCATTATGGTTCTAAGTTATTTCTTTTTCTTTTCTTTTCCTTTTTTTTCATGCACTCATTATCATAAGTGTTTGCTAGGGCTTAACAAAGCCAAGAATAGGGGTGTGATGAAGTTCCATTCATGCACATTTTTTCATTAATTTTAGGCTTTATTCCCTAGATAAATGCATGTAAATACTAATAACATACTTCATTTAACACATGTACATTGATCTCTATACTGTATATAAATACATGTATTTAAAACCTAAAATGAAGGAATAAAAAAAAGAAAGAAAAAATAAAGGAAGTGTCGCAGACACTAACTGTCCCTGACCGCGGAGACCTAGTCAAACCTTGACATGGTCGACAAGGAATAAAGTAGGGGAAAATAGGGTGGAAAAACCACATAAAAATGCAATAAAAACCCTATTGCTTGTTAATATAATTATTTTGGGACCCATTTTATTATTTATTAATCCTACATCAAATCAACGAACTTTGCACATAAAAGTTGTAGATAAAAATACAAAAAAAAATTACTTCATATAAAAATAATGCACAGTGTCCCCAAGAAACACAGAATAAAAAGTCGTAAAGAAAACTCCTCAGACATGTATCTTCTCCATACAGTCTCAAAATTAACCCAAAATCATCTTTAGTTGTATTCAACTTTTAATAAGCTATTTAATGATGATGGATTCATCTAATTTGGAGTTTAGATGTAGAAGTTCACTTTTGGGCCCTCATTGTGCAAAATATAGATATAAAATAATCAGTTTATTTATTCCTTTTATGTTTTTTTATTCTTTCATAAAATTGTAAATAACTCTTAAAATGCATGTACATAACAAACAAAAATAAAATCATTAGAAATACAATAAAATAAATAATGTACTTTACTACATAGGTAAATATACCTATAAAGTACCTATTTATATGTATACATGTTTATTTCAGTGCAAAAATAACTTCAATAAAATTTGTCTATATGTAATTAAAGTATAAATATTAAAATTATATACATTAACAATAAATTACATAACACAAAATAAAAAGAAAATAGGCTTTATATAAGTATTTATACATATAAATTACATGTCAAATGCAAAACTTAACAAATAATGTAATAAAAAAAATAAAAAAAGTTTATTAAACATAAAATAACTTTTATGTTTTAAGTTCTTAAAATAAAATAATTTCTATTTTAATTTTATTATACTCTCTTTTAATTAGGTTATTTTATCATTTAGCGCCTAGGTGGAGCTAACGTGGCACAATCTGGGGCCTCGGAGTGTTGACCTCTGGTCAACCGCCCCCTCCCCTTTGTTGCCTACCTGAACTTGTCGGGCAACCAATTTCCCATATTTTCTTGTTATCTCTTTTTCTTATTTGGCCCAATTATTTTTAAATTGAAGATCATATTCCCCTTCTGCGAGTGGATCACCTGTTTTGTTTTTTGTCGATTGATTCTGTGAGAACCCTTTTTCCCTTTATCCATTTTCCACTCGACTATAAATAAGCCTTCTCCTCCACTCGAGATCCATTAATCACTCGTCGCTTCCCTCCCCTTAACTATTGGAGTGACTCACCTTAGTGATAGGAAGGTATGACGCTGGTTCATGGGCATGGATGAAGGAGGAGGGTGTGCATCCAACCTTCATTGCAACACTCGTCGGTGAAGCTCTGCTCCCAGGTTTCCAACCTCGGCGAGCTGCTTCTTCTTGCTCATTTTTGTTCCTTAGATTAGCAGTAGCGTAGGTTTTCATTCAGCTTTGCTTGATTTTGTTTAAATACTATCCAAAATCCAAAAATTTCTAATCGTCGGAGCTCCCTGCTCCTACCTTGTTATGTTAGTTCAACGATCATCTATCGTCGTTGTCACCACCATAAAACTCCCCTCGCACTTCTCCATCTTTATAATCACCCCGCGCAACCTGATTCATTGTGAATCAGGCCAACCTGCCATCTTCTCAGCCCCTCACTGGAGGGCTTCCACCTCACTCTGCTCCCCTATTTCTTTGCTTCTTTTTGGGCTCTGTGGCTTCACCTTGGAGCTCCTATGTTGACCGTGCAAGTTCCAGGAGATAAAGACCCCATCTAGGGGGTCAACTATTCAGATGAAGCTCCTCCATATCCTATACCTACTCCGACCAACCTGGACCCCATCATGGGGTCCTGGACTCTCTTGTGACCCTCAACAACTACAAGACCACTTTAGCAACCTATTCCATCCACCAGCTGCATGAGGTAGGCCTGGAGTGAGGAGAACTGGCGGATCAAAGCAGCTCCAAGCGCATGTTCTTCCCATGTTCATTTTGAGTGGTTCGTAGCCGTTTGATGAAGAACAAAGTGCTAGACTCTACAACAGTTGTTGGATCAATCCTTCTCACAGCCATCGAATCCATCTGAGAATCTAATCTCAACCGACTAATGGTGATGCAGTATTCAGCCATCTGAGTCGTCAGATCTGGACAAGGCGCGTATCACGACCGTTGATCAGCACGCAAGGAGTGGGTAAATTACTCCGTACCGCCCTCAAATTTTTGGTATTTTTCATCTAGTCGTATAAATATCAATATTAGTTCAAAACTTTTTGGACATTTTGTAGTTTAGACCTTATGTTTTATGTTATATTCTTTTTAGTCCAAGCCACTTCACCTCACGTGTTGTCCCATTTGATGGGTTTTTGTGTGTAAATTGCATATTTTATCCTATGATTTTGGTGGACTTTCATGAAAATGTTGAAAATATTTTTAGAATTGCAATTAATCCCTACCACTATATATTAAAGTTGTATTTTATTGGGAAAATTGCTTAGATGCCCCCTGGATGTTTGTTTATTTGCATATATGCCCTATCAGTCAATTTTATATCGTGAAATTAATTGGAAAAAGTGTGCTTAAGCTAGTGGATTTTTTATTTTATTAGAAATGCTTATTTAAGGTTTCTTAAATTGCAAAATGGTCCACGTACGTTGTGTTTAGTTGCTCGCTTTGTTTTTAATTGTATTAGCTACTTAATTAACTCTAAAAATAATAGGAAAATTAATTTAAATACCTTATATATTATTATATTGCATATATTTTTTCTAAGGTATTTATTATTATTTTTCCTAATTAAATAAATTGCAAAATTGTTATAATTTACTTTTTGACTTAGAAAAATCATAAAAATTAAAATAAAGCTCTAAAAAATAAAAAAAATTATGGTAGGTTTATTTTAATGTCTTTTATCACATATCCAATAGTCATAAAAATACAAAATAGAAAGAATTAAAATTGCAAAATACAAAGAACCCTAAAAATGCTAAAAAATTGTAGAAAAATAAGGAAAATATGTTCTAAAGCTTGGAATTTTCTTTGTTTATTATCTATACAAGAAAAATCATTTTGTGACCTTTCTGACTTGATAGATATTTTTTAGGCCCATTTGAGGTTCCTGTATTTTTTGTTTCTTTTATTTTGTGTATTGATATTTTTAAAAATTGATTAAAAAGGTTAAAATATCGTAAAAATACTCTAAATAGAGAAAAATATAAAAAAAACCCAAAAATATTTTATTTGGTTTATTTTGACTTTCTTTGTTACACTTGAAAAGTACAAAAAGACTCTTCTTTATATTTCTGTATATATCTCTCACATATATCAATATTATTATTACTATATTTATTATCGTATTTCAAAAATACATTTCTAAAATTTAATAAAATAAAATAAAAATAAAAATAATAAAAAATTAAAATTAATTAAAACCCCACAAAAATACATAATAACATTATTAGGCTACAAACCCAACATTTTTGTCCTTGATTCCTTGAGTTGGGTTTCATTTTTGTAGTTTATTCCTATTTGCTCCCATAGACGACAATCTACCTACTTGCCCAACCCACATTTCATGTAGAGTTAAATACATTTCATAAATCACACACTTGCATGATCTCCTTATACATACACATCTGTGGGTTCTGATTGAATGTTTGATGGTTATTGATTTGGTTGGGTGATATCTGATAATGAGAGAGGCACCGATATGATGATTGATGGATCCGACTTTTGGGACAATGCAGGCCTCCAAGATTGGGCTTTAGGAATACATACATCTCTCATACCAATATCATTCCGGTGACTCATCCAAACACTACCATTCATGCCCAACCAGTGGATTCTACGTAAATAGCCAGAAGAATGTTCCATAATTCAAGCCCGCAACAAATATTTTCATATTAACATTTAGGTCCCTTCTTAGGTCCCTAAGTGTAATGCCAACGACTTTTTCTCACAAATAGGTCCCTGACCAGGGACCTATTTGAGAGATTTTTTAACTTTTTAAAAATTTCTTTTTACATCCGTACCAAATACTATAGGTATATTTTAGGACATCTAGAGACATCATTCTTAGTTCTTTTTCTTGGGGTAGTTACATAACTACCTAATGAATCTGCATTTCATCATCTTTTGTTCATTTATTTTAGTTTAAAATCCTTTCTTAAACAATTGTAAGTAACAATGAATCGTTGCTTTTATAATTCATTATTCTTTTTTAAATATTGTATAAAATCATTGTTTTAAATCTAAAATAAATAAAGTAAAATAAATAAAATAAAGATTGTATAAATGCAATAAGTACAAGCTGTCTCGAACATCGAGTGAAGGTCAAGACTTGATCTGATCGACAAGGAATAAAGTAAGAGGAGATAAGGCCATTTGTAGAAAAATAAAAGAAAAACATATTTCATCATCATCCATGAATCGTACATATTCCATTATTTGTATAAAATTCATTATTATATTTTATTTATCACTCTATACATCTCAAATAAAAATCTTTTCTTCTTATAACTTGTACAAAAAATAAGTTGTTAATATTAAAAATAATTGAAAGAAGAATTTTAAATATCATGTAAATAGTGACACTATGAAAAAGATGCAAAATCAAAATTCCCAGACTCATCTCTGCTCCATAAAAACTCAAAAATAAGTAAACTCACTTTGAATGTACTAGAATTTAAATAAGCTTGAAATGACAATTCATTAAAATCAAAGTTAGGAGGTAAATTTTGGCTTTTGGAGTGTATTTTACATGGTGTTTATACTATATATTGTGTAAATATGTTTATTTAATTAATTCTTATATATATTTGTGAATGTTGTATTTTAAAATACTTGTAAATATTGTATTTTATTCAAATAAAATAAAAAAATGCAAAAATTAAAAGATACAAAAATAAATTCATTGTACATATAGCATATTTACCACAATGTATATTGTAATTTTATGTATTTACTTATCCTAATTATTTTTTTTGTAAAAATAAAATAAAAATATCTTTAAAATCCATGTTAAATACTTCAAATTAATACAATAATAAATTATATAAATATTTGTAAAATTAATTAATTAAAAATAATTTTGTTGTATATATAGGTATATATAGCTATGAATAAAGGGTATTATTAATTTGTTAGTTTTAATTTATTTAATTTATTAAAATTCACAGTAAATAAGATTATTTATTTCCGAATATTTTTTATTTACATTATTTATTTATTTAAAATCATTTTTGATTTATTATTTACTTTATTGAACATTTTATTTAATTGTTTCCCTTTTTTGTCATTTGTCTTATTCCAAATAGATTCTTATTGGAGGATTCGGGTCAACTCCTCTTCTACCCACTATACCTAATTAACCCTTCCACCAGAGCTCCTTCTTCCCTTTTTCTCTTTTAATCTAGCCAACCATTGCCCTCGATTCCTTTAGGGATCTGATTTGTTGATTAATAAACATTAACGCCTGAATAACATGCCCTATGATTTGGCCTTGATCTGCGTGCGACTAGATTCTTACATTCATTGGATCTTCATGCATATAAAATCTCATCTCCAGCTCTGTCGCCCAATCTGATCAATTTTTGGCCTAATTTCTCCCCATGATCGATTCCTTGAGCAAGTTTGAGGTGACAACTGAAGCATCCCATGATCAGGAGTGTGAGACAAAGGGTAGAGGCATGATTCACCACTATTGTCGGAGCTCCATCGATGCAGTTGAGCTTCTCCCTCCTTCCGCCAAATGATCGAGGCTATGACCCGCTCTATTCCATCCTTAGGTAATCTTAGATAGTTTCCCTTTCTTTTCTGCGTTTAATTTCACTTTGATTTTTGTAATTAGCTTAATCAGATCTAATTTTCATCTGAGCTCTGATCTACAAGATCATAGCTCCCCGATCTGCCATTCTTCATTTCGATTACACCATGACGTATGCCATCTTCTTCTCCCTCTCCCATAATGTTCCCCACCCAGATCGCATCAGATCTGGGAGTCGATTTACTTTCCGACCACCTCGCTGTAAATCCACATTTCTCCTACATTTTACTTATGTTTTGGCCGAATAAACTTGGTCGGAGTGTTGCCTCCAAGCACTGATGACTTTCCAAGGTCCAAGTGCACATCTAAGTGCAAGGAGTAGGATCTGAAGGTGTTCTTCGAGCTACCGACACCCAGACCTCCATATTCACGGTCAGACATCATCGAGCTTCATCGATGTAGCTCATCGATTCGGAGAAGTTGCAGTAGCGTGCACAGACCTTTAGGTATTGAATCGGGTGGAGATCAGGCGTTATCAACTCGATCGAACTTCACCGGAGTCGCCCTTCTTTGGAGTTTTTCCAGCAACCTTCATGACGGTCTGATCAAGAACAGCTGATCCAGACTAGATCATAGCTGTCCAAGCGCTCCCAATTCCAAACAGTGGATCAAATCTCCAAATCTAATCTGAGTCATCTACACACTTTCATTCTCAGTCGTCCGATAAGAATCAGATCCATCGCAACCATCCAAACAACTACGTGGATTAATGGAGCAATTGCTCCCTAGCCCTTATTATTTTTCTCATTTGTAAATAAGCCTTAAAAAGACATGTGTCGTTCTACTCTATTTTGGTCATTTGCATTTTCCCCTCTGATATGATTTATTTACATTCTGGTCCAGATTGCTTATATAAATGTGCCCAACACATGACTTGGTGGTTAAATTGCATATTCTGTCATGTGTTTCCGTGTAGCTTTTTAGTCCATTAGAATAATTAAATTCCACTAGGGTCCATAACAGTGCATTTCACGTGCTCCGGTACACCCCCATTTAGAAAATGTTCACAGATCACCCCTTTATTTTTTATGTGTTATTTGCTTAGTCTATAAAGATTTTTTTGCATTTATGCCCCTATAAGGCATACATTTTTAATTGCTTATTAATTATCATTAGAAAATAGTTAAACATTTCCAAAAAATCTCAAAAAAATACCATAAATAATTGTTAATCCATAATATCTCCAACAATTTTTGTTTTAAATTATATATAGTTTTATTATTTTCAAAATTTCACTTTATTTTATTCATGTTTGTAGAAAATAAATCATTAAAAATATAAAAATATTTTGAACAATTCTAAAAAAATTGTGGCCATTTATTTGGGCGTGTTCATTTTTCCGTGTAAATTTCACCTTGTAATTCCCTATGAAAAAATGCAAAACATTAAAAACACCTAAAAATATATATAAAATCACAAAAAAACCATTAAAATGATAAAATACCATGTTGAAAAGTTGAAAATACTCTCTATTTCTGTATATATTTTGCTTATTTTTTACTTCATATTATATTTTAAAATCACAAAATTGTTTTTCTAGTTTTTGTTTGTTTTTCTACTTTTTAAATTGTTTTAAAAATGCTAAAAAAATCTAAAAATCCTTTTAAAATCAAAAAACATATAAAAATATCAAAAACCCAGTTGTTTTTTATTTTAATTTTCTGTACATTTTGCTGCAGTTTAGAAATACAAAAATTTGCTTTTCTTTTTATTATTTTTATTTGTTTTGTTTTCTATTTATTTTAAAAATATGGAAAACATCTGTAAAATTGAAAAAAAAGTTAAAAAAATACAAAATCAGAAAGCCATAAAAATAATAAAAGTGAAAAATCATAAAAATAATTTAAAATAGAAAAAAAATCATAAAAACCTAGAGTAGTGTGCCTTGAGTTTCCTAATTTAGTTCTTTGATTTCTCATTGACTTAAATAACCCTCAAGATTCATCGTTGCCTCCTTGAGTTCGATCATGTACGCTATACAGGTAAATAAATAATAAGTTCATTTCTTTGCTAACATATTTTTCTTCTTTTCTTTGACCGTTGGCTTGTGAATTGAATAAATTAAATAATTTTCGTTTGAGGGAAATTAGGGTTGCATCGATAGTTCACTTTATTTTCATATATTCAAAGCACTAATTTCTTGATAAAAAACAAATGGTGTTATTTCCAGGGAGGCACGGTGAGGGTAGCTAGGTTTCTTCTTTAGCCTACTATTCTTGGTCTATTTACACTTGCTTTCTTTTTCTTTATAATTTTGTCTTCTTTTTTTGTCACATTCTTTGTCTTTATTCCTGTCATTTGTTCATATTATTTCTCTATTAATTTATACTTTTATTCATTTTGTTTCTATCTATATTTGTATATATATTGTTGCGGATTGCATCTTGTTTAGGAGTGAGCATTCACTTAGAATTTCACGTGTCGTGAGGGAGCTTACACAAAGCTTGTAGGATTAGATTTGTCAAATATGGAAATCTCTCCAAAATCGGACTTAGGAATTAATTGAGATCCCTTTTACTTGCTCTTCTCATTTTGTCTTATATCCACCCATTTGTTTGTTTGTTTATATTATTTGCTTTTATTTCTTTTTTTTTCTCATATATTTTCATAACAGTAATTTGACACAATTCTTGTTTCACTCTTTCTTGTGAGGGCCTGACAAGCGAGGGTAGCTTTCTTAGGAGCTCCAGTGCACCCAAGTGAAGTGGAGGTTGCTTGTTTCTTCACCTAGTAGCATGAGAGCATAGGAGAGAAGAAGTAGGAGATTTGAAGGACCAGTTGAGCACATTTTTTTATTTTTTTAGCATTTTATTTAACTTCTACTTTTGTAATTAATTTGTAATAATCTTTTTGCGCTTCCCTTTTTATATTTTTATTTATACAATACACTTCGTGGATTATGAGGTATGTTTTATCTAGTGCTGATGCACTTGGGGGACCTCACCAGATTTTGTTTTTATTGCTTTTATTTTTATTTGTTTTCTCATAGTTTTTTGTGCTTGAGCCCTTAGAAGTAGGTTCTATTATCTTGGCTGAGCAGGGAAACCAATTAGGTCCACATCCATTAAATATTCTGTTCATATAGCTTAGTTTAGTTCATTGGATTGGACTAGTCCAATAAAGTGTTCTTGCTTGCTAATAGAATTTACTACTTGATGTTTCTCTTGCATTATTTAGGTAGTTTACTTTCTTGTCTTCTATTTTATGCAAGGATCATTTTGCACGTATACTGTTGGAGCAAGGTACGTATTTCTTTACTCGTGCATGCATCATTGATTTCCGTCGCATCGGCTTTTCTGACTTCCTCCCTTGATTTTTCTCAACTTAGGAAATAAAGGAATTGGAAAAACCGTTAGATCACTAAATCTACTTGAACTAAAACAAAACGTAACAACATATAATTTATTGTTTTGGGGAGAGTAACCCCCTCATTATTTGCATGTACTTACCTATAGACAGAGTGGGTGAGGGCGTAGCCTTAAGGATTGAGCCCAATTCACTACACTTGTGCCCTATGCTCCTGTACACATCTTTGTGGTGCACGATTGAGATGCAAGAACTTTCCTAAGACACTAGAACATCGTTTTGATGTACTCAATATCCATTCTCCCTTTGGGCATGATATTGAACCCGACAGGCCGAGAAGATGGTACCATTGATTGGGGAGGATTGAGAACATATGCTGGACGATAGCGATGACTCAACCAGTGTGCTTAGTAGTAAGCCATTTTGTGTAAATTCTCTAAACTAAAGTTGAAAATATAATTGATCCAACTCTCAATGTGATCACTTGTCTTTAGTTGGTGAATCGGGGATTTGTTTTGTGTTTGTTTGCTAGTGTTAGAGATCCCTCTACGCACTTCATGCCTTCACTCTATTTCTTCTTGTTTGACCTCATGTTCTCGCATCTTGCCTTTTGCTATCGAAGATGTCGGATTGGATTATTTTGTGGTTGGACTTCACGAGATTATCATTATACACTCTACTCCATTCATTTTCACCGATTTAAGGTGACTCTCTTCCTGAATTCCCTTCTTTTTCTACTTCTCTACTACTTTTGCCATGAACATTTTCAGAGGTTGATTTGAATTCACAAGACTCGATGGCACCACTTAAGGGAAAGGGTTAGGTGACTGAGCAGCATGAGATCAAATCAATGATGTTGGCATCCATTCAGGCCATTTAGGCCCAGCTTACTAAGCAGGACAACACCTAGCCCAGACTGAGAGACATGATTTGAGAGCTGAGATAGGACTGAGTAGAGAGGAGAGAGGAGTATTGACAGAATCGTAGAGGTAGGAATTGGGGAGCCAATCCTGATCATCCGAGAGTGGAGCTGAAGCCCACACTGAGAGATGCCTATAACCTAGGGGCAGGAGACGTGATGACATGGATACAGATTCCTGCGGTTAATGGGCATTTCGATCCGAAGCCCACTATTCTACCTTTACCCCTGATATTCCATGGAAATATTCACAAGGAGACTTTCATTCACCTCTAGCAGTTTGATCTCATTTACAATATGATCCACTACCCTAACATCACGTTAGAGGTAGTTAAGATGATCACATTTTCATTAAGTCTTAAGGACAAGGTATTATATTTGATTAATCATTTGGGAAAGGTCATCACATCTTGGGAAGAGTTGATGTCTGCTTTTCTTATCAAATATTTTCCATTGGGAAACTCAACCAAATGCGAAATTTGATAGCTAACTTCTTCAAATTGTCCCATGATCCTATTCACGAGGCATATAAAAGATTCAAAGATTTAACAGAGAAGTGCCCCTGCTACGATATTCCAAAAACTGGCCTAGTGCAGAACTTTTTTGGGGGGTTATGCTTACAGAACCAGAGATTGGTGGACACCGCTTGTGGGGCTTCACATTTCAACGAGGATGAGGATGTTCCACGTTAGATTTTTGATGAGATGGCAGAGAGCTCTACAGCTCTTTCTGCTTCATGTGCTTTCCATAAGCACCCTCTTCCTTACAGTATAGCAGTTCCCCACAAGGTCGTCAACATGACGGCATATCTTTATGTGGATAGGTGGACAGTATCGATTTGACCATCATTGGGAATCACCTATCCAAAGTTTATATTATAGAGACGCGATCGCAAGAGATAAACAAATTACAAGTGTTTGAATAGAGGATGAAGTAGCTAGACAAGTTAGATGAGATTGCATGACATCCGGATCTTCTTGTTAGTACTACCAGCTCATGCAAGTCAGAGAACCATGTTTGATACATCTGTAGTGGTGAAACGGAGTTCGTCTACTTCTTTAGCATCGTAGAGTACTAGAGGTCTCTCTTCTACCATTCAACATGTGTACTACATCCAGACACTGGATCAGATCCAGCAGCAGCCTACACAGACTTGTGTTGTAACCGTATTAGCGAGAGTGCTGGTATATTCTCAAGCAGTTCTCTCCGCCTCCACCTCACATATAGGAGGTTAACGGTATTTGGTTTGATCGTGAGCATAGCCAGCCCCATCCATCAGGACATAGTCAGTTGGGTTCACAACTGCGTCAAAGACCCGTCCACCAGTTTCAGTGAGGGAGACCACCGCTCAACACCAACCGACTTCACAGCTGAATCAATATCCACCTCTTTCTTAGTTCCAGACATGGAGACATGGATACCAGTAGTCGATGCAGTCTACCAATTCTTACCTACCATCTCAGTAGTAGCCTACATATTCTGAGAAGTTTTACCCACATCCTTTTCCTCCTTATACATATCAACAACATCGGTATGTTGGGTACTAGTCTTCAAACTACCAGACTCGATAGCCATCTGTTGAGCACCATGAGGCACCTTCAGTGAACCCAGCCTTAGATCAGCTAGTTCTGTTGATGAATAATATGGCCGATCTGACTCAGAGTCTCAATGACCTAACCCTAACGAAATTAGTGTTTGAGATTATTTTGTATATGTACAAGTTAGCATTTTTTAAGATTTTTCATGGATTAAAGTTAGTGATATGTACACAATGAAGTTAATTTTATGTCAATTGGAGTTAACATGAATTAGATAAAATTGGATGAAGTTTAGGTGAAAGTATATAGATGATTATGAACACAGACATGAATGCTAATTTATGTAAATTAATTATGAGCACATGAAAGTTAATTTTATGGAGTTAACAAGTAAATGATCCTAAATTCTCAGGATGAAACTCTATTTTCAGCTATTTAGATTGATGAATCATAGATTCATCACCGTGTATTATGTTAGTTGATGGGTGGAGGCAATCCCTGAAGGATGTGGGAAAATCCTTAAGCGCATTGTAGAAGCGTGAGGATGGCATCATATGCGATCGGGAGCGACTAGTCGTACTAGTTGCTCGAGGCAGCGGACTTTAAAATGTTTTAAATGATGAAACCACATGATCCAATAACACTTCTCATATTGTTTCATCTAAATCACAAACAAGTATTAGATTTACCTTTTGAAGCGTGGATGCGATGGAGTCTCTAAACGAAGAGACCTCCTATCTCAAGTCCGATACAAAGGAGGAGATGCTTCCGAGTGCGTTGATGAAATGTGTGCTTCTCGCAATCATTGTTGATGATTCAAGTAGAGAATCTACTGATCTTGTCACATGAGACCCGACGTCTTCTTCATGGTGTGAGGCACACCGAAGGAGATGGAGATCCAAGAGCAAATGATCCAGCAATATAACGATGATGCATGGAGATGGTGACTCTCTCTAGGGCTCCTTGATGGATGGCCACAATGAGAGAGAGAGAGATTTGGTGTGTAGAGAGAGAGAGGGAGAAAGCATATTTTTCATTGTTTAAGAAGACCTAGGGTTGCTTCTTCTTGTATAATATTTTGGGAGTCCATTGATCTCAATGATGGACAACACAAATTCAATGGTTCACATTGATTTGTGTTTCTTTTAATGGCCATGATTTTGTTGTAAAAACACACAAAATTTAATTTATTTTTAAATTAAAATATGATGAATAATAATCAATATAAATTAATTTTATTAAATCGATCTTCATTGGAGAAATAGGAAGGAGGCAAGCCTCATTCCATAAGAAGAAGGGGGGACGGCCACACATTCCATAAGGAGAGGGTAGTCTTCCACCCTCTTCATATGGTAAGGTGGCTCCTTCCAATTACACGAGAGTCTATATCTCATGTGAAAATCCAATATTTGCAACAACCTTTTATTGCAAATTTATTTCACAAAAATAAATCCAATTTATTTTATGAACATTGCAATAATGCCATTTGAAATTTGTGAATCACATTCACATCCCAAAATAAAATGTAAATTGCATTTTCAATTAAATATCCAATTTGAACCATTTCACATGAATATTAAATTGTAAATGTTTTTTACCAATATGTATCTCTTATATATTATAAATCAAATTTATAATACTATGATTAATATGGATAGTGTTATCCACATTATTCATGTCCATGATAATTAAATCTCTTTTAATCATCTTGGGTCTCTATTATCATGTGCCTAAATAATATGAATGACATTCACATCATTCACATCTTCGATAATTAAATCACATTTAATTATCTTAAATAACTCTCCTTATAATATGAATCAAATTCATATTATTCATGATAATTAAATCACATTTAATTATCCATTTTTCAATGCTCGGATACATTATCAACAAAGAAATTATCCTTGAACTCTTTCAAGGATAATGCGCTTTATCCGTGGATACTTGGAGATAAGGACATGGTGATTGTACGTTCCACGTAAAGTGACTTAGATATTGTGATCATATCTCAAATTCAAATATTGCGGACCTCCCATAGATGCTTGATTAAATCAAAATAGTAAATCTAATATTTTCGTTGCATCTGAATCACATTCAGATCACTGTCCAACATTTGTAACAAAATCAAATTACTTCCACGTTAAGAGGAGTCACTAATGAATCCATGATTCATTAAAATTCTGATTGCATTTTGTCTTAAAACGTTTAAAAAATACATGTAAATATGTACTAATTTCCATCTTTTATCAAAACTTCATTCATGAATAAAAATTCACTTTTATGCATCAAAAACATGTAGATAAATAAAAGAATAAAAAAAAGAAAACCAAAAGAATTAAGATTGTAAATATGTATATATGTACAATATGATTTATAAAATATAAATATATCTGCAAGATATATTTCTATAACCTAAATTACAAGACCAAGTCAGCATGAATTGGTCGACATAGAAATCATAAAAAGAATTAATTATACACTCCAAACATTCTTCATTAATTAACAAATAATTATTAAATCTTCAAATATTTTTAATTAATTCACATGTACATATTTTTCACCAAACGCTTTTACTATTTATTTCTATAAATGTATAGAAAATATAAAAATCAGTTAATAATATTATCTTGTATATAAGACAAGGATTCGAACTTTTAAATTATCAAATCCCCATCTTCTGAATATCATAACATTCTCATACGAACTACAATTTCACTCTACTCATCTTTAAAGTTCATAAAATAATATTCTCTAATTAATGGAGGTGATTTCACTAAAATCAAAGTCCATTTGCAAGGAGTCGATTTTGGGACCTATTGACAATTGGGTTTCTTGGCTATTTATTTTCTTTAGAACACATTATTTATAGTTTTAATGATTTTATATTATTATAAATATTTTCCTGATCTTTTATTTTAACCATGATTTATTTCAAAAATTTTAGATGCTATTTAATATTTTAAATAAATCAAATACCTTAATTTATAGATAAATTTGACTTGTAGAGTATATATCTATATTTATTAATATATTTAAATTAGCTTATTAAAATCTAGAAAAAATCGCATACACTTTATTTATAATCCTATTAATAAAATATAAAATTAATACATTATTTATTATATTATTAAATTTAAAATACAATATCTACATATTCAGTATACTATATACATATTTAATAATATTATATTATTTAAATTTATTAAATATTTATTATTAATAAAATTTTATTATTATATAGTTTAAGTAATTTAATTATCTATATTTTATTTATATATATTTCAAATAACATTATTTATTAATTAATATCTAATTTATAATGTAATTACAACATCTGGCCAACAAGGTCTTGACACATATCAGCACTTGGTTCATCTTTCTCAAGAACAATTGTTGAGCTTCAGTTGTAATTAATCTGCGGAGTCTTGGTTGGCTGAGCCAACTCGCTCTGAACAAAATGAACCCAACGGGTCGGAGGAGCGAGTAAAGATCTCCGAACATGTTGAGAAGTAGAAGAAGGACGAGACTGCTAGTACTGAAGCTACAAATCCATCACCTTATTCGTCAGATCGCTCAACTGCTGGGGAAGTGATGAGAGTTTCTCAAACTCTTGCAGCAACGGTAAATCCTGAACTTGCTTGTGAATCACATCGACTAATGTTAGCTTCTCACTAATGAATCCCATGTCAGATCATGATTAAGACTCTGAAACATGTGCCACCTTCTGATGCTCTCGGTAGTGTGGTGGTTGCGAGGCCTTTTGGAATGCTCGAGTGGAATCAATGACGTGTGAATTCTCTACCATCCCCTTAAAGATGGACCAAACTGACTCGGCATCCCTATTCAGATAGCTATCACCAAATGCAGCGCTCACTAGGCCTTGTACACCTGGATGTAGTCCTCCAAAGTAATTCAGTACAAGCACCTTCAAAGGTATATCATGATGTGGGCATCTCTGTAAGATCCTTGAATCGATCCCATGCCTCAATAAATAATTCATGTGGTAGCTATGTAAATATGGATATTTGGCTCCTTATCATTTTGTCTATCCTAAAGAAAAATATTTACGCAAGAATGTGGACTTCAGATCATCCATGTAGAAATCTCCCTCCCCAAATATCTTAACCAGTAAAGTGCCTTATCTGCTAAGGCAAAGGGGAAGCCCTTAAGGCGAATAGTCTCCTGTGTAACTCCTAGATAGCTAGCCGTATCATAAATCATCTCAAACTACTGCAAAAAGGTAAATGGCTCCTATGCATTCCCATAGTACTTGGGAAGTAAAAAAATAAAGTACAGTCTCAGCTCGTATGACCCTTGATTTGATGGTAACCGAATCCAATTTTGTAACTTCTTGTCTCCTAGGTCATACTTATCTCTCAATGTCACAGGAACCATGGCAGGCGGTGGTGGGTTCCTGGCTCCAACTCTCATTGCAGCTATCTCAACTCTCAGCTCATCCTGGACTTTACACTAATCTCTGATCTGTAGGCTCATCTGCTATAATGTGTCTAGAATCCCCGTAGTAATATCAGAGGTCGGATCAGGTCTCTCATATGTATGCCTCTCCATAGTCGGTTTGTCCTCAGTTGGTCTATCCTCAATTGATCCCTTCCCTCTAGCCATAATCTTAGAATCCTCTGGGAAGGAAAAAGTCTCTTAAGAACTCAGTGAAAAATGTGTAGTAGAAGTAGACAAAAAATTGAGGTGTGGTTCTGTCTCAACAGAAGGGATGGGAGGCGAGGGAGTCTGGGTCTGACTCTCCTCGTGACTAGCTGGGATCAACTCGGGAAGAGGGTCATCCTGAGTCTGTGAAGATGTACGACGGATGGTGGATCGTCGAAAGATCACTGAGTCTGAACGCAAAATCCATCGAGTCATCATCTTCTATGTCAAAAGGAGTACAGGAGAGAGCATGATGTCAAGTCAAAAACACAAGTGTGAAGGCGTATGAGACGCGGTATAATGCACACCTGGCATACAAATACAATGCAACCCCAAGTTCACCAACTTCACACAATGATTACCGTAAAAGTTCGGTTTTTTATCTTTTCAATTTTAAATTTTGGTGACAAAGAAATTGTTTAACAGGCTCACAGGTGTAGTCTCCTCGAGTCATTCGTGCTTAAGCCGACGGTGCACAATGACCTAAATAAGATGACTTCTACTAACATCTGAGGCAAGTTCTTGAAGCAAGTAACAAGACCCTAAGAGTGACTCCAAGCGCTTAGGCACAAGTCTAGGGATTTGGGTTCTATTCCTTAAGTGTACATACCTCGCTATGTCTGGAGAGTACCTGCAAAAAATGAGGGGATTGACCTCCCAAAACAAAATTTGGTATCCATATTTTATATTTTTGGTCAAGTTTTGCTTACTTAAAAAAATTATGATTTTAAATTCTTTGGGTATTTTCAATAATATCTAGCGGGAGGTCGGTTCCTTTTAAATTTTCAAAAATGTATCTCACAAAGGGAGAGTCATGGAATACTGCAGAAAATGATGATGCATGCAGAGATATATATCATACCTGATGCCAACAGTCTATATGCAAGTGATCTGCGCATAATTTAAAACCCTAAGTAATGCATGCAAAAAGTTGTAAAAATCTTATCCTAAATCAGCAGCTCTAGCTTAAGAATGAACTATTTTTCAAATCAGTGTAAGAATGATTTATTTTTTAAATCAGTAAATTACACCTAAGTGTGGATTAGGGAATGGGTTTTACTTTAGCTGGCTAATCAATCAAACATGCACCCCTAGGATCCATAAAATAACGTGAAACAAATAAAAATCAGTGAAACAAAAACCCATGGTGAGATCCCCCAAGTGCACCGACACCTAGCAAAATAGACCCTGAAGAAAGTCTCAAAGTTCGGGTATAAGTCAGGAGGTCCTTAGTGGACCCCTTCTACAAAAAGTCAAAACGAGCAAATGCCCTTCCTCTCTCACGAAATCCAAAAAATGTCTAATTACAAAAATATTATTCTAACTAGTTCTGCTCCTCTGCAACCGACTCGTAGTGAAGAAGTCGGTCTCTGCACTCTCAAATGGTTCGGCTTCCGAAGATGCAAGCTGATCATGCAGACCTAACAAACACTTGTTAGCAAACACACACAAAAAATCGTAAAATCAAAGAAAACATGAAAAGCGTAAAAATTAAAGAAAATCAATGAAAGCTATAAAAAGACATAAAATTGTAAAATATTCCGAAAGCAAACCAAAGAAAATCAGAGAAAAACCGTAAAAATCAAGAAGACAAAAAAATCAGAAAAATAAAAACCGAAATATAGTTAATGCCTCCCTAGCAACAAGGCCATTTTGATAACCAAATCTGACTTGCGGTTAATAAAGATCATCGGTGTAGTGAACTACAAAGACATATTCGATTGATCAAACAAAAGATCAATAAAATAGGAGAGAGAAAGAGAAGCAAGATGAATAAAGAAACTTCTCTCCTATTTTATTGTTCACTAATTATTATCTAGGTAAGTTTCCATGAGTCGAACTCGAGGAATAGAAGGAAGATGAAGGATGACCTGGGATTACCAGAGTGTATAACTTCACTGGTTGTTGCTCAACAGGCATTTTTCCGGAGCTTAACGTTGCACGGTGGCGGAGATGAAAAGCAACGAAACCTTGGAACCCTCCACCGTAGATGCCTCTTCCACGTGGGATCAACGTCGAGTGCTGTCACCACTGTTGATAGCCAGAGCTATGCGATGAAGATTGTGGTCCTGTAAGGTTGTTCTGGTCGGAGGAGGAGTTCGGAGAGTTAATTGTTCACGCCAACTTTGGAGAAATTTATAGGAAGATCGATCGAAGTTGGAGATGAAATCGAGGGTAGGCGTGGATCTTGGTTGTTAGGAGGGTAGAATGGAAGATTAGGATTATATTTAGGATGTATGAGGAAGCGGGTGTAAATTGGAGAAAAGAGGTCGTTGGAATAGATCCAACAACGTGGTTCTTGAATAAGAAGCACCAGGTGCTGACATGTATCAGCACCTAGTTGGCCAGATAGTGTAAATGTATTAGAAATTAGATATTTAATAATAAATAATGTTATTTAAATAAGCATAAAAATGAAAAATTTAATAAAATTAATTTATCTAAATTTTGGAATAATTTTTTTTGATAAATAAAAAATATTTAACGAAATATAAATATTATATTAATAAAGAGTATAAGTAATACTTGATAAATATGTATTTGAATATTAATTTAATAAATTAATAAATAGTATATCCTTTTTTATTTTATTAACTATTAGGATAATAAATAGGGTATGCGTGATTTTTAGTGGATTTTAAAAAATTAATTTAAATAGATTAATTAATACGGGTACACAGTTCAATTTATCTATAAAATAGGGTTTTTGATTTATTTAAAATAATAAATAATGTCAGAAAATTCTAAAATAAATCATGGTTAAAACAAAAGATCATGAAAATAATTTAAAAATATAAATTTATTAAAACGACAATTATTGTGTTCTAGAGAAAATACATAGCCCAGAAGCCTAGTTGTGATTAGTTCCCAAAATTGACTTTTTGCAAATGGACTCTGATTTTAGTGAAATCACCACCTTTAATCAGAGAATATTATTTTATGAACTTAAAGGTGAGTAGAGTGAAATTGGAGTTAGTATGGGAAAGATATGATATTCGGAAGTTGAGAATTTGACATGTTACAAGTTGGATTTTTTGGCATATGTACAAGATAATATTTTTAACTTATTTTTATATTTTTCTATACATTTTTAGAAATAATTAGTGAAAGAATTTGGTGGAAATTATGTTCATATGAATTAACTAAAAAACAATGAAGATTTTATAATTATTTGATAAATAGTGAAGAGTATAGAATTAATTATTATTTTATTTTTTTCTTCCTTATCTCCCCCTACTTATTTGTTTGTCGACCAATTCAAGTTGACTTGGTCTTGGGGATTAGGTTATAAATATATCTTACAGCTAAATTTTTATGTATATGTCATATTGTACATATATACATATCTTCAATCTGCCTTCTTTTGTTATCTTTATTTGTATTCTTTTACGTATTTAGATGATTTTGATGCATAAAAGTGCATTTTCATTCACGAATCTGATTTTGTAAAAAGGTGGAATTCATGAATATTTACATGTATTTGTTAAAGGAAATTAAGACAAAATGCAGAAAGAATATTAATGAATCTTGGATTCATCAATGACCATCTTAACACCTTCACCCAATCAAATACATTGATTCTCTAGACTTAACAACCTACTTACACGCTTACCCTAGGATCACCAACAACTACCTATTTCTTCGCCTATAAATCAGTCCTAAGTTTGTTCATTTGAACTAATTCTTCCTAACCACTTGACACAGTGGCTGACCTTCAACTTCTACCACTGTGCTTTGCCTCACTCCGACCGTGATAGGGCAAGGGTTCTACTCTTCATGGAAGGATGATAGCAAAAGAAATGTTCGATAGCTTTCAAGGCTTTGCATGGCGCCATCACGTGCATGGAGATCCAGGTACACCGACCTGTAGAGCGAAGACCTACATAGTCACAAATTGCTAAGCCCAGGTGAACTTCCTCCATCTCTTTTCATTCATCGATTCCATTACTGAATTAGCGATACTAATCACAAATTTAGACAACTTAATCACCATTATTTGATTCACAAAAACCACTGTTCAAATCGATCATCCACATCCAAATCGACTTGTTTCAAACCCACCCTAGAAACCATTTAGAATTGCAAACTTACCCTTATTTTTTGTAGATTTCTTGAGAAATCGAGCATTCAATCCTTCAATAGCAGGTATTGTATCCATCTGGAGCACCAATCTTCAAGTGGAGGTCCATCATCTTCTTCGTCAAGCAATTGAGTCGTTGTTCATTAACCTTTTCAATACAAAACCCTAGACGACATCCATGTCCTTTGCATCCACCATCTCCGCTCGTTCCACCACCGTAGGCGAGCTCGAATGGGTAGAAGACCACTTTGGGCCCTAAAGAGATGCCACATAACTTGAGCATCACCGGAGATCGATGATAGGAGGAAGCCATCGCTGCAGCTTTTCTGTTGGGGAAGAACATGCGTAAGAACATCAGACTCTACAGTCTAATATGCGGTCCGACAATCCAGATTGAGTGACACGATCTGATCATGGTCGTTCTTTGGCAAAATGGTGTAACATATACAAAAGTGCCCAACGAAGATTCAGAATTCATCCATGCCTCAAAGGTTCTAAATATTACGTTTAGATCCCCGTGCGGGGACCTTAATGTAATAAAAAATATTTTCGTTTATTAGTCTTTATTAGGTTCAAACTGCAAACATTTTTTAGTTCTATTCTTTTCTGATCTACCCCTTCTACTGTAGAGATCATTTTGACATTATTTTTTTATCAAATTTTCTAGGGTAGTAACACAACTACCCGAGCGAGGTTTTCTTAAATTTTCGACGATTTTCAATCGCGTGTTTGATTTATTTAGATTTTTCAAACTTCGCATCCGTTTTGATATTTGCTGGAATTTTCTCTTCGAGTTCATTGCTCAAGTTTTTCATGTATCTAGTATATAATGTCATTTGACATATTTCTACCATATTATACTATTTTGTAGATCACTTTTATTTGGAAAAAAATCCTTTTTAAAATTAAATAAAATTTGGAAAGGATAAAAATAAAATAAAATTACAAATAAAAATCGATTAAAAGTTTTTCTCTCTTTCTTCGAGAATAAATTAAAAAACACGAAAATATATTTCTCAAAAATATAATTATTGCTATTCTGCTTCCTCGAGTTCGACCCAAGGACACTTACCTAGATAAATAAAATAGTGTAGACAAAATAGGAGAGAGCTAAATTATTCTTCTTCACTCTTTTCTCTCACTCTTTCCTATTTTATCGATTTTTGATTGATTAATCGAGCCACTCTTTGCGGTTCACTATACTTGACATTCCTCATTTCCTAACCGCAAGTCAGGCTTGGTTATCAAAATGGTGCCGCTGCCACTGAAGCATTAGCCATATTTCGATTTTTTATCATATTTTTTTGATTTTTTGTTCTTCTCATTTTCTCAATTTTTCTAGAGTATAATTTGTTTTTTTCGATTTTCTTTTGATTTTTTTACGGCTTTGTTGAGTATTCTCAAACTTCTTGATTTTTTCTTTATTTTCATGATTTTTTATGAACTTTTCAAATTTTCTCGTTTTTTTATTTTTTTGTCTTTGATTTTCTTGATTTTTTTCTTCGATTTTCTCTACATTTTGTTGTGTTTGCCGATGATTTTGTATTGACTGCAGGACTAGCCAGTTTCTTAGGAAACTGGCTCAGCTAAGAGTGCAGATATCGGCTTCTTTTGTACCAGCCAATTGGAGAGGTAGAGAGCGAATGCAAACGCAACATCTTTCTTCATATTTTTTATTTTCTTTTGAGAGAGGATGCTTTCCCATTTTTCTATTTTTGTGAGAGAGGAAGGAGTACTTTCCCATTTTTACTTTGGTAGAAGGGTCCACTAAGCACATCCCGACTTGTAGACTAGAATTTTGACTTTTCTTTGTCTGTTTCTCCAGGTGCTGGTGCACTTGGGGGACCTCACCATGGGTTTTGGTTTTTTACCGGTTTTCTTTTTTCACATGATTTCGTGGAGCTTATGGTTGCATGCTTGTTTGATTAGATGACTAAAAGTAAAACCTATCTCGCTAATCAACTTTTAGGCATAATTCGTTGATTTGAAAAATTAATTCATTCTTATACTAGAGTTGTTTATATAGAATTCGGTTTTCATCGCTTTTGTATGCATTAGACTGGGTTTACCATTTCTACACGAATAAATTGCATGTAGATTGCTGGCGCAAGGTATGATATCTATCTCTGCATGCATCATCGATTTCTGTCGCATTCCATGATTCTCCCTATGTGGGACACATTTTGAAAAATAAAAAAAAGAATTGACATCCCGTTGGACATTTTTGAAAATATCCAAAAATGAAAATCCTCAAAAATAAAAAAATAATTTTTCTCTTTTAAAAAAAACATTACAAAAAATACATGGACTTAAATTTGTATTAGGAGAGTAAACCCCTCATTGTATTCAGATACAACTCAAGACAGAGTGGGTGAGGATGTTGCCTTAAGGATTAGAGCCAAAAATCCTTAGGCTTGTGACTTATGTACTTGTGCATCACTTTTCGGTGCATGGTTGCAACCGCAAGCACTTGCCTCCAACCATAGAAAGTCATTTTGGTGTACTCATACCTCACGGTCAACTTTGAGCTATATATAACCCGGTGGCCCCGGTAGATGGTATCATTGTTTGGGTGGGGGGGGGTGTGAGCATGTATGTTAGGTGACTGAAAAACCCTTTGTTCCCTCTTAATTCAATCGGATTAGCGATTAAACTTAATTGAGTTCGTTTCATTCGGGCAAATTTGGATTTATCAAAACCACTTTAATTAATTTATCAATTAAACGCAAGTGGAAATTTTTTTATTTTATTTTGGTGAGCCCAAGGTCGAACTCAGGAAGGCAGCTTTCTCCTCATATTAATTTAAAGTCGTTCTAGATGTTAGGATTTCAGGAGAACATTTTTTAAGTTTTTAATGCAATTAAAAATGCAACACAATTTTGGACAAATTCGAGGGTAAAAATTTGAATATGACCAAATGAAATCCAAAAACTCTCTAACTTGACTAGAATGTCAATCATAATGAAATGAAACTACCCTATTTTTTTGGAATTTTTCGACTCTATATGAATTAACTAAGAATTAAATATGAATGTAGGGTGATTTTCGCAAAATTAATTTTAATAAATATCAAATCAACATATTTTCAAAAACTAAAATGACTAGATGAATCTATGTGAAATGAATCTAGGAAAGTTACTACATCCTAAAAACAACTATTTTTTGGCTTATTAAAAATCAATTAAGCGAAATACCTATTAATATATTTAGACATTGATTTACGTGTAAATATGATGACTTTTGGGAATAATGTAGAACTATTCAAATTATACCTACTGTAAATTTTTGGTAATTTTTGGAGCAATAATTGATTTAATAATCAATTAATGGAAAGCAGTGGGAAAATATGCTATTTTCCACTAAAATAATTACATAAATAATTTGAAGCTCACAAAAATATAATAAGCAATCTCAATGATAAAGCCTGAGATGTTCTACAATATGCAATTTTTGGAATGACAAAATGATGCTAAATAGATGTTTAAATAACCATGCAAACACAACGGTACTAAATGCAATACAAAAAATGAAATTGATAACAACATAAGATGCTGACAAGAACGTGAGTGCTATTACTAGATATTGCAGGGGCAAAAGTGCAAAATTCCCAGGAAGACACATGCATGGTGAATGTCCTCTAGTGGGTGGGGGCATGAAGGTGATTCCTTAAAAGCCAGGGGATAATTTTGCAAATAACCAGCTGTAGCACTTGCACCTCGCGTTCTATTGGAGGCAGGGACTTCAAAGGCTTTTTCTAGAACTTGGGGGGGGGGGTTCTGCAAAATTTCCCAAGCCTCACATGCCTTGCACGTGAGGTGGAATTATCATGCAGATGCTCCTGTACGTAGGGTGCGGAGGTGGTGATCTCCACCCTCGTCAACACACGAAGCGAGGTGGAGGGCTGGTGGCGGTCGGGCGGCGAGCAGCAGCCATGTACACACGGTCGAGGGGACGGTAGAGGCCCAGGGGCGAAGTGACTGGAGCACTGATTAATCTCATATTCATCACTCTAAAAGTCAAGAATTAAGCTCAAATCCCTAAAAATCATTGGCATTTCTTCATTTATTCTGCATAATTAGCATTCATGCTTGTTTTGATAAGAATTGCATTTTATCACTTATTTTTGCACAAAATAAGAAGCCAAAAATCCCAACCAAAATTGACCTGTAAATAGCCTAACTTCCCTTATTTTTAACTAATTCATGCTAATCCAATTGACCCGAAAGCACCTCCATTGTGTACACATCACTAACAAGAATAAATTAAAAAAACAAAAAAAATCACTAACCCAAATAAATGGACCAGAAACCCAAACCCTAGTTCTAGGATTTCTAGACTAAAACCATCATATCTTTCCCTTCCAGTGTCTATTTTGATCCTACTCACTTTTGAACTAATGTACATTCAAATACCTTCAAAACAAGACCAATTTCAAGTGAATCAGAGCTCATATGTGAATGTTGGGTTTTTGGCCTCTTTTGTACATTTTGTATTTTAGAAGTTTTTGTGCACGTGACCTGCTGGAGAAATTGCGGAGAACCCCAGGAGTTACCTTATTGACAGAATCACCCCCTGCTATCCAGAGGCACGTGCATAGCACATGCCACTATAGGATTTTTGTAGGAATACCCCTAGGGGTATAGGTATTTACACTTATGTCCCTCTTTGCATTATTTTATTATTGTCATTTGTATAAATATCCCGGTGTTCCCCCATTGTTTTGAAGCTTTACATTGCTGTATTTTATTTATCAAAAATAGACATTTCGTTCTAAAATTAGATATCTACATTATGGCATATTTCAGACATTTCTGTGATTTGTGGTTAATTAATAATTAATTTTTTGTAGAAAATTGCATATTTTTCCTATTTTGTGCTCCGAAATTATTAACTAAATAACCATAGACCTGAAAATTGAGGATTGTAGAATTAGTTGTGTTTAATATTATGCCAAAAAAGAATTGCATTTTCATGCATCATTTTCTCTCTAAAAATCATTTTATATATTTCAATATTTAATTTTTAGTATGTATTAAATCTTGTATTTTTGAGGTTTAGGATTTTTCTGAGATCCATCACCTAGTGATAGATGTTGGATAATTTTATCCCTTCAAAATAATTAGGTTTAATATTTATTATGATTAATTACTTAAATTCACTTTGTTTTTCTTCAGAAGTTCATAAAAAGTTTATCTTGCATCCAAAAATTCCAAAAAAATTACAGTGCATTAATTTCATCATAATTGTCAACTTGGCCAAATTTCATATTTTTCACACATCATTTGATTGATATTTGTTTTCTAGTCCTTAAAATCAGCCAATTTTGCATTTCGCATCCCAAATTGCATTAAAAATTAAAAAAAGACCGCCTTGAAAACCGTGCACGAACTTTTATAGACAAATTTCTAGGTTGTTCCTTTCCCTCCTTGAGTTCGACCTTGTGACTTGTCCAATTAAAATAAACATAAAATCACACGATTAAAAATTTACTAAATAATTGTGGTTATCTCTTTACCGATTCTGATTGCCCGTCTATAACGTAAGCGACATTCATAATTTAAGCGCTCGATAACCACACAGATTTAACAAGGGCTATCTCGGACTCTTCAGATGGCGCCGTTGCAGGGGAGGCAAACATGTTAGTTTATTTTTTGGTCTAAAATTTTTTATTAAATTTTCTTTATTCGTGTAGTATGACCCCCGAATCTTCACTGTATGAATTCCTATGTTTTTCCTGCATTTATTTTTATTTTATTTTCAACATTTTTTCTTCTTTTATTTTTTGTTTGTTTTTTGAGCCACTCTCTTATACTCTCTCTTATTTTTTTCTACAAGGTTCCGGCATACGAGGAACGGTTTTTGGAAACCGAAGCATCTTCACCAACTTTTGAAAAACTGCATTAGAAAAATTAAGATCGAATCGAGTCGTGAGAGAGCGTAGAGTCTAGGATTTTTTTCTGCAATTTTATTTTCTATAATTGCTCATTTCTTGTGGTGTCCGTTTGGACTCTCGCATGTGTAGAAGACCTCAAACTTTTTATGTGGTGTTCCATGGCCTGTTTCACTCTCTGGTGAGGGTGGGGCCCGACTTGAGTGGCGCTCAGGATAGACCTACACATATGGCTATTAGAGCTTTTAAACTTTTGATTGTGCTCGTAGGACCTAGGGCCACACTTCACGTTATTCGAGACATACAATAGATCGTTCAACTTAGTCGAATTCAACTCAATTCTTCCCGGCTAATAGAACTTTCTACTAGGTGTGGTTTTTATCGGCTTGCATTCATTTAGAGTAATCTTTCAATTCATGTATTCCATCCCACATGGAGATTGCGAGGAATCAATGTAAGTCTTCTAATTGAGCATGCATCATCATTTTTTGCGTGCATCGGCTTTTCCAGAATTTCTCCCTCTTGTTTTGTCACATAAATATAAAGGAAATTGGGACAGGACGGTAGACGTGTATTTGTGCTCACTTAATTTTTCAGTGATCGCCTAATTAAAATTGAGACTGCTAAAATATAGTTGACTTTAATTAAACCATAAAATCAAGAATTTTTGTTGGAGAGTAACCTTGACCTTGGATTCTTTTATTTGTCTGAGTGAGCGAGAGACAACACTTAAGGCTTGAGCCCAAATCCAGATTTTCATATTGACTACTGATTCTATAAAAACGATTAGCTACTTCTCAGTAAGGATCTACGAGTAGCCGGTAACGGTCCGGATTTCCTTAGCAGAGTTTGTTGTTTAAAATACATTGCATAAGGCTCCATCCTTAAGTAACATGGGTAGCCGTTTTACAGTCCGTACTTACAACCATACTGGCTAAAAGTAAGTGCAACTAGTCGTAAGAATTCGGGCCAGTCACTAAGAAAATTTCCGGCACCTAACAACTCACTAATTATTTTCCAAGATTGATTTATCACCAACTAAAATTGAAAAGAAAATTGCCGAACTCTTGTGGCTTCATTGTGTGAGTTGGTGAACCTGGAGTTTGATTTGTGTTTGTATTGGTGTGCGTGAACCGATCTTGAATATCCAAAAACCGCACCCTTGTGCCATCACTCTCCTTTCTTGATCTGAAACAATTAAGATTTCTTCTATTGAATATCCTAAGCATTTAAAGATCGTTGATCAAGATCTATGATGACAATCGATAAACCTCCTTTGAAAATTACAGAACTTTTGTCTGAGTATCCATCTGATCTATATTATGAAAATAAACTCATATCGATCAAACCCAAATTATAATTCATTTAAGCTCTTTTAAAAATGATGAAATATTTATCCAAGTATCCGTTAGAGCTATACTATGAAAATGAATTCGTCTCAGTTAGACCCAAAATTTCAAATCCTCCTCCAACTAGACATCATCAAACTTCCACATGAGACTCTCACCCACAAATCAATCCAACAAATCCGATCCCCTCATTGAATTCCAAGCCATTCTACTCGAATCATCCGACCACACATGATCACTACCATCCTGAACTGAACCATCTTATTCTCGATTTCTCGCTGAAACTAATAAACCATTTCAAGATCAAATCACTTTTGAGGCTCATGACTGGTCGAGAGACCAAACCAGATCACACCAGATGGAGAGGTTCGCACCTAAGGATAATCAGTGTTGGATTAACCATGACGATCAAATACATATCGACAAACCTGGGTACTACTCTTTCAATCAGCGTACACATATATAGGACTAGACTGATGATATATACACATATGCACCCTGTATGACTCCATTATTCGGGGATACAATCAATCATGATCATGGAAGTAGACTCTACTCAAATCAGCATTGCATGCCTGAGTCATGGCATGTTGAGTATGAGACCTACAAATTCCCACAAAATCCTTCCACTGTGCAGACTCCTTCCATAATTTTTGAGGAGAAATTTCCAGAAAATTACAATCATATATTAGAGAATCAAAGAGAATCTCCTCTCAGCTCATGCATGAACATGGAAGATGAAATTACTGAATCTCAAATTCAAAAACAAGAACATGCATCAACTGCTCCCTTGATTGATCATAAAAAGATTTTTGAGGATGACATTTTGAGGATAAATAAGAGGTATGAATTAATGGAAGAGAAATTTAGAAAGCTCACTGACCGAAGAATTTCATTCTATGGTAGCTCGGATATAAAAATGGATGATGAAATGATTGGATATCCTGTTGAAAATTTTGTGGATATTTAGAACCCCGATACTATGATCACCCTAGGGACGACCATGACAGCGAAACATCTTCTTACTACTCCACTAGAGACAACTCTGATTCTGACTCAGCATATCTTAGCTGATCCTCATCTATGGAACACAACACATCCACACACCACACAGAAAATACCAAAAAAATCGAAATATTAAAAAAACCAAAAAAATAGAAAATCCAGAAAAATACATAAAAGTTGAAACTAAAGAAGATCTGAAGAATTTGGATCATGTTGTACGAGAAGCACTAGAAAAGAAATTGATTTTGGAACTACCCCTTATACAGGCCATTGAACACTTCCCCAACCTTAAAGGATTTGTAATGAACAAATTAATGATGAAAAAGTCAGGCAGGATAAGAACAAAGACAGAAAGACATATCTTGTCAATGGCCACCTCCTTGGTATTGAGGAGAAAAACTAAGAGCCACAGAGTGAAGCGGTTGCCTAGATTTGACTATGGAATCAAAGACACGATATTTACCCATGCTCGAATTAATGATGATTCACCAATGAATATTCTCTCGACCTCTGTATTTCACGAGCTCAAACTCGAACCTATCAAGAAGATACGAGAGATCGTTCAATTTGTTGATCGATCGATAAAGCGGCTGAAAGGAACCATTTCGGTCATACCTACATTCCAAGGTAATCCGCTCAAAGTAGACTTCACGATCATTGATATTGAGCATTAAGGAGAATTCACACAGTCTCTGATCATTCTCAGAAAGCCATTCTTGGCATTGGCTAAGGCAATTATTGACTGTGAGACATGGGAAATCAATTTTACAGCATTGGGAGCACTTCGATCTCAAACAGGTCTTTGAGGAACCATGATTTTATGAGGAAACCAATAAAAACCTCGACAGCAGTAACCATCAAGCGATAGAAGAGCCCTACCCCGTTGCTACACCTGAGATAGAGGTTGTTGATGAGACTATTGGTTTAGAGACTCTCCATCTTGCTCCATTCCCAGCTGCTCTAACCATGGAAAATCGAATAGATGACTCATATGATCCTGAGACTTATGCATGGGCGCACCCTAAGTCAACTTACTCTGACTACCGTGATCAAATCAACTCGACACAAGAATGCTCCAACATCAAGTCAATTGAGAACGAATATGCAGAGACTCTCCCTACTATTCCATTTCCCGCTGCTCTTACCATAGAAAAGTGTTTCTTATATGATCTTGAGACATATGCATGGGCACAACCTGAGTCAACTTCGCTGACTACCTTGAACAAATTAATCCAACTCAGGAGTGCACCAACATCAAGAAAACTAAAAACAAACACGCAGGATGAACACCGACCAAAGAGAATTATTTTAACGGTTGTTCATCTGGATACTCAAATGGACCAACACCTTCACGAAACAAAATAACCGCTCCTTCATCTAAAAAGAAAGTCACCTTTGACCTTCCGGAAGAGGAATCGTCAGATGGTTCCTCGTCAGGTCCGAAAAAGGTAATCTACATAAGTGAAGTCTGTTCGGCAATTCTTAAACCCTATCTTCGAAAGGATCTAAACTTCAATTCTCGTTGGACGACTCCCATTCCTCACTACATCTAAAGTCGATTCTCCAGGTCTCATTAAATAAACTGGAATAATTTCTTATGAGCTGACCAAGATTGGTGCTTCAGAATATTCATCCGAGGATAAATTGCTTGATCCCAAGAAGGAACGAATTCTGAGAAAACAACTGAATAAACTAAAAGACAAGAATATCTGGAGGACGTCCACATTCAAATACTATTCCTCTGAGGATAATTCTGATGATGGTAACCTTTCATCTGACTCATACGCTTCATCTACTATCCAACATGATTTCTCCGATGATAACACTGATAATAGTTGGGAATCATATGTTTCTGCTCCTTCTCATCATTACGATCTCCCACCACATGCTCACAAAAATATCGGTCGAAAACTTCCTTAATCATCGTCTACCCACTCGCCCTCCTGACCCCATCAGTCTCCTTGTACAACTTCTTCCTCTAATTAGGCCAAGCCTAAGTATAGGGGGGGACCTATACCATCTGTATATACTATTTCCCTCATCAAACTCCTTCTCACGATCGCCTCATTTCCACCCTTCTTCCGTACTTAGGCTGACCAGAGCCTAAGTATAGGGGGAACCGATGCTCATTTGTATATACTCTCCTCATTCACATATCCCGACCACCTCATTTTCACACTTCTTCTATATTAAGACCGTTCACAGTATAAGTATAGGGGGCAGACATATGTATCTTGCTCTTTTTATTTTTCTATCACTCTCTTACGCTAAGCCTGAGCTATATCTTCTTTAGGCTTCTTGTGCTCTGAGGACACAACACTCGCTAAGTATAGGGGAGTGTGTATATATACTATGTATATATTTTACCCATATCTCATACTTTCACGTAAGTCTATATGTATTTTCTAGATGGATAACTAACTTTAAAAAAACAAAACAAAACAAAAAAAAGTTTTGCTACTAACACTGAATGTGTCCAACCCAATTTTTTTTTAAAAAAAATTGCCTTCTTATTCATTTTTCATTAAAAAATACCTTTCATTAGAAAAATATTCAAAAAGAAAAAAAAGAAAAGAAAGAAAGAAAAAAAGTGTGTCTGCATTTCACACAGCTGCACTTAATCCAACATTGCATTTATTTGCAATTGTGAAAATTCATTGGGTTCTAAACCGAGTTATGAGCAGAAACCAAGAGTGGTCTAGACTTGACCTTAATCCACCTAATTTTTAGAGTAACTTCACCGAGAAATAGGATTTTAGAAGCTTCGGGTCTATGACTTAATTCTTTGAGTTCCACATGACAGTGTGCAACGTTTGACTCTTTGTGTCTAACCTGGTCTTTACATTCTGGGTACGACTTTGGAATAAGGAATTAATTTGTACTCTCACATTATGCATTAGCTCAGCTCAGACGGGGTGTTGTAAGACTATGTGAGTTTCTTTTCTAGTAGCATGAAAATCTAAAGATCGGAGTACAGGTTGAAATAAAGCCTCGAAAACGGGATGGACGGTTGGGCACAATTTTTTCTAAGACCCCAAAACATGTATAGAAAAAAAGATTCTATATACGTAATGGCAAAACAAGATCCATGCAGAACCACCAAAATTCCAAATACAAAGAAACCACTACAAAATAAATATCTGACGAAAAAGGTCCAAGCTTCAAGAAAACCTATAGATCTTGGTGGAGACATGGCTAAACTGGCCGGCTTCACACGGAGAGGTGACTACACTAGTCACCCTCCAGTTCTTTTCTTGTTCTTATAACTTCTCCCCCATTTCGATTGTGAACACAACGTGACAGACCTTAGAAGGAAATACCTGACTCCCCGAGGATGAGTTACTGGAGAGGAGGTTTGCTTGGTAGTCTGGCATTCTGGATGGGAAGAGCTAAAACCTTTCACACACATGAGCCGATTGTTCAATGTTCATGGGGTATGCTTTGGGAGGAGGATCGATATAAGATGACATCTGAGTTGAATCTGTGACAATGATGTGTAGACCTTGAAGGTTGTTGATTTTGAAATTCTAAGTCTCACAGAAGTTCTGCCAAACTATTAATCCAAAGGTCGAGTCTAGTTTCATTTTCACCTTCTGTTCATAGTCTTGGTATGGAACCCAATCTCATTTCATCTCATTGTATTGCTTTTGATGCTCAGGGACAAGCATGGTTAAAGTATAGGGGGATGATGAATCTCAGACTCATCACTTTAAAAGTCGGGAATTAAACTCAAATCCCTAAAAACCATTGGCATTTCTTCATTTATTCTGGATAATTAGCATGCATGCTTGTTTTATAAGGATTGCATGTTATCACTTATTTTTGCACAAAATAAGAAGCCAAAAATCCCAACCAAAATTGACCTGTAAATAGCCTAACTTCCCCAATTTCTTAATAATTAATGCTAACTCCAATTGACCTGAAACTACCTCCATTGTGTACATATCAATAACAAGAATAAATTAAAAAATACAAAAAAAATCACTAACCCAAATAAATGGACCAAAAACACAAACCCTAGTTTTAGGATTTCTAGACTAAAACCTTCATATCTTTCCCATCCAGTGTCCGTTTTGATCCTACTCACTTTTGAACTAATGTACTTTCAAATACCTTTAAAACAAGACCAAGTTCAAGTGAATCGGAGCCTCATATGTGAAAGTTGGGTTTTTGGCCTCATTTGTACATTTTATATTTTAACGGTTTTTAACCTATTATTTTATGTACATAATTAACCCATTTTATTTTATTTCTTTTTCAATTGTTATCTTTGATGAAAGTTTTATTAAAATGCGTACAAATCTAAATCCAAACTGAGCTTGAAATCAAAGAAACTGACTGAATCCGAGTCCTCACTAATTGTCTGTACAAAAACTGTCTTTTTCGTGTTTTTTTTTCTTATTTTTCTTAATTAATAAAAATCCAAAAAATGTATTAATGTGTATATATTTATCTTTAGTTTTATGTAATTTTTTCCTAGATTTTTATCTATTTTAAAAATAACAAAAATATTTATAAAACCCAAAAATCGAGGTATTCTATGTACATGGGATACCCCAAAAATATCACTTTACACAAATTATCGATTTTTGTTTTGGTATCTTCATGAAAGTTGTAGATCTTATCAAGATGAGAAAATTTTGTGAAGACAATTTTTTGATCCGAGGTCATTTACTCTTTTCAAGTATTTATCAATGTTTTTTTTCGTTTTTTGTGGGGCTGACAGGTGGCAGCTCCTGGAGCTGCCACGTGTCACCCAATTTTGGGTCTTTTGTTATTCTATTTTCTAAAAAAATTAAAAACTAAAAATAAAAAATAAAAGCCGCGCACGTACGGGGCAAGTGCATCCTGCACACGTGCCCAGCACGTGCTCCTCGCACTCCCCTCCTGATGCCATGTGATGCTACCAGGGTCGTCCGATCTCGATTGATCAGACGACACCTGTAACCTTCTTCTTCCTCCCACTTTCCCCTTTGTGGGCTTCACCGCCTCACCCCACGGAATCTCTGCCACGAATCCCGCGAGCTCTACCGTCTCACGTGATCTCTGCCGCTCGGTGATTTCACAGCCACCTTCCTCTTCAAACCTACGTCACCCCGTAATCGAATCCCTTCTCCGATCTTCAAATTGTGATCAGTTCCAATATCCTCGAAACCCAATCGAATCAGCCCCGCTAACTGCCATAGACGGCCTTCACCTCACATCCTATTTAAACGAAGCCACCCCTTCCGATCAAGCATCAACCGTTAGAACCTAAACGCAGAGGACCGGTGGTGACATCCCGGCCCTCCTCCTCCCTCATCGAGATCTGAGCTTCGAATCCCGTCGCAGCCCACGACCAAGGCCCCCCTCGGGTTGTTGCTGTTGTGCTCCGACCCAAGCCGTAGAGCTGAAGCTTCTAGCTTCCTTGCTTCATCGCCATCACCGCCAACGTCCACTCTGCACAAGCTTCTCCAACAATCCTCCAACTTCATCATCGACAACATGCCAGCACTCCCCAGTCGCAGGTCCACCAACAACGCCTTCTCCCAGCCGGTCACATGTGGGCTCCGCCACTACTCCACCTTCGCCGCTTCTCCACCGACCATCGGAGCGTGCTGCTCTATGAGGGGCCATCCAAGGGTACCTCCGTCTACGCCTCCCCCCTCCGCTGCTGCGCTAGGCGGTGAGGCTCGAGACCCTCCCCACGTGAGATGCCCGTGATGAGAGGGGACATTTTGCATTAAATCCCCTAGGATGTCCGTTATTTTCATTTCCACCTCATAGGTCACGTGCATCGCATGTGACCTGCTGGAGAAATTGCGGAGAACCCCCAGGAGTTACCTTATTGACAGAATCACCCCCCACAATATAGAGGCACGTGCATAGCACACGCCCCTCTGGAATTTTTGCAGGAATACCCCTAGGGGTATAGGTATTTACACTTCTGTTCCTCTATGTATTACTTTTTTATTGTCATTTGCATAAATACCCCTGTTTTCCCCATTATTTCGAACCTCTACGTTGTAGTATTTATTTAACAAAAATAGTCATTTTGTTCTACAATTAATTCTTTACATTATGGCATATGTCTTTCATTTTTGTGATTTGTTGTTAATTAATAATTAATTGCTTTATGTAAAATTGCATATTTTGCCCATTTTATGCTCTGAAATTCATAACTAATTCACCAATTACCGAAAAATCAAGGATTGTAGAATTAGTTGTGTTTAACATTACACCCAAAAAGAATTGCATTTGCATGCATTTTTTCCCTCAAAAAATCATTTTGCATATTTCAATATTTAATTTTTATTAAGTATTAGATCTTGTATTTTTGAGGTTTAGTATTTTTTTGAGATCCATCACCAAGTTATAGATCTTGGATAATTTTATCCCTTGAAAATAATTAGGTTTAATATTTATTATAATTAATTATTTAAATTCACTTTGTTTGCATTAAGAATTTATATAAAATTTATCTTGCATCCAGAAATTCCAAAAAATTACACTACATTAATTTCATCATAATTGTCATCTTGGTCAAGTTTCATATTTTTTGGACATCATTTGATTGATATTCATTTTCCAGTCCTTAAAATCGACCAAATTTGCATTTCACATCCCAAATTGCATTAAAAATTAAAAAAAAAAGTATGCCTCAAAAATCGTGCACGAACTTTGATAGATAAATTTCTAGGTTGTTCCTTTGCATCATTGAGTTCGACCTTGGGTCTTGCCCAAGTAAAATAGACATAAAACCACATGATTAAAAAATAATTAAATAATTGTGGTTATTTCTTAACCGATTTTGATTGCCCGCCTACAATGAAAATGACATTCATAATTTAAACGCTCGATAATCCACACAGATTTAATAAGGGCTATCTCGGACTCGTCAAGCATGAGGCTTGGTGGAGGGGTTGACCTTTAGGGATGGCCGGCTGGACGAGGGGAGAAGCATGCAGAGTGGTGCACGCCCGCGGGTCGGGACAACGTGCAGTGAAGGTGCTCCTGTGTTGCTACACACTTGTGGCGGTGCTTAAGGTTGAGTGTCGAGTTGGGAGGGTAGGCCTGGTAGAGTCTCCGACCAGTGGAGGAGGCATAGCAGCTCGGTGGAGTCCCTCTTCGAGTCAAAGGAGTCTACTGTGCGGACGACACAAGAGCGAGGAGGGCGGTCAGTGGAACAGTTGCATGGGGCTCTGCCCAGGGGTGCACGGTAGAGCGACGTCTAGAGGGTTGTGTCCGCGTGCAAGGGAGGAGTCAGGGGCGTGGGAACAGTGGTGAGGAGGGCTAGCGGTTGCGTGGAGTGGACAGAAGGCACGCGGGCGGCAGCCGCCGCATGAGGGAGAAGGTGCGTCGGCGGCTAGGTTGGTGGTTGGGCGCCCGCATGCGATGGGCGGGATGAGGAAGGGGAACATAAGAACTTCCCCTGTGAACAAGGGAGTTTCTGGATTTGTACCAGTGTCGTAAATTTTTTATTATATGGTTCATGAAAGATCCTCAAAAAAATAAATAAAAATCACCATTACATCTGTATTGGTTGATTTATCTGTGAAAGTGTAATTTGTTTGATGATTTGTGGGACAGATGATGGTGGATCAAAGAAAGAGTGTATCGAGGTAGAGAAACAGAGGAACACGATGATGAAGAAAATATGAGAAAGAGGAAGATAGAGAACAAATACGCTACCTCGAGGTGTGGATGGTGATTTGCCTGTGGAAGGAGAAGCTGAGGCTTCTCCTGTCATCGCTCAAGAGGCGGCCAAGCTCGAGCTCAGCAGCTCGTGAAGATCAGAGCTACAACAGAAGGATCAAACCTTCTGGATCTCGCCAAGGAAAGATTCTTGTCGTCCGTTTACCAGTAGGCTGCAATTGCTGTCACCAATGCTGGTGGGAGCTCGGGCTCTATCTCTGAGGACATGGTGAATCATGATGACTGAAGGGGGAGATGTGAATAAAAAGAGGAGGAGGATGAAGTTGGAAAAGAGATGGAGAAAGTGAAGGGGGGAGTTGATGGCTTGGAGTGGGGAACAAGTAGAGGGAGAAAAAGCAAAAGGGGTGGTGATAAAAATAAAATAAATAAAATATGTAGGCTATTAAAAATAAAGAAGATAAAGTAAATAAAAGAAATAATTAATTAATGGGATTTTTACCCAGCAACCCTTATAACTTTTTTAATCACCTCCTCGACCTTTGAAACAACCTAATTCTCCCCTCGACCTCGTAAACTTGCCAACTCTTACCCCATGAACCCTCCGGGTAATATGTTTTAAGCTAGTGGGGGTTCTTGGGGTAATTTACAGGGTCGATGGAGTAATTACATTGTGCAAAAGGTCGTAGAGGCATTATAAGACGTTTACAGGGTCCGCTGGGTTAAAATCCCTTAATTAATTAATTAAAATAAAAAAATAAATAATAAATACAATAAAATAAATACAATAAATAATAAAATAAATACGAAATTAATAAATAATAAAAAATAGGGTGACACGTAGTGGCTCTAGGAGCTGCCATGCATTGCACATGGAAAAATCAAAAATTAAATGTACAGAAAATCACAAAGAAATAACAAAAGGATTCAAATCAAAAAATGGTCAACAAGAAAGCTGATCATCTCGACGAGATCTACAACTATCGTGAAGGATCAAGAATCAAAAGAAGTCATATGTACAAAGTGTATTTTTGGGTGGTACCTTATAGATATAAAATATCGTATTTTTATCTTTTGCATATTTTTTGTTATTTTTAAATAAGAGAAATCAAAAATGAAAATAGAGAAAGTATGAAAGGAATATTTACAACTTAATCTAATTTTTTTGGATTTTTAATAATTAAGAAAATAAAAAAGATAAATTGAAGGGCAATTTAGTCAATATGTACAATATACAATATAGGCCAAAACCCAAGTTTCACATACGATCTCCGATTTAATGAAGTTGGTCTTGTTTTGAAGTTCTTTGAATGTATATTAATTAAAAAGTGAGTAGACCTAATCGTATACCATATGAGAGAGATATGCACATTTTAAGGTTCTTAGTCTCAAACTTGGATTTTGATTTTATTCTACTATTTTACAAGTTAGTATTTTTTGATTTTTTATTAGTGTTAGTAATATATACAATATAGAGTTGATTTTATTGGATTTGCATTTAGTATAAAATAGATACAAATATGGTATTTTAGCTAATATACAAGTGAATTTGGCTTCGTATTTAATGCAAATATGAGTGTTAATATGCAGATATTATTTACATATGCATGGATGCTAATTATGCAATATAAGTGGAAATTATGCAGCTAATTACTCAGTAACAAAGCTCAATTTTCAACTTTTAGAGTGATAAATCATAGATTCATCAACCCCCTATACTTAAACCTTGCTCGTCGCCGAGCAACTAAAATGAAATGAAAAAAGTGAAATGAGATTGGGTTCCATACCAAGGTCATGAACAAAAGGTGAAAATGAAGCTTGACGCAACCTTTGGATTAATAATGGGCAGAACCTTATTGGGATCTGGTTTTAAGACCTATCAGCCTTCAAGTTCCACAAGTCTTCTATTTAAGACGCCTCAATAGTCATGTCAGAACAAATCCTCATACGCAAATTCTGATGACCATCAATCTTACTTTTACTGTGTATGTGAAATATAGCTCTCCACATCATAAACGACAAAGTAACAGCCTCCTCTAATGAGGTAACTCTAATTCCCTTACCTAGGAACTCTTTCCTGGAGGAGCGGGGTATTCCCTTCTAAATTCAAGTGCAACCGGCTCAAGAAGAGGGGGTAGAGAGAAGAATGGATGGTAGCCAGTGTAGCTACCTATCCCAGGATGCTTGACCAATGTAGCTAAGTCATCCAGTTGTAGGCATCTATGGTATGAGCTTTTGAAGTATATGCTTTGCAAATATACATACTCCGACAAGAATTTTATTTTCAATCATGCATGTCCACTTTTTTTTGAGTTCTCTCTTTTTTTCTTGTCTTTTTATTCTTCTTCTTTTTTTGAACTAATATACAAGGTGCAGCATGTTCATAAGGAGTTTTTCTTCTTGAGCCAGTAGACTATCCCTCTTTTTGAAGCTTTATTGCAACCCACAGCATCCCATCCTTAGACGTCAACACCACCAGACTAGCTTGAGATGCACTACCCTCCCTAGAGGAGGACTGATGTTTCCACCCGTGTGCTACTCCAAGCTAAAGGATTCTACCTCCTCACCACCTCATCAATGAAGAGCTACGTGCATGGTGCTTGTCCAACGTAGGTCATTGTCTAAAAGAATCGTGCGTGTGCAAGAAATATTCTACTTAGACCAATTAAGATGTGAACATAGACTTGCAGAATCAAAGAATTAAGTCGCTTGTCCTGAAAAATTTTAACTCCAGTTCCTATAAGGTTCCTATGAGATTAGGTAGATTAAGGTCAAATCAAATCCGTCCTCGACATCTATTCATAACTTGATTTAGAACCCACTAACTTTTCACTTTGCTTATGCAAGATATGTAGATGAGATGTAGATGACATGCTATGTAGGTGAATGAAATACTCTTTTTTTTAATGCAAGGATGATATGCAAGAGTAAATAGGAAGCCTATTTTTTGTTTTTTTTAAAAATTTTGTATTTCTCCTATGTTACAATAATTTTACAAGAGTTTTATAAGTATTATACAAATTATACAAGTGTTATACAATATACCAGTATACATGTATTTTAACTTTTTTTCAACCTTTACCCACCCCGTAATTATTGCATAATATATACAAAAATATATGAAAATACGTGAAAGTACGAGGTATAGGTAAAGTACATATGTAATATATACACGCCCCCTATACTTAGAGTGTTCTATGTCCTCAGAGCACGAAAGGCTAGGAAAAAGACATAGCTCGTGCTAAGCGTAGGAGAGCTAAAATAACAAAATGTATAGAAGTCGCTCCGCCCCCCAGACTTAGGCTCTGACAGCCTAAGTACAGAAGAAGATCAAAAATGGGGTGGGTGTGGTTAAGAGAGGAAATGGAGGAGTATATATACATGATGGGCATCAACCCCCCTATACTTAGGCTTTTGTCAGCCTAAGTATAGGACACGAGTGAGTGTGAGAACCGGTGAGATCTAGAGAATATACAGAGAACGGCGAAGAGACTCGGGTCACTCTCCCCCCTATACTTAGGATCTGGTCATCCTAAGTGTAGCCATAAAATGAAACTACATGGAGTTGGGGAGAGTGATTCGAATTACTGGGAGGGAGGGAAAGAAAATATATACAAGGAGGAGTGAGAATATACAAGGATCAAGAAACGGGCCTTCTTGCGGGAGTGAGGAGGTGGATAATATACATATGTGTTGCTGTCGGAATCATCCTCAGATGAATAATAGTGAGATGTAGGGATCATACAATGAGGGTCGACACACGGTTGCTTGCTTAGATAAGGCTTAAGAACAGCTGAACTGAGCTCAATCATATAAATGACCTTACCCGGACCTGATGAGGATTCCTTCAAAAATTCCTTCTCTGGTATGTTGAATGAAACTTTCTTAGTCAGTTTTCTAGAATCTGAATCATTGAGCAGGAGAGGATAGTGATGTGCCTTGAGGGGATCAGGGGAACACATCGAGGAATCAATTCCCTATGTCCTCTCACTGGATAACTGACTATAGGAAGGAGCAACTGTAGTTTTGGGTGGGGTTAATTCAGCCTTGGTTGTTTCCTTTGAATGTCCAGGATGTATGCGGTGCTGACCATGGGTTACTCATTATACGAGTCACCATATAGATTGTAATATTCCGAAAGGGTCATCACATGTCTCAGAGAGGTGCTAGTGATCTCAGTTGGCTTGACATTAGTGGGCTCTTGTGTCAGATCATCAAAATGGTCAAGGCAATCATCAAAACTCGTGTCCGACTCAGTGGCAGCTTCTGGTCGTGAGTCCTCCTTAGAAGCTATCACAGTGGTGGTGCAAGCAGTTGGTGAAGTACAGGTGTGGGAGCCTCTGAACCAACGGTCATCCAGACAGTTTGTAACTCAGGTGCAGTAGAGAGATGGGACTCATCTATCTCTAGGTTGTAACAACTGTTTACGGATATACGGGTCACCTTAGAGTAAAGTGTATCAAATAATGGGTGAGGTCGGAGCACTCCCAATGTTGTAAAATTGATTTCCCGAGTCTCGCAATCTATAGTCGCCTTAGCCAAGGCTAAGAACGGCTTCCCGAGAATAATGGGAGACTGGGTAAACTGTCCTCGATGCTCAATGTCAATGATTGTGAAGTCTACCTGGAGTAGAGCACCTTGGAAAGTAACGATGACTGAAATGTTTCCTCTTGACCGTTTGATAGATCGATTAGCCAGCTGAACGATCTCTCTCGACTTCCTGATTGGTCTGAGTTTCAGCTTGTCAAACATAGAGGTCGGGAGGATATTTATCGGAGAGTCATCATCGATTCTTGCATGGGTAAAGGTAGTGTCTTTGATTTCACATTCAACCCTAGGAAACCTCTTCACTCTGCGGCTCTTGATCTTTCTCCCCATCACCATGGAGGTGTCCATAGACACTATATGTCTCTCAGTACTTGTCCTCTTATTGCCCGACCACTTAGGCATCAATTTACTTCTTACAAATCGTTTGAGGTTAGGGAAGTGATCTATTGCCTTTATTATGGGAAGATTAAAAATCAATTCTTCATCGAGTACTTCCCTTAAGGCAGGATCCAATTTTTTCAGATCTATTCGTTTTCAATTTTATTTGATTTTTTGGTTTTTCAATTTTTTGTTTTTTTGAGATTTTCAATTTTTGGTAGTTTTGGTGGATGAATGTCAGACTCTGGATTGGAGGGTAAGTGGTTAGTAGAAGAGGGAGGTAGAATAGACTCCAGTTGTACAAAGCGTGTGTTTTTCCTTGTGTTTGATTGGTATTCAACATCAAATTCACTTATTTACTTTTCCATCTTCATTACCAAGGTGGCAGAAATTGATTGCAATATGTCGGTGACATCTCTCAACTTGGCACCAAATGATTTATTTTTCACGATGAGTCGAGAAACGTCATCCTCCAAAATGTTCTCATGACAAATCGTTGGAGAAGTATGTTCAGTTGGAGGATACTGGTGATAACTTGGGGTCTCATACTCAACATACCTAAACTTTGGCATGTAATTCTGGGTCGAGTATGGATCATCTGTATGACAGATATTGGTCGGAGCCTCGTGTAATGGAGTCCATGAATGGGGGATTGGTAAGTCTAGCTCATGAGTTCAAGCCCTTGAATGAGTATGTCAATTAGGCTTGATTACTAGGGTCAATCAAGTCAGGAAGATTATAAGGTGCATGCCTCTCCATTCAGGTTGTTCGATCGACCAAGTTGTACCCTAAAGTCAACAGGATGTGTATGTATGATTTGTTGACTTGTCCCATCATTCATATAAAGAAGAAATGAAGTATGTGGAGGTGGGTAATTCTTCCAGTCATCTGTCTCAGCAGTGGCTTGCTCTTCGTATGGTTCATTGATTCCAACAAGCTCTCGAGAAAAAGGACAGTAAGCCCAAGATTGAAGTGAATCAGAAGTGTTAGATAAAGGAGTAGGTGAGAAATGCTAAGAAGTGGAGAAGTCAGTCGAAGTTCTGACTTCATAATCGGGTCGAGTTGGAACCGACCACAGGTAAGGGTCTCCCGTGTATGGCGGAGGATACATGGAAGAAGGAGAAGATGAAGATGAACGATATATGGTCGAGGAGGAATGACCAGAGTTCTCAAGGTATGGGACCAATATCCCGACATCTTGAGGAGGAAAGGATGAATGTAAGCAGATCGAGGGAGAAAATGTGTAATTACACAGGATAACACATACTAACAGACACAAAAACAAACGATAGAGCAAACCCTAAGTTCACACTCAACACGATGAAGGACCCGAAGCCGGGTCTGATTAATCTAGTTGATTTTAAGTGTGATTTTTCAAGCAAAAAGAAAGGATTACGCAGCCTATAGGGAAGTCGGCTCAAAGCTGGATGCATCTCCCATGTTTATCATGTCGCCTAAGATACCAACGCCCTTCCTTTTTGCTCCTATCACTAGCTGAGAAGTTCACGGACCTACCCTTATCTACCTACCGAAGTAGGTAGAGGGTGACAATGATTATAACTTCACCCTGGAGGGTTACTAGCAAGTTGTCGCAGTGCACCGCTAATTCACCCCTATCTACCTGTCGAAATAGGCGGAGTCTACTTGGCGCTGGTCAGTTGAACCTATAAGAATTCAGCCTGTGATATTTGCTAGGATCGGGATACATGATATGGAAGGCGATGATTTTGGCTCTGCCTTATGGTGTGCATAGACATTCTGTACCCTTACTCAACCTGAATTCAAAATCGTGGTTATTCTCCCACAAATAGAATTTCCAATTTTATGTTGGTTTTTTGTCAATTTATTTGGCAGTCTTGATTTTAAGTTAGATGATCAGTTGACTAGTCCATTACACAAGGCAAGCCTATCGTACATTCTCAATTTCCTTTAATCATAAGTTAGAAAACAAAGGGGGAAGGAGTTGAGAAAAACCAATGCACGATAAAACGATGATGTATGCCAAGTTCAGAAGACTTATAGTGATCCTTGTGCTCTACATGCAGGATGCAAAATAGACTTGAAATTTTATCTAAATGGATGCAATCGATAAAAAGCCACTCCTAGACAAGCAGTTCTATTAGCGAGTAAAGAACAAGTTAAATTTGGCTAAGTTCTGCGGTCTAAGTGCATCTTTTAATGGTGAAGTGTGGTCCTAGATATTACGAGCACAAACAGTCCTAAAAAAGCTCTAAGAATCGCGAGTGTAGGTCCTATCCAACATCAAGCAACCACACAACATACAGAGACTCTTTTTATTATTCACTTAAATGCGCGAGAACCCAAACAAGAACCACTGTAAATGCAAACTTTTTTCTTTACCAATTCTCTCAAAAACTACTCAATTCACATCGATGCACATTCTTCAGCTTGCCTAGTGAATCACATTCGATGCCTCGTTTTCCTAACACAAAATAAACGATGGTCAGTGAGAGACCGACGCAAAATAAACAAATACTGAAAATAGACAGAAAAAATATTCACAATAAAAATAGGGAATCTGACTACCCGAGGATGGAAAACCTAAAATCTAGATCTTCTAAAAATTAACCTGAGTCGTGCCTCCCCAGCAAAGATGCCATTTGAAAAACCCTTTATTCACCCTCTTAATTCAATCGGAGTAGCGATTAAATTTAATTGTGTTCATTGCAGCCGGGCAAATTTGGATATATCAAAAACCACTTTAATTATTTATCAATTAAACGCAAGTGGCAATTTTTTTTACTTTACTTAGAGAAGCCCAAGGACAAACTCATGGAGGCAGCTTTCTCCTTAGATTGATTTAAAGTCGTTCTAGATGCTAGGTTTTCAGGAGAATATTTTTTATGTTTTTTAAGCAATTAAAAATGCAACACATTGGACAGATTTGAGGGTTAAAATTTGAACTTGATCAAATTAAGTCCAAAAATTCTCAATATTGACTAGAATGTCAATTATGATGAAATTAAGCTACCCTAATTTTTTTTGGAATTTTTCGACTCTATATGAATTAACTACGAATTAAATATGAATGCAGGGTGATTTTCGCAAAACTAATTTTAACAAATACCAAACAAATTATCTTCAGAAACATTAATTATCCTAGATGACTATATGTGAAATGAATCCAGGAAAATTACTATATCCTAAAAACAACTATTTTTTGACTTATTAAAAAATAATATAGCAAAAAACCTATTAAATTTTTTAGACCTCGATTTACATGCAAGTATGATGACTTTTGGGAACAATGTAGAACTATTCAAATTGTACATACTTTAATTTTTTGGTAATTTTTAGAGCAACAATCGATTTAATAATCAATTAAAGGCAAGAAGTGGGAAAAATACGCTAGTTTCCACTAAAATAATTACATTAAATAATTTGAAACTCACAAAAATGTAACAAGCAAACTCAATGATAAAGCCCGAGATGTTCTCCAATATGCAATTTTTGGAATGACAAAATGATGCTAAATGGATGTTTAAATAACTAATCAAATACAACAGTACTAAATGCAATACAAAAAAATGAAATTGATAACAACAAAAGATGCTGACAAGAACGTGAGTGCTATTATCAGATACTGCAGGGGCAGAAGAGCAAAATTCCCAGGAAGACATGTGCATGGCGAATGCCCTCCAGTGGATGAGAGAGTGGAGCTGATTCCTTAGAAGCCAGGGGATAATTTTACAAATAACTAGTTGTAGCATTTGCACCTCGCATGCTATTGGAGGAAGGTCTAAATAAATTATTGTAAAATGGCTTAAAATCATTATAAAAAAAGTAGGATCAATTTCAGTCTGGCGGGCCACTACCGGATCATCATCTTTATCAAAAGGCCCAAATTTCTTTATAAAAGCAATCAAATCAAATTTGGCTTGATCAATCTCATCTGAATAAGGATTAATAGGAACAAACTCATCAGTAGAAGTAGTCGAATCATGTTCGTCCTGTATAGTCTCAGATTCTGCCTTCCGCTCTAAGGTGTCTATCATGTTAATTCTGCGGATGTCATCAATGCATCGCCACCTACTAGAAGTGGGAACTCTAAGGTCTATGCTTTACGAGTATTCCTCCTTGAAGAGGATTCTAGGATTTCATTATCATCCAACATATAACAAGAATCTCTGATATTATCATCGAGGTCAAATTCCATGGGGTTGACTAACACGGGTGGGCTCTCATGGGATGCAAGTCTTGTTGGACATGCGAGCCAACGACGAGCCATTATACAATAAATGTTATTGCAAATATTATTCCCTGATCTGAAATGAAGAATAAATAATTTGCATAATAGGTCCCATAGTACAATTAGGGTTATGTACCATGGCCATCTTAATGATCATACAATTGTTGATTCAATTATTGAATCATAGAGGTTGGTGCTTGGATGAATATCTAAAAAGTTAGAATGAGGATTCATCAAGCACTGTCAAATGATTGTTGAGAGATGATCTCCAGCCTGAGTAGGAGATGGTAATTCTTTCTCATTTTGGCTGATATCTGACCGACCTCTTGATGCAGGTCATCTGCATAGGAAAAGAGATTCGGAGGTGTCAGATTAGTTAGGTCAAAGAGTTGACTTAACGAGATCGAGATAACCAAAATCCTATAATGTAAGTTGTCATGATATAGGCACACATCCTCTGACCGAAGACAGATGTGTTACTATATGTCTGAGTATGTACATTTCGCAGACCAATATGTTGATGACCTAATCAAGGTCTATACACTGGCGCGCTGGTGTGCATATAAGGTAATATGAGTAATACGATCTCTCAAAGGGATCATACATGTTCATTACTGAATTGGAAGACATGAGCTCAATCATGAGATATTAGGGAGAACCAAATTCCGTGCACAGTCGTCTCGCTTTGGAAGCTTGACTGAATTTGTAGGTTTGATATATGCTTTTGGAAAGTATATGATCAACACCTGGGTATGATATATGCTTTTGGAATGCATATGATCGATACCGACTCCCAATGATCGAATGAGAAAACTTAATGATAAAACCTCTAAAGTAGACAGTGTAAAATTGATCTTATACTTCGTGTTTATTCTGAGTCTTCCAGTATGCAGGATGTACAGGTATTGGGAATACCTGAGGGTGATGTGATCATAAACAGTTGTATAACCATGACGCTTCCATTCCTAGGGAGTGATGAAACGAGTCTGGATTTGAGTGAGTCCTCTCAATAGAGAAGTAATCTGATCTTAGTCCAAATGTTGGACATTGATATGAATGTGATTCAGATGCAATGAGAAGATTAGATTTGCGGTCTTGATTTAATCAAGCATCTATGGGAGGCCCGAGATCTGGATTTGAGATGTGATCTCAATATCCAAGTCACTATACGTGAAACAATACAATCGCCATGTCCTTATCTCCAAGTATTCGCAGAGAAAGGCATTATCCTTGAAAGAGTTCGGGATAATTTCATTGTTGATATAAGTATCCGAGCATTGAGAAAATGGATAATTAAATGTGATTTAATTATCACGATTAATATGAATTCGATTCATTATAAAGAGAGTTATCTTAAATAATTTAATGTGACTTGATTATCAAAGATGTAAATAATGTGAATGTGATTCATATTATTTGGGCACAAGAGAATAGAGATCCAAGATGACTAAATGTGATTTAATTATCATCGATATTGAATAATGTTTATAGCACTATCCATATTAATCACATATATTATAAATGTGATTTATAATATAGAGCTATTTGTAATTTACATTTGTTAATTAAATGTTAATGTGAATTGGATTCACATTTGACATTAAATAGAAAATGTAATTTACATTTTATTTGGGTTGTGAATGTCATTCACAAATAACCAATGACATAATTGCAATATTCACAAAATAATTATGAATTATTTTTGTTGAATAATTTACAACAAGTGTTGTTGTAAATCTTGGACATATCAATGGAATAATGTAATCTCATGAGATATCATGAGATTACATGAGATTGCCACCAAATCCCATATTATGGAAGGAGGTAATCTTCATTCCCTAATCTCCATGCTTGATTAATTTAATTTGGGATTAAATCATATTGATTTATCAATATATATTTAATCTAAATTAAATTAATTATTGTTGGGTTTTTACCAACAAAATCTTGACCATTAAAAGAACACAAATCAATGTGAGCCATTGGATTTGTGTTGCCGGTGGATTGAGATCCATGGATCCCAAAATATTATAAAAGGAGAGGCACCCCTTTGCTCTTCTTTACACAATGAGAACATAAGTCTCTCTCTCTCTAAACGTGGGTCATCTCTCTTCTTCTCTCTTGGCCGTCTACCATGGATGCCCTAGAGAAGTTCTCTATCACCACAGCGTCGTCGATATGTTGCCCGATCGTTCGTGGATCTCTGTCTCCTTCGGTGTGCCTCGCTCATGAAGAAGACGTCGGATCTCGTGTGTCGAGATCAGGAGATCCTCCGCTTGGATAATCAACATGGATTGCGAGAAGCACACGATTCATCCCTGCGCTTGCAAGCGTCTCCTCCGTCGGATCGAACTTGAGACAGGAGGTCTCTTCGTTTAGAGACTCGATCGCAACCACGCATAAAGAGGTAATCCTATTACTTGTTTGTGGTTTAGACGAAACGATTCGAGAGGTGTTCTTGGTTCATGTGGTTTCATCGCATGAAAAAATTTTAATTTCCGCTGCATCGAGCAACTAGTACGACTAGTCGCTCCTCGTCGTATTCGATACGACGCTCACGCTTCCGTGATGTGCTTGAGGATCTCTTCATATCCTTCAATTGGTATCAGAGCCATAGGTCGAAGGTTTTTGATACGATCCGTAATCCATGGACGACATGGGTTCGTTAGGGTTGCGAAAGTTTTATTGCATTTCATTTTCGTTTCTCTGTTTAATGATTATTTTCGGCCCTGCTTAAATTGTTTAAACACGAAAATAAAACTTGGATTTTTTTCCTCATTAAAGAAGGAAATTATAGGATCTGAGTTTGCATGATCTCGAATCCGTTTGCTCAAGTTATGATCAAATTAGTGAACATGTATTCACTGTTGCGAGAACTGCGAATCTTAACATGATTAATGGGTTAATTACTGTTTTGATCCGCCTAGAAATGCGTGAAATGTCATTATATTCTATCATAAATCAAATTAGCAATCTTTTAAAATTGATTTTATCTAATTTAGGTTTAAATTGACTGAGATATGTTAATTTTAGTAAGTAGGGGTCACTGCTGAAATTACATTCCTAATCAAGAACCATGTGATTGTCAATTAGTGAAATTACTTGTTAATTTCCTGAAATAATTATGGAAAATTATTTCTGAAATATTTAATCATGATTATTTCCTTAATTGACTTGGCCTCGACCAATAAATTGATTAGATTTGATCTAGATCAAAATTGGAAACACAATCAACAAACAACTTGCTTGAATAGGATTGGGAATTTGTCTAGCAAATTTCCTTATAATCAAAAATATTTTGATTATTACTATATGGTATAATTTCGGTTGAAGAACCGATGATCATCTCAAAGTACACATTTATCTATTTGGCATTATCCTTTCCTGAGGTGGATGTGGTGTCTAGTCGGGAAACATTAGGGGAAGCAGGTCGTACCGGTTGCGGTCCGTCCCGCTTCCATCGGTTCTGGCCATGACAGCGGGTAGGGACTCGATAATGCTGGAGAAATCAATATGTATTTTTCTAATTATTAAAATGTGAATTATATGTATTTTGAGATAATACCATATATGTATTCAAGTAAAACAATCAAGTTTATTGATTGAATTGGACTGATAATTGATTTAGTGAGATTGAATTAATTATATCCAATTAAAAACACTCTATTATGAATAGATGTGCATTTCCCTTGGAAGAATTAATTATGTGAATATGATTTATGATAATTAATTAAAATTTGAATATGATATGGAGGATCACATAAGTGACATCCATGGTCTCCCGTCAAGGCGAAGGGTTCAGTCGCCAGATATTGTATGTAGGAGATGTCTGTTCGAAGTGACAACTCCTGCATACAATCCATTTGGATCGGGCTCTTCGCTTCTCGAATGAGTAAGGACGTTTGCGTAGTGACCCCAATATCGGGTCCTCATATTATTGGGGTGATATTGGATTGCGCATAGCGAGTTGTATTCATGTTAACGGTTGGTTCAATTAATGACGGGTCAACATCACCTTAGGGGTGGTGGGCCTGGGTGTTAAAGACCAAATCGGGAGATGCAAGTTAGACTTGCAAGGTGGAATGTGTTCCTCCTTCTTTTTATCGGAGTTACAGGTTCTCATATTATTGGGATGTAACAAAGATAAGGAAGGAGATCCCAGATCTTGCTTGAGATATAATGGTAAGTATATCTCTTATATTGAAAGTGACTAAGGGAATGAGCTTTCAATGTTGACAAGGCAAGACAACTTTGATATAAAAATTCCTAAATCAATGTACAATATATATTTAAAAATATTTATGGAAATTTCTTATTTCAGATAATCCTTCATTAAACCCACTCAATATTATACTCAATAATAACCAGTAAAATATCATGGATTGGATCCATGATCTAGATATTGTACTTGCAGTTGGAGACATATTGTATGTGGTTGCAATGTGCAAGTTTCCTCATAATAATGAGTTACAATTAAATAGACAATAGGACTACTACCCTAGGGTTTGTTTGTATCTATAGTCTTGATCTCTCATCGAATGTACCTTAGAAGTGACATGTCGATGATGATCGTAATTGTCAAATAATCCTTATAAAATTCTAAAAAGATGTTCCAGCATACATATGTGCTCTCGACATTTAATCGTTAATAACATGGTTCTCTGCATCATGCAAAATGGTGGCTCTATAAGAGATGATGTATTCAAATTGTTTGAGTACCCGCCTGAACCAATGTTTTAAGAGTTTAGATGGATGTAGATACGATGAGTGTCATCATTCTACTGTCTATACTCTAATCATTCATGATGCTTCATATTATTCATATTGTATGAATTGAATGAAGCATGTATAAATGTTGAAATGCTCTTATATTGAAATCGTTTGAATTTAACATAAGAGACCATTATCTTAAGCAAAGGTTGTTTATAGATGAAGGGAGCACACTGGAAGCGTGGGTCTGACCTATGTGAGAATGAAAGTCAAAGAGTTGACCATACTTCTGTGACTTCCATATGAAATCCAAAGAGTTGGATAAATGCCAATACTGCAATAAGTTGATGTGTTGATAGTATGGCTATCAAATCTATCTAGAATTCTTAGAGAAGGAATCGGATAGTACATCAGAATAATCTACACATAATTATTGAAATTGACTTACTTATTTGATAAGATAAAGTCTAACAAATGTATCTCAATCTTCTAAATGACACTTGTAATTAGTTGCATATATGTTAGAAGATTATAAATTTGATCTTAAAGGTTCAATAGTCATCCACATGGATATTGGTGCAATTATTGCAACAATCTCTATTTGATTGATAGACTTCATAATTTCAGTGGGAGAGACCTTAGTCTTAGAGAATGTATCTATGACTTAGATTTTAGAATACACTCATAGTTTTATCCTAAATTTTAGAAATAAACATGAATTCTGTATAGACCTACCATAAAGAGTTGTGATGGAGATATTTCAGATAGTAATCTAAAATCTTTTGGACTCTACTAAATTAGAAAATTAATGAATGGTTCATTAAGATTTCTAATACTAAAAATTAAACCATTAAAGATCAATAGGAGGATGAAGATCATTTGATAATGATCTAGCATCATGTTTTGGACATTTGTCTGTTGATGTGATCAATAGACTGATAAGAGATGAAACTTTAGATTATCTAAAGGTTCAAATCTTACATACTTGTGAATACTATATTCAAAGTAGAAAGGTCCAATACACCCTTCCTTGGGAATGGTGTAAGATGTCAAGGTATTCAAAATCTCATACATCTTGATCAGAAAAAACATTATGGATATGTGATCTCTATTGATGATTATTTGAGATATGAGATTTCTTTCCTTCACCTTATAAAGCTTTGAAATGTTCAAAGATTTCATAATTTTGGTTTTGAACCAAAGTTTGAAGGAAGATGAAATGAATTTGATCTAACCTAGGCAGCTTGTACCTATTAGATGAATTCATGGAATACCTTATAGAGATATGAATATTATTTTTATCTCACTCCTCATTATAAACCTAAACTCAATAAGAGTTGTAGGGAGATACAATTGGATCTTGTGTTACATTATATGATCAATGATGAATATAAGCATAATTATCTATTAGTTTCCAAGGTATATATGTAGTAGAGAATACAATATATATCCTTAATAAGGTTCCATGCAAGTAATCTAGAATCTGGCACTAGAGAGTGCTACTTCATTAGGAAAATAAAGGATGGTATTGGATACCTACTTTATGACCTTGAGATTCTTAAAAGATCTCATCTTTGAGAATATGATTCTTATAAGATGACTCTCTTGATAATCACGATGAAAATGAAGTAAAGGAACTCATTTAATCTTGAGATGATAATGATGCTCCTGGAATCAAAAACTAAAAGGACAATTAAAGATGAAACACTAATACCTCTTCAAATAAGTTTGAAGATGGGTTCCATGTGTCAGTTGAATCTGACAATGATCTAACTTCATATGATGAAGCTTCTAAAGATCATGACATGGAAAAATGGATGTTAGCAATAAACTCTAAATTAGACTTCACATACAAGTGTTGTATATAGACCCTCAAGGAACCACCTATGTGGATAAGACCCATTAAGGTGTAAATAGATCTTCAAGAGAAAGAGGAAACCTGATGAAAAGGTAGAGACCTTCAAAGCACAGTTCGTGGCCATGAGCTACACACCGAAGAGAAAACATCACTTGCGATGAGACTTGCTCTCTAGTGACCTTGCTTTAACCCACCATAATATTGATAACTACACTCAAATAAGCTTCTTGTAGTTGGAATATTGGTTTTGATGAAATCATAAATGTTATGGTTTCAGATAGAATCTTGATAAATCATATGAAGCTTAGTGGGAGTGCCATTGTGTTCATAGTGCTAAATGTAGATATCCTAATCATCTGGAATGATCTAAGGATGATAATAATAAGTGTTTGAAATCTGGTTGTTCCATACCTCGAGATATGATCTCAAGTATACCTCTTAGATCTTAGTTCTGAAGTTGTTCACAAGCAAAGAAAAGAGGGTATTGGGACTGCCACATTAATGGTATACCTTGGACATTTCCATGGAAAATTCCAAGAAAGGATTCCTTCCCTCAAGATATGATACTGACCTATTGTTGAGATGAAATTTTGAAGTTTTTTTGCTTTTTTTATATCCCCGGCAACAACAATGTTGTTCTGTTGTTAGCGATTCTTGAGGAGATCAGATAAGTTAATGGTAAATATGGTGGTGTCGTTGTTATCCCCAAAATCCCGTGACAAACAAAAAATAGTTTTTTTTATTTTTGCTACTTATTAACTGTATATCGGACAGGGTCGAACTCAGGGAGGCTACAAATCCCGAGGGTTATTCAATTAATCGAAGATCAATTAAGAGAAAACAAGAATCTCAAAGGACAACTATCCTTGGTTTTTGTGATTTTTTATCTTTTTATTTTTTTTAATTTTTTTATTTCTATTTTTGTATATTTTCTGATTTTCAAATTTTTAGTGGTTTTAATTTTGCAAATTTCTTTTATTTTCAAAAATAACAAGAAGCAATATTCACAAGATCGAGATTACGCACACTAACTCTTTTTGTAATTTTTCAATTAAACAAAAATACTTAGAAAAATCCAAAGAAAATATTTTTGGGTGTTAATAGTTTTGAAATATTTTTGAGAACTTTTGTGAAATTTTCAGATGTTTTTGTATTTTCTAAAAATCAAACAGTGAGAAAATAAGAAAATGTGCATAACCTGGAGTAATTTACAACTTAAAAATATTTTAAGTACCTAAAACTCCTGGAAATTATTTTTAAGACAAACTAGAAGCAATTATCTACAATCAGGAATTAAAATCACAATTTTTGGATTTTTGTAGAATTTTCTATGATTTTTAGAAGATTTACGATATTTTCAATTTGTTTGGGTTTTATAAAATAGAACTACCCTAAATTTTTTGGGAATTTTTGGAATAATATTTGAATTTTTATGATTTTTTGAATTTCAGGAAGATAAAATAACACTGTTTTTGATATTTTTTAAAAATAATAAATGAAGACAAAATGCAATGAAAATTTTATGCTAGATGGATATGCACATCATGAACATAGCATAATTTTCTCAGAATTTTTGGACTAATAAAAACATTTAATTCAATAGAAGAATCAAGAAAATTATTGTTCTGCAGTTCAGAGACTAAAATGTAAATAAGTTTTGTTCTTGCATCCAATAAATAATAAAAATAAATCACAAGGGAGAATGCACAATTACCACTATATCATGTGCATGTCATGTGCTTGAGGTTCTGGTAGGGTCTCGTTTGTAATTTTCGTGAAGCTCTGGGGCACAACTGTACTTTTCTCAAATTGAATTAATCTGGCAGGGACTCTTTCATAGGGCTGAAGATAAAATTATCCCAATAAAATAATAAACCATAGGGAGGGTTTTCTTCGTTTCCAAGCAATCACAAAGGGGAAGAGGGGTCGGCCGCCGCCGCCCCTTCTCCAACAACAAGGCGGGCGACGGACGGTGGACGCACGGGTCGCATCGCGCGCTGCTGGCGAGCGCGGGAGATTGCCGCGTGGAGGAGCGTCGATGGAGCGCAGCGGCGGGGGGGGGGGGGGGGGGGGGCGCGTGGCTGCGGAATGGAGGAGGGGCTTCGACAGAGATGCACGCCTTGGCGCGGTGGAGATTCTTACAGGTGCGGCCTCAGCGCAGAGGCGACGCGGATGGTCGGGCCGCGCTGCCGCTGTGGGAAGGCTCTGGAGGCGCCGGGAGCGAGCGGCGCTACCACGATGGGTCGTTGTTGTTCTGGAGGGGCACCTGTCGTGCTTGGAGGTTTCCCTGCGCGAGCGGTCGTTGGACGGAGGCGCAGCGGCCGCGGCACCGCTGGAGGTCGGCCTGGGGTGAGGCGTTGGCGGCTCGATGGAGGGGGCCGCAGGGGCATGGCTACACCATCGATGGAGGAGGGAGGCGGGGGTGGCGACCCCGCTGCCTGTGGAAGTTTTTTTTGTAATTTATTTTTTTATAATGTTAACAATAAATAATAATAATAAAACTTTTTTTATTTTTTTTGTAAATTCGAAAAATAAGAAAAGAAAGTGATAAATAAATTCTTTTTTTATGTTTTTTATGTTTTTTATTTTTATATGATCCTGCAAAACAAATTTTAGAGAGCAAAAAGAAACAAATGTTTTTTATTTATTTACAAATCGGAAAAAATAAATGGAGATTCGATGGAGATGTGGGATTCGAATTCAATCTCCGGCCACCGTACGTGGACGGAGTTGAGAGATCATGGACGATAGAAATAGAGCACATGGAGATCGAGAAAGTGAGATGAAAAATCGAGTCGTTGGTGGAATAAATCGTGGTGGATTTTATGATCGAGATAAAAAAAATGACAACATGAAAAAATGCGACAAAATAAACTACGATTAAACTAAGATAAAAATAAGAAAAATGTGGATCTCACCTTAGGAGCGGAAAAGGATCGTGATCGCCTCGACAAGGCCGACTCGCTGTCACCAGGCAGCTTGGAGGCTAGGCACAATTCTCGACGAAATTTACTCTCGGAGATCGGGCTCCTATTTCTAAAGATTGATCAAGTTGAAATGAGGGAGAAGGAGCCATACAAATAGAAAAGATAGATTGAAATTTGAATTTTTGAATTTTTTTTGGATAAAGAGAGATGAAAATTGAAATGAATTTTTGACTTTTTTTTGGTGAAAGAGAAATGAAATTTAAATGAATTTTTGTTTTTTTTGGTGAAAGAGATAAAAGAGATGAAATTTGAAAAGAGGTAAAGATAAAAAGAGATAAAAGTATTTATACAATTATCTAATTTTTTTTGAATTTTCGTCACTTTTTTTATTGAATTAAAAAATGTTATTTTTTATGGTGGTTAATTAAAAACAGCAACTATACACATACACTATATACATATATGACATTATATACAAGGGTAAATGAGGAAATTAGCCTATTTTATTTTAAATAATTTTTTTATTTTTATTTTTTAATTTTAAATAATTAGTAATAATAATTTACAAATATATACAAATACAATATTTACAAAATACATGGAAAAATTGCAGAAACCACCCTAGAAAATAGACTTTTCAACTGTAACTATAAAAGTTATGAAAATACAACCATTTTAAAGATATTTTAATTTCGAATCCAATGGAAGTGAGATTGTTTCAATTTGAGCTCATGTGGAGCCGAAATTGGTCTTTCAATTAGTGCTTAGTGGCTTTTTCCATGTGTGGCTACTTTTATTCTGTATATGATTTAATTGTATAATTATTATTATTAATTAGAATACATTTTTGTTTACAACTTTGGTTTTGAATGTTATTTGATTTGAGGTCAGTTAAGGAACAAATAAATTAGTGTTAGTTTTATATAGATATACAAAAAATAAGTGAGAAATATTTACAACAACACACAATTTTTTTAGATTTTCTGCTTAAGGACCCTATCTCCCCCTACTTTATTCCTAGTCGATCAGGTCAAGTCTTGACCTTCTCTCGAGTTTCGGGTCTGCCTGTATACAGTCTTCCTTTTTTATTTACTTTATTTTTCCTTTCTTTTTTTATTTATTTATTTTAGGTTAAAATTAGTAAGAAGTGTACAATATTTATACACAGATGCTTGTAAGTAAGAATATGATGTTAGTGTTATATGCAAATATTTTATAAGGGATTTTAAGCTAATATAAATGAATAAAGATGACGAATCGCATATTCATCATCCCCCTATGCTTTACCTTTGCTAATCCCCTTAGCAAACACTTATCTGAAAGAATAAGTAAAAAAAGAAAAAGAAAGGGAAAGTGAAAATAATAAGAGTAGGACAATATTGAGGACTAAACTTATCTTCATAAAATTGTAGTTTGGAGATCTGTCGGACCTTTGGATTATTGGTGTGTCGGAACTTCTGTGAGACTTACAATTTTAAAATCGATAGCCTTCAATTTCTACAAATCATTGACACAGTTTTGTCTCAGAGGTCATCTTAGATCAATCCTCTTCCCAAAGTATACTCTATGAACATTGAACAATCGACTCATGTATGTGAAAGATTTAGCTCTTCCCATCCAGAATGCCAGACTACCATGCAAATCTCCTCTCCAGTAACTCGTCCTCGGGGAGTCATGTATTTCCTTGTAAGGTCTATCGCGACGTGTTCACAATCGAATTGGGGGAGAAGTTAGAAGAAGGAGAAAAAGAACTGGACGGTGGCTAGTGTAGTCACCTCTCCTTATGAAGCTGGCCAGTGTAGCCGAGTCTCCACCAAGATCTGCAGGCTTTCTTGAAACTTGGACCTTTTTGGTCAGATATTTATTTGGTAGTGGCTTCTTTGTATTTGGATTTTTGGTGGTTCTGCTTGGATCTTATTGTGCCCCTACGGATATAGAATCTTTTTGTTTCCGTACATTTTTTGGGGTCATAGAAAAAATTGTGCCCAGCCGTCCATCCCTTTTCCGAAGCTTTATTTCAACCCATACTCCGGTCTTTAGATTTCTACGCTACCAGAAAAGAAACTCACACAGTCTTCCAACATCCCGTCTGAGTTGAGCTAAGTGTATAGTGCGAGAGTACAAATTAATTTCTAATTCCAAATTTGTACCCAGAATGAAGAGACCAGGTTAGACACTAAGAGTCAAACGCTGCACATTATCATGTGGAACTCAAAGAATTAAGTCAAAGACCTGACGCTTTTAAAATCCTATTTCTCGGTGAAGTTCCTCTGAAAATTAGGTGGATTAAGGTCCAACTAAGCTCTATTCTTCAATTTCATTCCAACATAGTTTAAATGTCAATACTATCATGAAAAATGCACATGCAAATGTAAGAAAATATGAACAACGCAATGCAAAGATTTTTTTTGAAAAGAAATGATGCACATGTGAAAAGAACATTTTTTAAACAATTTTCTAATTTTGAACTTTTTATGGATTTTTGGAGGAAAAATGCAGATGTGAAAGAAAGGTTTTTTTTTAATTATGCAAATTTTTATAGATTTTTGGTTTTGTAGTTTTTTAAGGAAAAAGGGTTAGTAAAATATATACAAGTATATACAATTTTTTTGGTATTTTTTGTTTTGTTTTGTTTGTTTTTTTTCTTTTTTTGGTGTGTTTTTGTTGATTTTGATTTTCTTTGTGTTTTTTTACACACGTAATTTACAAAATTATACACATAAACCCCCCAAATAAACGTATTTGAAAGTACGAGTTATGCCTAAAGTATATATACAATATATACGACACCCCTATGCTTATCTCGAACTATGTCCTCATAGTAATCAAAGAGTGAAAAAGGAAGACATAACCCGTGCTAAGTATAGAAAAGTGAAAAGAACTCCTATGCTACAATGACTCAAAGAAAAGATAAACAGAAGAGAAGTTGGTGATCCCCCCCTATACTTAGGATCAAGTAATCCTAAGTATAGTGGTGTGTATAAAAGGGGAAAACTGATGAAGAGAATGTACAAACTCAAAAATTAAAAAACACGATATGAACAACATCACCCCCATATACTTAGGGTAGAGTATCCCTAAGTATAGGCAACAACAAGAGTGATGAACAGGACGAAATGAACAACACAGATCGTTCACCCCCTATACTTATAATAAAGCACATCCTAAGTATAGCATATATATACACACATGGAAAAGGGGTGAATGATAAAATGGAAGAAGAAAGAGTGAAACGATAGGATGGCGGAGGGGCTTCGGTGGAGACGGGGGCCTCGGCCGAGATGCGGGCCTCGACACAGTGGAGATGCTTGCAGATGCAGGCTCAACGCGGAGGCGATGCGGATGGTCAGGTCGCGTTGCGGCTTTGGGAAGGCACTGGAGGCACCGCGGAGCGGGAAGCGCTACCACGGTGGGTCACCGTTGTTCTGGAGGGGCGCGCGTCGTGCCTGGAGATTGCCCTGCATGGGCAGTCGTTGGACAGAGGTGCAGCGGTCGCGGTGCCATTGGAGGTCGGCCTGGGGCGAGGCGCTGGTGGCTCGACGGAGGGGGCCGTAGGGGCACGGCTGCGCCGTCGATGGAGGAGGGCGGCGGGGTGTGGCGACCCCGCTGTTAGTGGAAGTTTTTTTGTAATTTATTTTTTTGTAATGTAAACAGTGAATAATAATAAAAAAACCTTTATTATTTTTTTGTAAATCCAAAAAATAAGAAAAGAAAGGGATAAAGAAATTCTTTTTTTATTAATTTTTTTTATTTTTATATGATCCTGTAAAACAAATATTAGAGAATAAAAATAAACAAATGCTTTTTTATTTGTTTACAAATTAGAAAAAATGAACGGAGATTCGACAGAGATGAGGGATTCGAATCCGATCTCCGGCCACCATACGCAGCCGGAGTTGAGAGATCGTGGATGATAGAAATAGAATGCGTGGAGATCAAGAAGGTGAGATGAACCATTGAGTCGGTGGCGGAATAAATCATGGCAGATTTTAAGATCTAGATAAAAAATGACAATGACAAAAACTCCGACAAAATAAACTACGATTAAACTAAGATAAAAATAAGAAAAATGTGGATCTCACCTTAGGAGCAGAAAAGGATCATGATCGCCTCGACAAGGCCGACCGCTATCACCGGGCGGCTTGGAGGCTAGGCACATTTCTCAACGAAAATTTCTCTCGAAGATCAGGCTCCTCTCTCTAAAGATTGATCAAGTTGAAATGAGGGAGAAGGAGCCATATAAATAGAAAAGATAGAATGAAATTTGAATTTTTGATTTTTTTTGAATAAAGAGAGATAAAATATGAAATGAATTTTTGAATTTTTTTTGGTGAAAGAGAAATGAAAATTGAAATGAATTTTTGAATTTTTTTGGTGAAAGTGATAAGAGAGATGAAATTTGAAAAGAGGTAACGATAAAAAGAGATAAAAGTATTTACAAATTATCTTTATTTTTTGAATTTTCGTCATTTTATTTATTTGAATTAAAAAATGGTATTTTTATTTGTTTTATGGTGGTTAATTAAAAATAGCAACTATACACATACACTATATACATATATGACATTATATACAAGGGTAAATGAGGAAATTAGCCTTTTTTATTTTAGATAATTTTTTTATTTTTATTTTAAAATTTAAATAATTAGTAAGAATAATTTACAAATATATACAAATACATTATTTATAAAATACATGAGAAAATTGCACAAAACACCCCAGAAAACTGACTTTTCAACCGTAACTCCAAAAATTATGAAAATATAGCCATTTCAAAGATATTTTAATTTCGAATCTAATGGAAGTGAGATTGTTTCAGTTTAACTCATATGGAGCCGGAATTGGTCTTTCAATTAGTCCTTAGTGTCTTTTTCCAAGTGTGGTTACTTTTATTTTGTATATGATTTAATTGTGCAATTATTTTTATTAATTAGAACACATTTTTATTTACAACTTTGATTTTGAATGTTATTTGATTTGAGGTCAACTAAGGCACAAATAAATTAGTATTACTTTTATACAGATATACACAAAATAAGTGAGAAACATTTACAACAACACATAATTTTTTGGATTTTCTGCTTGAGGACCCTATCTCCCCCTACTTTATTCCTGGTCAATCAGGTCAAGTCGTAACCTTCTCTCGGGGTTCGGGTTAGCCTGTATATAGTCTTCCTTTTTTATTTTCTTTATTTTTCCTTTATTTATTTCTTTATTTATTTTAGGTTAAAATTAGTAAGAAGTGTACAATATTTACACACAGATGCAAATAATTAAGAATATGGAGTTAGTGTTATATGCAGGTGTTTTATAAGGGATTTTAAGCTAAAATAAATGAATAAAGATGACGAATCGTAGATTCAACACCTATCCAAAGGAGTAGCACCTCAAAGAGTTGAGGATGTGAATGCTAAAACTGCTTGCCCTTGTGCATCAGTTTCGAGAATCCGATTGTATACTAGATGTGTACAAAAGTCAGATGTTTGCCGTGCAGTGGGAGTAGTAAATGGTTGTTGATCCTACTATGGTGATTAAACACTCGATTGCAGTAATAACCATATCTTCAAAGATGATGAAACTTAGAGATAGTGATCTCAAAGTCTTATCTTCAAAAGTTTAAGACCTTGTAGATAGAGATCTATAAGGTTCTTAATTGTAGATACCTTAGGAGATAGAGATCTCTAGGAATAAATGTATTCTGATAAGGATTATGGGCCTATTGGTTATAATAATTATCGAGCTATAGTCTCAAGGACACTATAACAAAATTGAGTATTGGTTGCATAAGATGCAACATTTGCATTGGATGCGAGCACTGTTACTAGGGGATATGCAAGTGTCGTAAAAGGACATGGCGTAGTCTCATGGGAATAGAGTGACTGATCAGCTTACCTAGCTATTTTCAAAATAGCCTATGATTGTCACATGAGTGTGGGTTTAAATGATTAAGCCCATTAATGGCTCTTTGTGCTAGTGGGAGATTGTTGGACATGCGAGCCCACGACAATCCATTATGCAATAAATGTTATTGCGAAAATCATTCCCTGGTCTGAAATGAAGAATAAATAAAATGCATAGTAGGTCCCTTAGTACAATTAGGGTTATATACCATGGCCGTCTTGATGAGCATACAGCTGTTGATTCAATTATTGAATCATAGAGGCTGGTGCTTGGATGAATATCTAAAGAGTTAGATTGAGGACTCATCAAGCACCGTCAAATGATTGTTGAGAGATGATCTCCATCTTGAGTAGGAGATGGCAATCCTTTCTCATTTAGGTTGATATTTGACCGACCTCTTGATGCAGGTCCTCTGCATAGGAATAGAGATTCAGAGGTGTCAGATTAGTTAGGGAAAAGAGTTGACTTAAAGAGATCGAGATAACCAAAGTCCTATAACGTAAGATGTCACAATATAGGCACGCATCCTCTGATCGGAGACAGATGTGTTACTATATGTCTGAGTATGTATATTTTGCTGACCAATAGTTTGATGACCTAATCAAGGTCTATACACTGGCGCGTTGGTGTGCATATAAGGGCATATGAGTAATACGATCTCTCAAAGGGATCATACATGTTCATTACTAAATCGGAAGACATGAGGTCACTCATGAGATATTGGGGAGAACCAAATTATGTGCACGGTCGTCTCGCTTTGGAAGCTTGACTGAATTTGTAGGTTTGATATATGCTTTTGGAAAGTGTATGATCAACACGTGGGTATGATATATGATTTTGGAAAGCATATGATCGATACCGACTCCCAATGATCGAATGAGAAAATTAATTATAAAACCTCTGAAGTAGACAGTGTGTGAAATCAATCTTATACTTCAGGTTTATTCAGAGTCTTCCAATATACAGAATGTACAGGTATTGGGAATACTTGAGGGTGATGTGATGATAAACAGTTGTATAGCCATGACGCTCTCATTCCTAGGGAGTGATGAAACAGGTCTGTATTTTAGTGACTACTCTTAATAGAGAAGTAATCTGATCTTAGTCCAAATATTGGACATTGATCTGAATGTGACTCGGATACAATAAGAAGATTATATTTGCGGTCTTGATTTAATCAAGCATCTATGGGAGGCCCGAGATCTGGATTTGAGATGTGATCTCAATGTCCAAGTCACTATACGTGGAACAATACAATCACCCTGTCCTTATTTCTAAGTATTCGCGGAGAAAATGCATTATCCTTGAAAGAGATCAGGATAATTTCATTGTTGATATAAGTATCCGGGCATTGAGAAAATGGATAATTAAATGTGATTTAATTATCATGATTATTATGAACTCGCTTCATATTATAAGGAGAGTTATCTTATATAATTAAATGTGATTTTATTATCAAAGATGTAAATAATGTGAATGTGATTCATATTATTTGGGCACATGAGAATAGATATCCAAGATGATTAAATGTGATTTAATTATCATGGATATTGAATAATGTGGATAGCACTATCCATATTAATTAAATATATTATATATTTTATTTGTAATATAGAGCTATTTGTAATTTACATTTGTTAATTAAATGTTAATGTGAATTGGATTCACATTGGACATAAAATTGAAATTGTAATTTGCATTTTATTTTGGGTTGTGAATGTGATTCACAGTTTTCCAACGGCAAGATTGCAATATTTACAAAATAATTATGATTTTTTTTGAATAATTTACAACAAGTGTTGTTGTACATATTGAAGATTTCCATGGAATAATGTAATCTCATGAGATATCATGAGATTACATGAGATTGCCACCAAATCCCATATTATGGAAGGAGGCAATCTTCATTCCATAATCTCCATGCTTGATTGATTTAATTTGGGATTAAATCATATTGATTTATCAATGTATATTTAATCTAAATTAAATTAATTGTTGTTGGATTTTTACCAACAAAATCTTGACCATTAAAAGAAACACAAATCAATGTGAGCCATTGGATTTGTGTTGCCCGCGGGTTGAGATCCATGGTTCCCAAAATATTATAACAGGAGAGGCACCCCTTTGCTCTTCTTTACACAATGAGAACATACGTCTCTCTCTCTCGCTCTCTCTTTTTCTCTCTACACGTGAGCCCTCTCTCTTCTTCTCTCATGGCCGTCCACCATGGATGCCCTAGAGAAGTTCTCTACCACCGCATCGTTGTCGATATGCTACCCGATTATTTGCTCGTGGATCTCCGTCTCCTTCGGTGTGCCTCGCTCGTGAAGAAGATGTCGGATCTCGTGTGTCGAGATAAGGAGATCTGCCGCTTGGATCATCGACATGGATTGCGAGAAGCACACAATTCATCCCTGCACTTGCAAACATATCCTCCGTCGGATTGGACTTGAGACAGGAGGACTCTTCGTTTAGAGACTCGATCGCAACCACGCTTCAAGAGGTAATCTTATTAAATGTTTGTTGTTTATACGAAACGATTCGAGAAGTATTCTTGGATCATGTGGTTTCGTCGCTTGAAAAAATTTTAATTTATGCTGCATCGAGCTACTAGTGCAACTAGTCGCTCCTCATCGTATTCGATACAATGCTCACGCTTCTGTGATGTGCTTGAGGATCTCTTCATATCCTTTAGGTCTCTGGTCAGTAATGGGTGTAGTGATCAACATATCGCTCCCTACATTAGAACGGAAGCGAATCTCTCCTGAACCATAATCAATAACGGCTCCCGTAGAGGCGAGGAAAGGGCCGTCCCAATATGATTGGAGGGTACTCCACAAGGGTGGAGGTCTCCATGGGCATTACAATAAAATCCGAAGTGAAATTCATGCCCTGAATATGAATGACAACATTTTCTAAAATACCCTTCGGCCTCTTGATAGATCCATCAGCAAATTGAACTTTCATCCTGGTTTTCTTGAGCGGCCCAAGATGAAGAGACTGTACCATAGAGAAGGGTATTATATTTATTGATGAATCGTCGTCAAGGAGAGTGTTATCACAAGAATAGTCAGATATGGACCAACTCACAAGAGTTGTGGTAGTGTTCCCTTTCTTAAAATACAGACAATGAGAGATGGTGTAGGCAGTGGCCATGGTCAAGATGCGACGCTCAGATATTCTCCTTCGCTTTCTCTTCTTGTGTTGAGGAGTAGATAAATCTGTCATGGCCTCTTGAAGTGGGGCTTTAATAATGTCATGAATGGTGGACAACACTTCAGGTTCAGTCAACATTTTTTTTGAATTTTTGGACCTCCATACAAGGAAGGAGGTCAGAATCAGCATTTACACGAGGATTGCCACGAACAGTCTGTATAGTGGAATCCTCAGGGTCAAAGTTGGGACATGTGGTTGATAGATGTGTGGGTAAATCATCGGGCATTTGGGTACTCTCCTCATAAAATGAATTAATAATGTTTCTCCCATAATCTTTTTGGATTTTTAAAATTTTCTCATTGTTTTGTATTTTGGGTGATTGTAAGCTCTCATGATTATCCTCAAGCGAATCCATATCCTCAAACAGCGGAGCAGCATTCTGGCTCGTATTTATGTTTAACAGATTGTTAATCCTCGAATTCATATGCTCCATCATCTGGTTCAGTGTCCCAAGTGTGGAAATCATGAAAGGTGACTCCAAAATCCTAGGATCGGGTGGGTTGAATGAGGGTGGTTGAAAATCGAAGTCCTCTGATTTCTGAAATAATGGGTTAGGCGGATATGCATAAAAATCAGGAGGAAAGTCCTCCTTGAAAAAGGAAGGTGGATCGTCTGGAGAGTACGAGGTATCCGCGAAGATCGGATCAAAATAACTCCAGTCAGCCATCTCCGAAACACAAGACGGGATCGGGAGAACACGATAGTCAAGTCAAAAGATATGGAATAAAAGGCACAAATGCACAGAAGGATCTAGTATGCACACAAGCAATCAAACACAATACAAACCCCCAGTTCACTAACTCAACTCAATGTGAAGACTGTGAAGGTTCGGTCTATTATCTTGTCAATTTTAGAGTTTGCTGAGAATACAATCTATTAGAGAGATTAAAGCGAGCAGTTAGGAACCTAATGCTCTCAGGGGACTAGCATAATACCAAAGTTAGATCTTTCCCATCCAGTATGAATTGCGGACCGTTTACCGGCCACCCAATTAATTCAAGCTATTAATGACGTCGCGGGCCGCTTTACCGGCTACCGGAGAGATCCTTACTAGAGAACAACTAACCCAAGATAGTAGTCTTAAAAGAATTCGGGCGTGGTTCTATACTAGTGTGCGGGTCGCTCTCTCGCTACATACAAACCAAACAATGAGGGGGCTACTCTCCTCAAAACAATGATTTTTCCTTGTATTTATTTTAGGGTTGAGTTTTCTTTAGCAATCCTATTTTTAAGCGGTTGTCACTTGTTTAAAATATTTTTAAAGAATTGCCTATCGAGTGTCAAATTTCCTTTTTAACTTATGTGAGTGAAAACAAGGAAGGAGATGCATGCAGAGGTTAGAGATGCGTACCTTGTCGCCAGCACTGTACATGCAAGTGATCCGTGCAGAATATAAATAAACTATCCTATATGATGCAAGTGAACCGTCCTAGATGATAGCTTCTATTAACGAGCAAGAACAAGTTAATTTGACTATGGCCAAATTACGCTCTACTCTATAGGTACAGAAATTCTTGTTTAGGGTGTTTGGACCTAATTAATTACCTGACTCAATCAAATTAATTAAAGCAATCAAGAGGTAGCTCACAAAATCCACGGGAAACAAAGAAAAATAAAGGCGATGAAAACAAAACTGGTGAGGTCCCCCAAGTGCACCAGCACTTGGTGAAACGGACCCCACAACAAATGAATGTCTGTTTACAAGAGTTCAAATGTTAAAAAAGAAAAACTCTCTCTCTCTCTCTCTCTTTTAATTTTTTTTCAATTCCTCTTCACCTCTTCTCACGCTATCATGTGGCTTGGTGAAGAATCAACCCGCCTCCACGTCGCTTGGGTGCTTCGGCTCTCCTAGGATTGCCTCCTTCGCTCCGTAGGCCCTCATAAGAAAAAGAAAAGAGAATGAGTGAGAGATACAATTATCAAATATGAGAAAGAGAAAAGAAAAAAATGAAATGAATGCAGTGGACATGAACAATGATGTGAATGACAAAATGTAAACAAATATTTACAACCAAGAATAAGAGGCCAAAAGAGAAACCTAACTACCATCGTCGTGTCTCTTCGATAACGGCACCATTTTGTTGCTCGTGAAAATTTGAGGTTTTTGAATTTTTTATTTTATATCCCTGGTAATGGTGCCATTTTGTTTCTTATGAAAATTTAGGGTTTTTTATTTTTTAATTTTATTTTATATCCTCAGCAACGATGCCATTTTGTTGACTACGGTTTTCTCAAGGATCGGAAATTAATGGTAATTGAAATTGTCGTTGATATCCCCAAAAATCTTGTGACAAACAAACAACTTTTTTTATTTTTGCTATTGATTTACTTGTATAGCGGACATGGTCAAACTTAAGGAGGCTACAAATCTCGAGGGTTATTCAATTAATCAAGAATTGATTAAAAGAAAAAAGGAATATCAAATGATAACTATCCTTGTTTTTGTGATTTTTTATATTTTTAATTTTTTATTATTTTGATTTTTTGTATATAATGATTTTTAATTTTTAGTGATTTTTATTTTGTAATTTTTTTATTTTCAAAAAATAATACGGGGCAAGATCAAAAATACACACACCAACTCTTTTTGTAATTTTTCAATTTATCAAAAATGCTCAGAAAAATTCAGAAAAAATATTTTTGGCTTTTAAAAGTTTTCAAATGTTTTTGGGATTTTTTGTGAAATTTTCAGATGTTTTACATTTTTTTAAAAATCAAACAATGAGAAAATGTGAAATTATGCACAGCCTGGAGTAATTTACAACTTAAAAATATTTTAACTACCCAAAACTCCTGGCAATTATTTTTATGACAAACTAAATGCAAATATCTACAAATAGGAAGTGAAATCACAATCTTTTGATTTTCGTAGAAGTGTTTATGATTTTATAAGATTTTTTGTTTTTTTTTTCAATTTTTTCGAGTTTTATAAATAATTAATGCACGAAATTTGCACAGAAATTAAATGACAATGAAATAAAACTACCCTAATTTTTTGAAACTTTTGGAGAAATATCGAATTTTTATGAATTTTTGAATTTCAGAAAGAGAAAAATGATATGTTTTTGATATTTAAAATAATAAATGATGATGAAACGTAATGAAATTTTTATGCTAAATAGATATGCACATCAGGAGCATAACACGATTTTCTCAAATTGTTTGGGCTATAAAAACATTTACTCCAATGAAAAGATCATGCAAATTTAATGTTTGGGAATAGGGACTGAAATGAAAGTTTTCAATGTTTTTGCATTTAAAATATAATAAAAATAAATGTATGGGCAGAAAGTGAAAATTACCCAGGAGAAACGTTTCCTTCACATGCATGAATCTGGACGTTGGGTTATATTGTAATTTACAAAACTTTAGGGGCATTTTCTGCAATTTGCCCAAAATTTGGGCTTCAAATTGGTCTTTTCTTTTCTTTTGTTCAAAGCCAAAAAACAAAGGGGGGCACGTGTGGCGCTGGCGATGGATGGTGAAGATCTGCGGCTCAGGAGATTGGGGCGGATCTGGATGGCGCTCAGGCGATTGGGGTGGCGATGCGTAAGGGGGGAGGAGGGTGTCGCCTTTGTGTTCCTTCGCCTCCAAGCAAAGGCGACAACTGATGGGATGACTTCAAGGCGATGGTTGAGGAGATGGTTGGCGGTTGAGCGGCTGCGGGGCGCGGCGCCAGGAGATGGAGGACGTGCGCGGGCGGAGGTTGACGGTCAAGTGCAGTGGCAGGAAGGCGACCATGCTTGGAGGGTGGAGGTGCTCGCTGGAGCGGGGAGGAGGTGGCTCCCTGGAGCTTGCGCGACCGTGGTCGGCGGCGCTCCAGGAAAAAGTCGACGTGATGTTGGGCTGAGAAGGGTGATGGCGGTGGCCGTTGATGGAGGCAGCTCCTAGACCCGGCCACGAGATGTCAAAGAAGATGGAGCAGAGGTGCTCCTCGCATGGGCAGCGGAGGAGGGTGCCCCTCCCTAGCAGTGGAGGAGGGTGGAGGAGGTCACCCTCGGTGATGGTGGCAGGTGGCGGCGGCCCTGCCACAGTTTCCTTATTTTATTTTATTTTATTTTTTGGACTGTAAACAGTGATAAAAAACTCTTTTTTAGTATTTTTATTTTTTAGATTATCCTGCAAAACAAATATTAAAGAGCAAAAGAAAACAAATAATTTTATTTATTTTTTTATTTATTTACAAATCAAAGAATGAACATGGATCCGGCGAAAATGAAAGGATCGAATCCAATTCTCCGACCACCATGCGTGGTCGGAGTTGATAGATCGTGGAACATAGAAAAGAACACGTTGAGATCAAGAAAGTGAGATGAAAATTCGGAATCGGAGACGGATCAAATCGAGATGGATTTTTTAAGATCTAGAAAGACAAAATGACTATGAAGAACAACTACGAGAAAATAAAAATACGATTAATCTTGGATAAAATAAGAAGAAAAATGATGACGGATCTCACCTTAGGAACGGAAATGGCCGTGATCGCCTTGACGAGGCTGACTCGTTTGTGATCGGACGGCTCAGAGGCTAGGCACCTTTCTCGACGAAAATTTATCTCGGAGGTCAGGCTTCTCTCACAAAGATTGATCAAGTTGGAATGAGGAAGAAGGAGCCATATAAATAGAAAAGATGAAGAATGAAATTAGAATTTTTGAATTTTTGGTTGAAGAGATAAGAGAGATGAAAATTGAAATGAGATAAAGATAAAGAGAGATAAAGCTATTTACAAAATTAACTATTTTTTTAAAATTTTCGCCACTTTATTTATTTAAATTAAAAATGTTATTTTTTTATTTTTTTATGGTGGTTAATTGAGAATATCAACTATATACATATACTATATACATTTATGACATCATATACAAGGATAAATGAGGAAATTAGCTTTTAAAAAAATAATTTTTTTATTTTTTTCTAATTAATTAGTATAAAATTTACAAATATATACAAATATAATATTTACAAAATACATGGGAAAATTGCACATACCACCCCCGAAAACCAAATTTTTACTCGTAACTTCAGAAAATAAGGAAATACATCTATTTTAAATATAATTTAATTAATAATCAAATGGAAGTGAGAATGGTTCAATTTAAGTTCATATGGAGCCGGAATTGGCATTTCCAATAGTGCTTAGTGGATTTTTCCAAGTGTGGTTGCTTTTATTCTGTATAAGACTTAATTGTGCAATTATTTTTATTAATTAGAAGACATTTTTATTTACAACTTTTGTTTTGAAAGTTATTTGATTTGAGGACAATTAGTGTATAAGTAAATTAATGTCAGTTTTATACAGATATAAACAAAATAAGTGAGAAGTATTTACAACAACATACACATTTTTTTTGGATTTTCTGCTGAAGGACCCTATCTCCCTTGACTTTATTCCTAGTAGATCAAGTCAAATCTTGACCTTCTCTCGGGGTTCGGGTCAGTCTGTATCTATTACATATATACAATCTTTCTTTTTTATTTTATTTTCTTTATTTTTCATTTCTTTCTTTCTTTATTTATTTTAGGTTAAAATAATATACAAATATACAATATTTACATACAGATGCAAGTTAGTAAGAATGTGGAGTTAGTGTCATATACAGGTGTTTTATAAGTGATTTTAAGCTAAAATAAAAGAATAAAGATGATGAATTGCAGATTCATCAAGGACATCAAAGGCTTTTGCTGGAACTTGGGGGGGCTTTCCGCAAATAATCCTAAGTCTCACATGCCTTGCACGTGAGGTGGAATTATCATGCAGATGCTCCTATACGTAGGGTGCGGAGGTGGCGATCTCCACCTCCATCGACACACGAAGCGAGGTAGAGCGCCGGTGGCGGTCGGGCGTCGAGCAGCAGCCACGCACGTGTGGTCGAGGGGACGTAGGAGGCCTAGGGCGGAGCGACTAGAGCATGGGGCCTGGCAGAGGGGCCGACTTGCGGGGCTTGCCTGCTGGACGTAGCGCACGCCCGCGGGTCGGGGTGGCGTAAGGTGAAGGTGGTCCTCTATCACTACACGCCTGTGGCGGTGCTCAAGTTTGAGCGTCGAGCTACGAGGGTGGGCCTAGTGGAGTCTCTGAGCAGTGGAGGAGGCGTAGCAGCTCAGTGGCATTCTTCTTCGAGTCAGAGGAGTCTACTGTGCTGACGGTGCAAGAGCGAGTTGGGCAGTCAGCGAAACAATCATGTGGGGCTCCGCAAGGGGCGCACGGTTGGGCAACATCTAGAGGGGAGCGTCCACGTGCAAAGGAGGAGCCGTGGGCGTGGGAACGACGGCGAGAAGGGCGATCGATTGCACGGAGTAGACAGGAGGCACGCGGGAGGCGACCGTCGCGTGAGGGAGAAGTTGCATCGGTTGTTGGGGTGGTGGTTGGGTGCCCTCACACGACGGGTGGGATGAGGAAGGGGAACATGGGAAATTCCCCTATGAACAGGGGAGTTTCTGGATTTGTTCCAGTGCCGTAAATTGTTGATTAAATGGTTCACAAAAAATCCTCAAAAAAATAAATAAAAATCACCATTACATCCGTAATGGTTGATTTTTCCATGAAAGTGTAATTTGTTTGATGATTTGTGGGACATATGATGGTGGATCAAAGAAAGAGTGTATGAAGGTAGAGAAACAGAGGAAGAAGATGATGAAAAAAATGACAATGAGGACAATAGAGAAGAAAGACGTTACCTGGAGGTGTGGATGGTGATTTGCCTGTGGAAGGAGAAGTTGAGGCTTCTCTTGTTGTCGCTCAAGAGTCGGCCAAGCTCGAGCTCAACAACTCATGAAGATCAGAGCTACAGCAGAAGGATCAAACCTTCTGGATCTTGCCAAGGATAGCTGCTTGTCGTCACTCTACCAGTAGGCCACGATTGTCGTCACCAATGCGGGTGGGAGCTCAGGCTCTATCTCTGAGGAATAATGCGGATCATGATGATTGAAGGGGGTGTTGTGAATAAAAACCAGAGGAGGAGGAAGTTGGAAAAGAGATGAAGAAAGTGGAGGAGTGGGGAGTTGATGGCTTGGAGTGGGGAACAAGTAGAAGGAGAAGAAGTACAAGGGGGGAAAGAAAAATAAATAAAAGAAATAAAATAAGTTGGCTACTAAAAATAAAGAAGAGAAAGTAAATAAAAAGAAATAAAAAATTAATTAATTAAAATAAAATAAAATGTATAATGAGTAAAATAAAAAAATAAAATAAATAATAAAATAAAATATGAAATTAATAAATAATAAAAAATAGGGTGACACGTAGTGGCTCCAGGAGCTGTCACATATCGCACCTGGAAAAATCAAAAATTAAATGTAAATAAAATTAAAAAGAAATAACAAAAGGGTTCAAATAAAAAATGTCAACATGAAAGTTGTTCATCTCGACGAGATCTACAACTTTTATGAAGGACCGAAAATCAAAAGAAGTCATATGTACAAAGTGTATTTTTGGGTGGTACCTTATAGATATAAAATACCGCATTTTTATCTTTTGCAGTTTTTTTTTGTTATTTTCAAATAAGAGAAAAATAAAAAATGAAAATACAGAAAATATGAAAGGAATATTTACAACATAATCTAATTTTTTTGGATTTTTAAAATTATGAAAATAAAAAGATAAATCGAAGGGCAGTTTAGTCAATATGTACAATATACAATAGGGGCCCAAAACCCAAGTTTCACATACGATCTCTGATTTTAATGAAATTGATCTTGTTTTGAAGGTCTTTGAATGTATATTACTTTAAAAATGAGTAGACCTAAATCGGATACCATATGAGAGAGAGATACACATTTTAAGGTTCATAGTCTCAAACTTCAATTTGGGTTTTATTGAACTATTTTACAAGTTTGTATTTTTTTTATATTTTATTTATTAGTGTTAGCAATATATACACTATAGAGTCGATTTTATTGGATTTGGATTTAGTATAAAATAGATACAAATATGGTATTTTAGCTAATATACAGGTGAATATTTACAAGTGAATTTGGCTTCTTTTTTAATGCAAATATGAATGCTAATATGCAGATATTATTTACATATGCATGGATGCTAATTATGCAATATAAGTCGAAATATGTAGCTAATTACTCAAGAACAAAGCTCTATTTTCTACCTTTAGAGTGATGAATCACAGATTCATCAGCGACATAGTAAAAATGGAAGACAAAAGATCGAACTCTTACGATCTCCACAATGTGCAGTTGAAGAATTTGGGGTTTGCATTGTTTTTGTATACGAGGTGTGCATTATTCCACATCTTATACGCCTTCACACTCGTGTTCTTGACTTGACTTCGTATTCTCTCTCGTACTTCCTTTTGACATGGAAGATGATGACTAGATGTATTTTATGCTCAAACTCAGTGAGCTTTCGATGATCCACCGTCTGTTATATGTATTCATAGACTAGGGATGAACCTCTTCCCGAGCCGTCCCACTTAGTCATGGGGAGAGTCAAACCTAGACTCCCTCACCTCCTAGCCCTTCAGTTGAGGCAGACCTATGCCTCAAATTTTCAATTATTTCTCCTGCATGTTTTTCACTGAGTTCTTATGAGACTTTTTCCTTCCCAGAGGATTTGAAGATCATGGCTAGAGGGAAGGGACTAGTTGAGGACAAAGTTGTTGAGGATAGACAGACTGATGAGTAGATCCAGCTTCAGATATCACTGAGGGGATTCTAGATACACTGCAACAAATGAGTTTATAGATAAGAGATCAATGTAGAGTCCAAGACAAGCTTAGAGCTGAGATCAATACGTTGAGAGTAGGAGCTCGGAACCCACCACCAGTTGATGTGGTTCCCGCTACTTTGAGAGATGAGTATGACCCGGGTGTTAGGACTCTACACCATTGGATTCGATTACCACTGAATCAAGGGTCATACGAGTTGAGACGGACCTTCATTTCTTTGCTTCCTAGGTACTATGGGAACACTACAGAGGATTCGTTTACCTTCTTACAATAGTTCGACATGATTTGTGGTACGACTATCTATCCATGAATTATGTACGAGGTTGTTGATGAATCCACAATTCGTTAGCATTATGTCTGCATTTTGTCATAAACCCCTTAACAAATACATGTAAATATCCATTAAATTTTACTTTTTAACAAAACCATAGTCAAATAATAATGCACTTTTATGCATTAAAAACATGTAAATAAAAAAATAAAAATAAAGAAAATAACAATAAAGGCAAATTGTAGATATGTATATATGTACAATATGACTTGTAAAAATAAATATAGATGAAATATATATTTATAACCTAATCTCTGAGAGCAAGTCAACATGGATTGGTCGACAAATAAATAAGTAGGGGGAGATAAGGAAGAAAACAAATAAAAATAATTAATTTCCACACTTCATACACTCTTCGCTAATTATATCCAGATGGTAGACTAGATCCAGCTTCAGATATCACTGAGGGGATTCTAGATACACTGCAGCAAATGAGTTTATAGATTAGAGATCAATGTAGAGTCCAAGACAAGCTTAGAGCTGAGATCACTATGCTGAGAGCAAAGCTGGGAACCCACCACTGGTTGATGTTGTTCCCGCTACTTTGAGAGATGAGTATGACCCGGGTGTTAGGACACTACACCATTGGATTCGATACCACTGAATCAAGGGTCATACGAGTTGAGACGGACCTTCATTTCTTTGCTTCCTAGGTACTATGGGAACACTACAGAGGAGTCGTTTACCTTCTTACAATAGTTCGACATGATTTGTGGTACGACTATCTATCCATGAATTATGCACGAGGTTGTTGATGAATCCACAATTCATTAGCATTATGTCTGCATTTTGTCATAAACCCCTTAACAAATACATGTAAATGTACATTAAATTTCACTTTTTAACAAAACCATAGTCAAATTATAATGCACTTTTATGCATTAAAAACATGTAAATAAAAAAATAAAAATAAAGAAAATAACAATAAAGGCAAATTGTTGATATGTATATATGTACAATATGACTTGTAAAAATAAATATAGATGAAAGATATATTTATATCCTAATCTCCGAGACCAAGTCAACATGGATTGGTCGATAAATAAATAAGTAGGGGGAGATAAGGAAGAAAACAAATAAAAATAATTAATTTCCACACTTCATACACTCTTCACAAATTATCCAATAAATGGAGAACTTTAAAGATTCTTTATTAATTCATAGTAACATATTTTTTTTCACAAAACTCTTCTCCAAATTATTTCTAAAAATGTAAAGAAAAATATAAAAATAAGTTCAAAATATTACCTTGTATATATGCCAAGAAATCCAACTTGTAAATTCTTAAAATCCAAACATCTGAACATCATAACTTTCTCATACGACTCTAATTTCCCTCTACTCATCTTTAAAGTTCATAAAATAAGATTATATAATTAATGAAGTTGATTTTACTAAAATCAGAGTCTGTTTGCAAAAAAGTCGGTTTTGGGACCTAACTACAATTGGGTTTCTGGGTTATCTATTTTATTTAGAATACACTATTTATCATTTTAAAAATTTTATAATTTCAAAATATTTTTTTGATCTTGTATTTTAACCATAATTTATTTCATAATTTTTAGATCTTATTTATTATTTTAAATAAATCAAAACACTAATTTATATGTATAAGTGAATTGTACAACTTATACCTGTATTTATTAAAATACTTAAATAATTTATTAAAATCTACAAAAATTCCCAAATACTCTATTTATAATCCTAATAATTAAAAATATATAAAATTAATATACTAGTTAGTAATTTATTAAGTTTAAAAATACAAAATCTATTTATTAAGTATTATTTATATTTATTTATTTATTAATATAATATTTATATTTCGTAAAATAATTATCATTTATAAAAACTAATTATACTATCATTTAGATAATTTATTTATCTACATTTTTTATTTTTTTACAACTAATTAAAGTAAGAATATTTCCTAATTAATTCGTATTTAATAAGCTATTTCTTGAACCTGGTCAACCAGGTGCTGACACGTGTCTTCACCTGGGGCCTTCTTCTTCAAGAAGGTCGGTCGATGTTTGTTCCAACTACATAACTTCCTCCATTTCTACCCATCAACCTATTCACCCTAACTCTGATCTAAACCCTCACTTCTCCACCACTAACCACCCTCTCTCACGCCCACCCTTGATCCTTTAACAAACCACCATTGATCTTCTATAAAATACCCCCAAAGATCTCCATTTCAAAACTAAACAATCCTGAGCTCCAGCTTCCAGAATCCCCTGGGCGTCGACCTTACTTCTATGCTGCTTCCCGGCTGTCTCCAACTGTGACAGAGCTTCGTGGCCCTCTCGAGTGGATAAGGGTACGTCGGAGGAGAAGTTCCAAGGTGCCATCAGCCTTGCATCGCCGCTTACCACCATGTCGAGCTCCGAGAAGACCGCTCGTCGATCCATCATCCGAGGGTCATACACCTTCATTACCCCAGGTCAATACATCCACTTTTGCAATTTTATTTCTTGATTTCCATGCATTGATGAGGGTCCTTAATCATGTAGTTAGGATACCTTAATCACCCTATTAGATGCTCTTTTAACTCCACCTTTGAATTCGATTTAATCCAATCCAAATCATTGTTTGTAAAACCCTAAAACCCGAACAAGGATAAAAATACAAAAATTACAGAAAAATGAGATTAATTGCAAAATATATATTTATTCAGAGTTCAAAAAATGTAAATGAGGAATCCATCGCATCGTACTCGTCGAGATCTTTCCAACGGTACCAAGAACGTCCAAATCCGATATCGGACGAGGATGTTATGGTCATTTTACGACAATGGGTCAGTAACCGGATTCGGATCCGAACCCGGATCCGATTAACCAACTCGGGCATAAAAGGGGGCTTGCCATTGGTTTAGTCATCTAGAACTCTTTTCCCATTACCTAAGCCACTGGAGCTCCGCCCCGGAGCTCGTCGGAGCCGCCCGAGGTCGCAGGAGCGCCCGATCGCAAAGCCGAAGGTGCCCGCGCGACGATCTCTCCGCGGGGGACTCGTTCCTCGCCTCCGCAAGGTGCAGATCATCCCCTCTTGTTGTCGTTTCCGTATTTCTCTTCATATGGGTTGGATGCTAGTTTTATGTAGCTGTAACCTCGATTTGGGCATGTGTGCGCGTGGGGGATACACATGCAAAGGCATATGTGTTGGAAATACACACAAGTATTTGGGGGCACTCACTAAAAATCTCACAAAGAGAGGGCACAGATAAAACAAACTTTCAACTTTATTATCGGTGGAAAATAAGAACAAGAAAAAACTTTGACACACTACAACACTCGTACACCACACACTTAAATAACAACCTGGATTCTAAAAATAGAATCCTAAACTTCTCACTACGTACAACACTTCCCACAACGCACACCACATCCCACTTACAAAAAGAGTGGCCCACTACTTGAAACTTGACAAACAAGCAAATAACATTTAAAACAAAAAATAATATAAATCCAAAAAGAGAAAAAGATAACTTTTGCATCAATTTTTAATACTCCCCCTTGATGCAAAATCCGAAATACCAAGACTGACTCGAAACTCTACGAACTTGCCGGGAGGCAATGCTTTCGTAAGGCCATCAGCAACTTGTTTTGTAGTAGGACAATACTCCATCTTGATAACTCCTTCGTTGACATAATCTCTGATGAAATGATGACCGATTTCGATGTGTTTGGTCCGTCCATGAAACACCGGATTTTTTGTCATTAAAATAGTCGCCTTGTTGTCGCAGAAGATTTTTGTTGCACGGGCTTGAGGTTGTTTCATGTCCTCCAAAATCCTTCGCATCCAGATAGCTTGAGAAGTTGTTGCAGAAGCAGCAATATATTTCGCCTCAGAAGATGATAATGCTGTTGTGGTTTGCTTCTTCGAGTTCCATGAAATTGCACCTGATCCGCAATTAAAAATATATCCACTTGTGCTTTTCCTTTCAACTGCACATCCAGCCCAATCACTATCAGTGAAACCAACTAAATTAAAATCAGAGAGTGATTTATACCAAATCCCATAATTGCTTGTTTCCCGGATATAACGAAGTATTCGTTTTGCTGCGCCAAAATGATGCATAGATGGATTGTGCATGAACCTGGATATCAAGCTGACTGGGAACATAATATCTGGCCGAGTGTGCGTTAGATACATCAAGCTACCAACCAAACTACGGAATAGATACTCATCTACTTTTGTGGTTCCATCATCAAAGATTAATTTTTCATTTGCATTCATAGGTGTCCATGACAACTTGCAATTCTGCATACGAAATTTTGCAAGAAAATCCAAGGCATATTTTTCTTGAGAGATAAATATACCTTTATCTGTTTGCATAACTTGGAGCCCGAGAAAATAATGGAGAAGACCCAAATCTGACATTTCAAATTCATTCATCATGTCTGATTTGAACTCTGCAATAAATGTTTCGGAGGATCCTGCATATATTATATCATCAACATACACACAGACTATGAGAATATTTTCACCTTTCATCTTAACATATAAAGTAGGCTCATTTTCACTGCGATGAAAATCTTTTTGATGCTTATCGAGCCTTCCATACCATGCTCTCGGTGCATGCTTAAGTCCATAAAGAGCTTTCTTAAGCTTGTACACTTTTTCTTTTTTGCCATGAACAATAAATCCTTGTGGTTGCTCAATATACACATCTTCAGATAATGAGCCATTTAAAAATGCTGACTTGACATCAAACTGATAAACCTTCCATCTCATATGTGCAGATAATGCTAATAGCATTCTAATCGTTTCAAATCTAGCAACGGGAGAAAAGGTTTTAGAAAAATCAATACCTTTTTTCTGTGCATATCCCTTAACGACAAGCCTTGCTTTATATTTTTTGATATGCCCATCTGCATCATACTTGACTCTGTAAATCCATTTCACACCAATAGGGATTTTCCCTTCAGGTAAATCTACCAACTCCCATGTATCATTTTTTTTAATAGCGTGTATTTCTTCTTCCATTGATTTCTCCCATTTTACATTTCAGCATGCTTCTTCATATGAAACCGGTTCAACAACTAGAAGTGCAAAGGTAAACTCATAAATATCATGTAAAGATCGTACCTTTTGCGGAGGACTATCATCATCGTCTGCCTCATAAATCGAACCATGTGTCCTATCCATGCATTTGGAAGAGGATCCACCTTCGTCTGTCAGTTTAATGGGAGTGCTCTTACAAGGAGAACTTGGCATGCTGAGATTATCATCAGGCTTACTTTCTTGAGCCACAAGTGTAGAGGGACTACGGTGTTCGGTCCCCCACACCCAAGAATTTCCTTCATCAAAATAACATCTCTACGGATAATTAATTTTTTCGTAACTGGATTATACAAACGATAACCCTTTATTTCATCACTATATCCGACGAAGATGCATTTCTCACTTTTCTTATCCATCTTAGAACGATCAGACGACTCAATCAATGAATATGCGAGACAACCAAAAAATTTTTAAATGACTCACATTAGGCTTGTGCTGCGACCATGCTTCGAATGGGGTTATATTCTGCACAGCCTTCGTTGGAGAGATATTTAAAAGATGCACCGCCATATTTACTGCCTCAGCCCAAAAATCATTTGGGAGATTTTTTCCACTGAGCATGCTTCTAGCCATTTCCACCACGGTTCGATTCCTTCGCTTGGCGACACCATTTTGTTCTGGAGTTTTTCTCACCGTCAACTGCCTGCGAATACCATTCTGCTTACAAAAATCATCAAAAATATTAGAACAAAATTCTCCCCCACGATCTGTTCGTAAACATTTCAATATGTGCCCGCTGTCTTTCTCTGCAAAGACCCTGAATTCAACAAATTTTTTGAAAGCCTCTGATTTTTCTGTAAGAAAGAAGACCCAACTCATGCGTGAAAAATCATCTGTAAATAATAGAAAATATCGGCTTCCATTCAAAGAAGGCGTTCTCATCGGACCACATATATCTGCATGCACTAACTCAAGTGATTTATTGGCTCTCCATGATTGTCCCACAGGAAATGATTTACGATGTTGCTTCCCGTATACACACCCTTCACAAACATCATTTTCTACGGAAATTTTAGGCAACCCATACACCATGCCTTTGTTATTCAATAATCGCAAGCCATTGAAATTCAAGTGCCCATATCTTAGATGCCAAATCAATGAATCATCTTTTATATTAGCAACTAAGGCACAATCATCGAAGTTCGAAATATCCAATGGGAACATTTTGTTTTAGCCATATTAGTAATAATATGGACTTTATCTGAAAAAATACTTCGGATTTCACATTTGCCATTGTGAAATAGAACCGTATACCCCTTGCTAATTAATTGACCAACACTTAGCAAGTTATGCGCTAAACCAGGTATATAGTAAACATTGGAAATCGTTCTTTCCATACCTGATTTTGTGTTAACAGCAACTATTCCCATGCCTTCAAGCCGAACTTGCAACTTCACCGACTCATCCAAACTTCTAAAAAGATATCTTTGACCTGTTATATGATTGCTGCAACCGCTGTTTAGATACCAAACATTAGCAAAATTTTCCGGTGGAGTCACATGTGCGAGAAACAAATTTCCATCATCCTCTTTCCTTTCAACAAAGTTATCTTGCCTCTTTGTCTTTTCCCAACAATACGCCTCTGTGTGCCCAATTTTTTTACAAAAATAGCACTGTTTATTCTTTTAGGAATTTTGTCCGGATTCTAACCTTTGGTTATTGAAATCCGATCTCACGCCACCACGTCCACGTCCGCGGTATGCACCTCGACCTCTGCCTCTGCCTCTGCTTGCATGTTTGAATCCGGAAGATGCTTCACTGCCCCTTTGCTTGCCGGAAATATCTGCCTTAGCTTGAAAAGCATGCTCGATATTTTTCTCAACGGACCTGCTCAATCTAACTTCATGTGCTAAAAGTGAACCCATCAACTCATTAACAGAATAATGATCCATATCTTTCGACTCTTCGATAGCGGTAACAACATGATCAAATTTTCGAGGCAAACTATGCAAGATTTTTTCTACTACTTTTTTATATGCAATATCTTCTCCAAATGTTTTCATTTGATTGACAGTAGTAGAAACACTTGTAAAAAAATCTTGCACTGTCTCATTATCTTTCATAAGTAAGGTTTCGAATTCTCTACGGAGAGTTTGAAGTTTTACCGTAGTTACCTTACTATCTCCATGGTATGCTTCCCTCAAAATATTCCAAGCATCATTGGACTTCGCTGCTCCCGCAATACGAGGAAAAATATTGTCTGTCACAGCTTGCTGCAGAACAAGTAATGCCTTCGCGTCCTTCTTTCGCATTTCTTTCAACTCACTTGTTGCTTTCTCCATGGCTTTCTCCATGGCCTTCGCAGTCTGTTTCTCATCTGGAAAACCATTTTCAACTAGATCCCAAAGATCTTGAGATATGAAGAATGTCTTCATCTTAATGCACCAAAATTCATAATTTTCACCATTGAAAATAGGCACCAACGCATGTGATAAATTAATGGTATTTAAATTCGGAATACCATTACCACCTGACATTGCAAATCAACTGCGAGATAACCTTCTGTGAGGAGAGATGTCGCAGCTCTGAAAATGCCTCGAGACAATCTGCCGTAGCCTCGAGATATGCCCGAAATCGGAACCTGCTCTGATACCAGAAATGTTGGAAATACACACAAGTATTTGGGGGCACTCACTAAAAATCTCACAAAGAGAGGGCATAGATAAAACAAACTTTCAACTCTATTATCGGTGGAAAATGAGAACAAGAAAAAACTTTGACACACTACAACACTCGTACACCACACACTTAAATAACAACCTGGATTCTAAAAATAGAATCCCAAACTTCCCACTACGTACAACACTTCCCACAACGCACACCACATCCCACTTACAAAAAGAGTGGCCCACTACTTGAAACTTGATAAACAAGCAAATAACATTTAAAACAAAAAATAATAGAAATCCAAAAATAGAAAAAGATAACTTTTGCATCAATTTTTAATAATATGTGCGTAAGGATACTTACATTCCATTGTAAAGGCCGTGTTGTTGTTATTTCATGTCATTCGTGACCTGCAGTGCAATACCTTCATTTTCTTCTGTAGATTTTCCCACTCCTTAATCTGCAGAATTTCACCTGAGAAAAAGCTCATGTTGGAATTGAAATTGGCTTTTATTCCCCAGTTAGTATCATGCTGCTAATCTTAGGTACGAGAATTGTCATCTTACCATTACTACTTACCTATAGCTTTACCATAACAATACATACATTAACATCATCCATTAACTCTATTTTCCTTTCTCTACGTATGATTCATGAGACGTCCATATAAAATAAAGTTTGGAAATACTTATATTCAATGAGGGGTTCTGACTGACCATTGTTAAAATCTTCGCATAGTTAACTGCATCTATATGCAGCGTTAATAATAATCAGTATACCTACTGTCCTCAAGAAACCACAAAATCCTTTATTATTTATTTTGGCACCTATTCGACAAGGTGGGATTACTACTTATGCCATATTGTTAGGAAGTTGGAAATTTTAAGATATTTTATCTTCGATAAGATTGAAAAGTTGGTTGATGGTCAGAATATAAGGTTTGGATCTGTTGGGAATTGCAGGCAATCAGTCCTTGCATGGTCAGCGGTTCAGACAGAATCGATATACTCTGATCATGCCATAGAAACAATTATGTTGTAAACCATGTCTCCTTGGTTATCCCACCATGTTATCAATCATGTTTTTGTGTCTCCTCTTCTTCATCTATTTGCCTTATCGGATAAAAATGTCATCATCTACCGCATGTACCCCATCAGATATGCTCATCAATAGCTGATGAACTTGACACAGTTCGTAGGAATTAGAAAGAAAAGCCAGCTTGCTTTTCAAATACTAATTGGTTGTTTTTAAAGTGTGTTGAAAGTCCAAGTAATCAAATACACTGCGATCCCTTTGGGGGTTAGGTAATACCAATTATAGTGCTTAGAGCTATGATTGTGCACATGTAAATATATCTTAGAGGAGAAGCAGGGTTTCGATTCGATAACTTGAGACATGACAATGCGTCAATAATCGCAGTAACAAAACTTGTGATGCATATGTTATGTGGGCTCACCATCAAATAGATGGATGGATGGGCTGTAAAATACATCCTTCTCTTATTTGTGTTGTTAAGATTTCCATAGACGAAGCATATATCACGTCCTGCTATATTATTGATTGATATGGTTTCCATCCTTGCACTCATGCTCTAGCAATGATTATTATCTAAATTTCCTTCCATCTTTGCCTTGACTTCAAACAGTGTGATAGGAACAAGCGCATGCCTTATAAAAAAAACATCGAATCAATATACATGTCCTTCAATCAATGTTTAGTTCTTCATATGATTACTAATGCTCAGACAGAAAGTAGAAGACTGTCTTACATAAGGTCCATAAAGTCAGGAGTTTGTTTTCTTTTACGAAAGGTATGAGTTACTTCCAATTTATTTCTTTTGTGTTCATTACATAATAACTGGAGAGTCTAACAAGAGTCCTTACATAACCATACCTCATGTATCTACAATGGAGAATCTGACCAATCTTTTGTGCTTGTTATCGTCTTTATTTTATTCGTTCTCATCTCCTATCCACCACATTTATTATACCTTGTAACCCCATTTTTTTCCCGTCAATCTCATATTACTTGCTTATTTCGGATTCCCTTTACTCAGCTTTCTTTTTCTGTCCTCATAGTACTCCATCTTTATTGGGATAACATGTCTTATTTGAAATGACATTTGAGCATCTTGGGGAAAGAAAGTAGGAAACATACTAATGACTTGATGGTTGCGTACAATATGACAATTCTATGGTTGCATACAGTAGGATGATTTTTAATTAGACTGCTATAATGTGTTAAGGGTTGCTGAATTTTGCTATGTTTAGAAGACCTAGGAGCTTACTTCCTTTTGGAGCTTCTACAAAGGGTATTCTTAGAAAAAAAGGGACAGCTCTCACAGAATAACTTGTTGCAATAGTGGATAGCTTGGATGATTAGATGCATTTTTTTAAAGTGTTCTACCCCGTTGTCATCCACACATGTCTTGTTAAATGTGTATAATGTCAGATAGATAACCCTACTGGTAAAAAGAACAGTATCTTTACCAATACCCCAACAGATGAGTTGTCTGATTAGGACATACTGTCCAAGGCAATACGTAAGACCGGAAAATTATTATCTAGATCCACATAAGAAGCGTATGTACATAAATATTCCTATATATAACACAAACATTGTGTTCTGTATCGTTAAAGTTATCTCTAGCATTATTACAGGAACACAAATACTGATATTACTAATGCAGATATGTTGAGAAAATAATTATATGTTCCTCATTACAAAAAGTACTCATCTAAGGAGAAACATGCCTCCTTGGAACCTCGGGTAGAGACTTGGACAATCGTAAATAAACCGGTCAAGAGATTAATGCTGCTTTAGCTTATCGTGTGTTGTGTGCGCTGCTTAGTGCTCCTTTTGGCATCTTAGTGATTTTTCCGCCACGGCTTCGAGCGGCTTTGTGCCCTTATGCTTTGTGATGCGCATTGATATATTTGTGTTCTCCGCCTGGCGATGAGCCCTACGGGCTCTATGTGACTCCTAAGCAGCATTAAACTACAGTCGAAGCCCATCTTTTCTCTCCAACGTGACTTCTAGGTATTTATATGTGTTGGCCACACGTATAAGTACCCGGATGCACATTTGTGAGGAAAGACGCCGAGACTTTTAAATAAAAAGCCGTAAAACTATGTGATTTGTACATTTATCCAGGATCAAATGTATTGGATAAGATCGTGCCCTACCGTCGGGAACTTTATCGATAGAATGTGGACTTAGAATATTTTTCTAGCATGGTCCTACTCTCTTATAAGTTACAATTTGTGTACATTAGATATTCATATTTGGGTTGGAACTGTAGGTCGAGTTGATTAGAAGTCGCTTCCACAGGATGGCTATTCTTTGTGAAGTGTCGTTTCTTACCTTGTGAGTTTCACAACTGCTTCTTGTACACTTTCTGTTTACCTTTTTAGTTGTTTTATATATGTATTGGGCGCTTTGCTCATAAACCTATTTGCGTGAATTCGACAGGTTTGTAGGAGCAACAATCGCAGCGGTAAGCGGCAAAAGGGTTGTTTGGTTGCAGCCCTTCTTTTGTGGTATAGGTAATTCATGTTCTGTTGAGTTTTTGCACCTATACTTCTTTTTGAGAGATACGATGGTGATGTATGCACGTGACTATAAGTGAATGGTGATGTATACGTGTTGCTATATTTCTACGACATTGTAAACATATTTTGGTAGACATGATGTTTGAATGGAATGAAAATGAAAAAAAATAGAGTTCTTCCTTCTTTACTTTTCTCCTACAAGTTTGTCACAGCTTGGTATCTCGAATGTGGAATCATATGTTGTGGATGTGTATTTGCTGAGTATCTGGATCCCTGGGGATGTCACACTGTCCTTTTCTTGCATTGTCACTGCTACACATATATCCTGGAAACAAATCTTAGATCTGCATAAATCTTCATAACTTTGACTGATTCCATCGTGAATCGAGCACATAGATAATCATTTGCAGGTCAACCTATCATCTGGAGCACAAGATTCACCATCTGGAGCTTCCAGATCGAAGGATCTTCCCAAATCGCACGCTGCTTCATAAATCTCCATGTATGCCTAAACCGACGATTAGCTGCCGCTCTCGATGACCTGCGCCGGAGATCCAATGCAGGCGAGCTCAGAGGGAGAAGGCATCTCCCTCCTGGCCCTACTGGAGGCCCAAGACCGGCTTCATTCGTCGGGAATAATTCAGTGAATAAGCCCTCGTCGCCAGCCGCACGGATGATCTGAAGAACACCAAGAACATCTACGAAGCACAATTTGCTGACACATGTACCTCCTCGATGGTTCAGATCGTGTGATATAATCTAATTTCAGCCGTTAGGTTAAGGGGTAGAAGATTTGCACATAAAACCGGCCAATCTTCGAGTGATTCACTTCCGCCCTAAAAGATTTCCAGAATTGCATTTAGGGCCCTACGCAAGGACCTAAAATGTAATAATTTTATTTTTTATTTGCAAATAAGTCCCTACCAAGGACCAAATTATAACAGAACATATAACTTTTTCTTTGTAGTTGTGCCCCTAGCTTGTAGGGGTATTGTAGACCCTATTTTTATTGTATTTTCTTCCCAAATTTTTAGGGTAGTTACACAACTACCCAAGATACATTATTAGGCATTTTTCGTGCTTTTTCATCACTTCATTTCTTCGATTTGATTTTCATAATATCGAGTTAGTCTCGAGTCTATTCTTGACATTTGTTGTAAAACCAATAATAAAGTTAATCTTTCAAGATTTATTTCTTTCATCAAAACCAACTTTTTGGTATTCTGCCTCCTCGAGTTTGACCCAATAACACTTACCTGGATAAATAACATAGTGTAGATGAAATACGAGAGAGAAGCCGCATATTCCAATATTTTCTCTCTCTTTCTCCCATATTTCATTGTTTTTTGTTTGATCAACACAACTTTTGATTTAGCGGTTTTCTACAGCCAACATCTTTTCAACATTTTATCCGCTAGCAAAAGCCATGTTATCAAAATGGCGTCGTTGCCATGGAGGCGTTATTTATACATCGGTTTTTGACTTTAATTTCAAAATTTCTCGATATTCTTGGTTTTACAAAGTATTCCTTTTTCGATTTTTATTTAGTTTTCATTTTACAGCTATTACTCGGTTTTTACGGTTTTTTAGCTTTTCTTTGATTTCTTTTGATTTTTGATTGCTTTTTTTAATGGTTTTTGCTATGTTTTTCTTTTTATCTAACTACTTTTTACAAGGCCTACAGGTTCAGTCAACTTTCTCGAAAGCAGAAGCAGTTGAAAGTGCAGAGACCGCCCCTTTCTCTAGTGGTTCCGTTGTAGAGGGTAGAGTTAGTTAGGGTTTTACATTTCCTTGTAATATTTTTGTAATAAAAAAATAAGGGCACTTAATCGTTTTTATGTTTTTTATAGAAAGGGGCCCTATACATGCATCCGAACTTGTACCCCCCCTCCTAATTTTTTTCGGTATCTGCTTCACCGAGTTTTGAGCACTCGGGGGAGCAAGGCACCCACCGTGGTTTTTCTCGCATCATCGGTTTTCTGTAGTTTTTCACGAGGCTTGGTGCATGCTTAGGTGATTTTCCGATTTTTGATTTTTTTCTCTTATCTTCTTGCACCTTCGTAGTCAGTTGTAGGACTCATGACCTAGGTGCATGCTTTTAGGATAAATTTGATGCTTGTATGAAAAAATCCAACAAAAGAGAAAATCGATAATAAAATCAGGATTTCTTTAACTATCTGACCTAAAAAATGTAAAGGAACATTTGCTTTGGGAGAGTAATCCCCGCACTTCAACTACAAGTACATTTCCAGATGATTGTGAGTGAGGGACGCTACCTAAGGATAGTACCAAAGTCTGGGTCTCCTTAGTAATACTACTTAGTCCATTCACCTAACTGTTGTTCTTCAGAGGGTTCTCTCGAGTAGCAGGTAACGGTCCGAGTTTACTTAGTAGGGTGGGGGGTTTAGAGGACCTAGTGTAAGGCTCCATCCTCAAGTAACATGGATAGCTGGAAACGGTTCGTACTTACTCCCATATTCGCTGAGAATAAACTATTTTTTGTAAGGACTCAGGATAGTGTTTCGGAGAAACATCGGGCACCTATAAGCTCATGTTAATTTGTGAAAATACTTGTATGCCAAAATAACCCTAAAAATGACAAGATAAATGACCGAACTCTTACGATCATCACTGGGTTGTGTTGGTGAATTTGGGGTTTTCTTTGTGTTTGCTTGTGAGATGTAACTTACCACGTCTTATACACCTTCTCCCATTCTCTTGATTTGATATCGTGCTCTCCCGATTATTTGCTTGATATCAAAGATGACGACTCGATGACTATTTTGCTCAGACTCCTGAGCTCTCGATCATTCACCGTCAGTTGCATGTCTTCACAAGCTCGAGATGACCCTCTTCCCGAGCCAGTCCTATCTGATACCAAGGAGAGTCAGACCTAGACTCTCTTGCCTCCCAACCCATCTTTTGAGGTAGACCACCGCCTATCATCGCTTTCTCCTGCCCATTTTTACTGAGTTCTTACGAGACTTATTCCTACCCAAAAGAATCTAAGGAAATGGCTCGCAGGAAGGTACCGGTCAAGGACAGAGACGTGGAGGACCGACAGACTGGAGAGACACACGCTGATGGAAGACATGATCCATCTGCAGATATCACAACCGGGATTCTCGATACGTTACAGCAGATGAATATTCAGATTCGAGAACAGTTCAGAGTGTTGAATGAGTTGCGAGATGAGATCGCTGCACTCACGGTAGGAGTCGGGAACCCACTGTCGCCTGTTGTGCTTCCTACGACACTCAGAGGTGAGTATGACCTTGGTGCCATAACTCTACATTATTAGATACGTTTACCACCGAATCAGGGGCCATACGAGTTGTATCTGTCATTCATCTCACTGCTTCCCATGTTTTATGGAAATGTCGTAGAGGAGCCGTTTATCTTTTTGCAACAATTTGACATGATCTATGGTACGACTGATTACCCTAGAGTTATGCAGGAGGCCGTTTATCTCAAAGCCTTCCCCTTCGCCTTAGCAAATAAGGTGCTTTGCTGGCTCAGTCATTTGGGGAGAGAGATTTCTACGTGGGCTGACCTGAAGTCCACGTTCATGTGTAAATTTTTTCCTCTCAGACGAACGAACATGATGAGTCAGATCTCCAACTTTACTCAGTAGTCGAACGAATCATTCCACGAGGCATTGGATCGACTCAAGGATCTTACCGAGAGATGTCCTCATCATGAGATTCCATTAAAGGTGCTTGTTCAGTACTATTTTGGAGGACTCCAGCCAGATATACAAGGGCTTGTGAGTGTCGCATGCGGCAGCAACTATCTGAATTGGGATGTCGAGTCTGTCTGGTCCATCTTTGAGGGGATGGTAGAAAACTCGAGAGTCGTCGACTCTACTAGGGCATTCCAAAAGGCCTCTCAGCCACCGCATCACCGAGAGCATCATAAGGTGGCGAACATTTCAGACTCTGAATCCAACACCAATATGGGATATATCAGCGAGAAGTAAACAATAATAGATGTGATTTAGAAGCAAGTTCAAGAGTTGCAGCTGCTGCGAGAGTTGGAGAAATTCTCATCACTGCCACAACAGCTAAGCGATCTGATGAAGAAGATGACGGACCTGCAGTTTCAGTATCAGCAGGCTCAAGCTTCTTCGACTTCTCAACCTGCTCAGAGATCTTTATCCGCACTGCCTACCTGACAGATCTGTTTATTCCAAAGTGAGCTGGAGACTCCCCAGATTAATTGGCATGAGGACCAGTCTTATGCCAATTCCAGCCAGATCATCAGCCCGGGAGACATTGATGTTGAGCCTCAAGTGACTCTTGAGATCAACGGAATATGGTACGCTCCTATTCAACCAGCTTCACAGTTTTCTTCTCAGGGCGTACATCACCAGCAGCAACACTGTCTGCAGCATGGACATCAACATTACCAGCACTGCCAATATTACACACAGCAACAGTCTCACCAGAACGTCTACCAGCGATCACATTCTGTTCATCATCCTGCTCTGCAATCACAACCCAATTATCACCACCAATAGCAGCAGTCTCCTTTCATGCCACAACGATCTCCTCAGCAGTATGCTCCACTGCAACAAATGCAAAGGCAGGAGAAAGTAAGATGAGAGCCAGGGTTACCGTGTGAACCAAAAATATCTTCACAAGTCCTTGCACTGAACCAGATCATGGATATGCTGATCTCCAGAAATTTTTCCTCTTGAACGGACGAACATGATGACGAGTCAGATCTCCAACTATACTTAGTAATCGAACGAATCGTTCCACGAGGCGTGGGATCGACTCAAGGATCTTACCGAAAGATGTCCTCATCATGGGATTCCATTGAAGGTGCTTGTTCAGTACTATTTTTGAGTACTCCAGTCAGATATACAAGGGCTTGTGAGTGTTGCATGTGGCGGCAACTATCTGAATCGGGATGCCGAGTCTGTCTAGTACATCTTCGAGGGGATGGCAGAAAACTCAAGAGTTGTCGACTCTACTCAGGCATTCCAGAAGGCCCCTCAGCCACCGCATCACCGAGAGCATCGTAAGGTGGTGAACATTTTAGACTCTGAATTCAATACCAATATGGGATCAATGAGAAGTAAACAATGGTAGATGTGATTCAGAAGCAAGTTCAGGACTTGCAGCTGCTGCGAGAGTTGGAGAAACTCTCATCATTGCCACAACAGCTAAGCAATCTGACGAAGAAGGTGATGGACCTCCAGTTTCAGTATCAGCAGGCTCAAGCTTCTTCGACATCACAACCTGCTCGGAGATCTTTACCTGCTTCGCCCACCTGACATATCCATTTCATCCAGAGTAAGACGGAGACTCCATAGATTGATTGGCATAAGGATCAGTCTCATGCCAATTCCATCCAGATTATCAGCCCGAGAGACATTGATGTTGAGCCTCAAGCGACTCTTGAGATCAACAGAATATGGTAAACTCATATTCAACCAGCTTCACAGTTTTCTTCTCAGGGCATACATCACCAGCAGCAGCACTATCTACAGCATGGACGTCAACATTACCAGCACTGACAATATTACTCGCAACAACAGTCTCACCATAATGTCTACCAGAGACCACATTCTGTTCATCATCCTGCTCCGCAATCACAACCCAGTTATCATCACCAGCAGCAGCGGTCTTCTTTCACGCCATAGCGATATTCTCAGTAGTATGCTCCACAACAAAAGATGTAGAGGCAGGAGAGAGCTGAGAGCCAGGGTTACCGTGTCGAACAAGAAATATCTTCACAAGCCCTCGCACTGAATCAAATCATGGATATGTTGAGGACTCTCTAGACTGCGTACAAGACGAAGATGGAGCGGGGTATGGATGAGTTAACTGCGCCCAAAACTACTCTTCCCACACACCCTCAGATGAACCCGAACAATAAAAGGAGGCACCCATATCAGGTAGAACATATAATAGGTACGATCTATTTTCCTGAATTTTTATCTAACTTCATTCGTCTCAGGATGGGTAGACCGCCATAAGAACCTGATCGGGAGGAGGAGATGGCACAAGAAGAGGAGAGAAAGCCAGACCATGATACACAGACTGAGGAGGAGAGTTGCAACAATAAGTATTAACCATTCGATGATCAGGGAGAAGGGAACGGTGCTGAGACAATCGATATGGACTTAGGTGAATTAGACGATGACATCACGTTGGGCCATGAAGACATGCCCAAAGTTGTGTCCTTTCATGTTTTAGAGAGTTTTGTAGATAATTTGGAACTTTCGATGTACAAGTTGATCCCGATACCAATAAAAATGTTGTTTTCCTAAAATTATCCCTTTTCACAATGCTTTGTATGGAAAAGTATGAAGAAATCCAAAAAGAATGATGTTACTCCAGAAAATGAGAATTTACTGAAAGATCACATCTTTTTGAAAATCTTGCTCCATGATGCCTTGGATCACTTCCCTGCTCTTAAGCAATAGCTGGAAAATAGATGTACAACACGTAGGAAGAAGAAGTCCCGAACAGAGAAGCATATTTTGACCAAGGCCACCACCTGCGTGATTCAGAAAAGACTTCGAAGAAGGAAAAGGACTCAGGAGCACACTATGTCATATGCGAGATTTCAGAAGCCGCATTCGATTGCACTCTCCTAGATAATGGTTCCTCTATTAATCTTCTACCATCTTGTTTACTCAACAAGCTCGAGTTAGCCTCTTTACAAATCACGTTCGATCCTTCAGTATGCCGATAGATCCGTAAAGAGTCCTTGGGGCATTTTAAGGAACGTTATCGTAACAGTGCAGGGTCTACAATTCTCAGTGGACTTTACTGTTCTGGACATGGATTACCCTACACAGTTACGCCTTACCCCGATCATTCTTTGTAGTATTTTCTTAGAGACCGCAAAGGCCCTCTTTGATTGTGATACAAGGAAGGTATCTTTTCACGCTGACGGTGAAAAGGTACATTTAGAGATGGCGAGAGAATCATCCAGTGCCGCATCAATAGCAAGTTCTGATGCTCTGAGTTCCTTAGCCATTTGTGACTATATGGATGAGGTTCACCTTGATGACCTCGAGAGGTATCAAGTAGAGACCTGAGATATCCTAGAAGTTGATGGATCGGAGACTTCAAGTGGCGGCACTTTTGATGGTGCTTTGTATTTCAACATGGATGGTGAAGATCACATGGGGAGAGAACTGAGGACTTTATTGCAGATGTTTTAGACTCAGAAAATCTACATAATTCATCCACCTCAGATTACTCAGAGACTGATTTTTACTTAGCTCGATTATTTTTGTCCAATCATTTTGAGAATGAGCATGGTAGTGAGTCGGATGATGTTCTAAACATCTTATGCAGTCTGACTCTAGAAAATATTGAGATGGTGAAAAACCTTAAGGCAAAAACATCCATCACTCAATCAGAAGAGGATATCACAGAGCCAGATCTGACCTTACCTGAGCTGAAGACCCTTCCACCAAACATTAAATATGCTTTCCTTGCGAGTCCACACCGATAGTTTCTGATCATTATCAGTGCTATTTGACCGATGAAAACGAATCCCGTCTGATGGAGGTTCTTGAGAGAAACCGTAAGGCCATTGGGTGGATTGTATTCGATCTCTGCAGGATAAATCCTGCTTTGTGTTCTCATCAAATCTATCTTGATCATGACAGCAGACCTTCCATAGAGTTTCAGCGTAGGCTAAATCTCGTCTTACGTGATGTTGTCAAGAAAAAGACCATGAAATGGTGTGACGCCAGATTTATTTATCTTATCTCCAACTCTGAATGGTTTATGCCATTACATGCTGCCCCGAAGAAGTCGGACATTCAGATGGTTAAGAACGAGAGTGGAGAGGAGACTCCTAAGAGAGTAACGACGTCGGGGTGAGTATGTGTGGATTACAGAAAGCTGAAAGTCGTGACAAAGAAGGACCACTTCCCGTTTCCCTTTATAGACCAAGTGATAGACTGGTTGGCAGGGAAGGAATACTTCTACTTTTTAGATTGTTACTTCAGATACAATCAAGTTATTATCGCCCCTGAAGATCAGAAGAAGACAACCTTCACATGTCCTTCCGGCACGTATGCCTTTAGACAGATGCCTTTGGATTGTGTAATGCCCATGCTACATTCTAGAGGTGCATGCTTGCCATTTTTGCAGACATGGTCGGTGATTTTCTCGAGGTCTTTATGGACGATTTTTCGGTCTATGGCGAGTCCTTTGATGATTGTTTAGCACACCTAGACCAGGTTCTTCAGAATTGTTGTGAGGTCAATCTCATTATATCTTGGGAAAAGAGCCATTTTATGGTTACAAACGGGATCACGTTGGAGCACATCATCTCCAAACAAGGCATGAAGGTTGACCCTACCAAGGTGGATATCATCAAATGACTTGATCCACCATCCAACGTCAAGCAGTTACGATCTTTTCTGGGCATGTCGGCTTTTACCGATGGTTTATTAAGGACTTCTACAACATTTCCCGACTGTTAACTAAACTTTTAGGCAAAGATATCGAGTTCTTATTAGAAATGTCTTCGTGCCTTCCTCACTTTAAAAGAAATGATTATCAGTGCTCTTGTCCTATGGCCACCTGATTGGTCTTTGCCCTTTGAGATAGATGCTTCAGATTTTGCCGTCGGGGTTGTATTAGGACAGTAGAGGAACGGACTTCCAGTTGTGATTCACTATCTAGCTGCACTCTAGACGATGCACAATGCAATTACACAGTAATAGCGAAAGAGATGTTGGGAGTATTGTTTGCTTTAGACAAATTCAGATCTTATCTTCTTGGCTCTAAAATCACGGTTTACAATGATCACTTAGCTATCCGATTTTTAATGGAAAAGAAGGATGGTAAGGCACACCTTCTCATATGGATTCTCTTACTCCAGGAGTTTGATTTAGATATTAGAGACAAACCTGGGGTAAATAGTGGTAGTTGATCCCCTCTCTCGTCTACAGTTAGAACAACCTTCAGATGATTATATGTTGGAGATTGCAGAGAGATTTCCAGACGAGAACATATTTGCAGTGATAGAACTCCCCTGGTATGCAGATATAGTGATTTTTTTGTGATTAAACTAAAAAGTCCATAAGGTTGGCCAAAATACGGAGTCGACATGCTAGTATCCGAGGCACGATACTACCACTGGGAAGATCTGATTCTTTTTCGTGAAGGACCAGATTGTATCTACAAGCGATGTATTCCTCAGGAGGAATACAATGATGTCCTCACTTTATGCCATTCTTTAGAGGCAGGAGGACATCATTTGGAGAAGAGGACATCGCAGAAGGTACTACAGAGCGGATTTTGGTGGCCGACTCTTACTAAAGATGCTTGCACATCGTGAAGAGTTGCCCAGATTGTCAGATAACTATAGGGACAATTGGTGCTCGCGATGCCATGCCTATGCATCATGTTATCAGTTGTGAGATCTTTGACGCATGGGGCATAGATTTTGTGGGAACATTTCCCTCCAGCAATGACTTTGAGTACATACTTCTCGCTGTAGATTATGTTAGCAGATGGGTGGAGACTATACCCGCAAAAACTGCTGACAGTAAGATGGTATGTAGGTTCCTAAGGGAACATTATTTCATGGTTCGGTATTCCATGTATTCTCATTTCAGATGGGGGTAGCCAATTCATTAATAAGGAGATGAAAAAGCTAGCAAAGAGTTATGCCACTGATCAAAGAGTAGCTTCTCCTTACCACCCATAGACGAACAACATGGCTGAAGTTTCAAATAGGAAGGTGAAATCTATTCTCAAGAAATTAGTACGACCGGACAGGAAGAATTGGTCACAGCTTCTAGACCATGTTCTTTTGCATATTATACCACTTATAAGACTCCCTTAGGTACTTCATTGTTCATACTAGTTTACGGAATGCCATGCCATTTGCCCGTAGAGATCATCCACAAATCTGAATGGGCTATCAGAGAGATCTCATTAGAGCTACAGAAAGCAGGAGCCAAGAGGAAGTTAGATCTAAATGAGCTAATAGAGATTCGAAATCATGCATATGAGAACACCTTCATTTACAAGGACAAAGTCAAGCGATGGCATGACAGACATATCCGACACAAGATATTTGTTCCTGGGTAGAAAGTTTGGTTGTTTAATGCACAGTTGAGAATTTTTCCTGGCAAATTGAAAATCAAGTGGGAAGGACCGTATATATTCAAAATGGTGCACGACAATGGTAGTATTGCTAAATCAGATGTGTCACCTGGTGCAGAACCATTAACAGTGAATGGGCATATGCTGAAGCACTTCGTGGAGACTACTGATCAACTAGCCTGAGTCGAAGTGATATACTTTATACATGATGCATGACTATTTTTTTACTTCATCTCATCTTGTAGAGAGACCTTTGAAGCCATTCAGTTTTCCAGAGTACACACCTGTATATCCATCATAGATCACAATCATCCCCATTTTTTCTTGTTTGGCTTCTATGCTTAGGATACCATTTCCTAAGTATCAGGGGGACCGATTTTCTATTGATTATCGTTTTCGATTTTTTTATCTTTTTACTTTTATTTTGTTTATCTTTCTTTTACTCTAATCATTGGTCCCTAATTTTTTCCACACTCTTTTCTATACTTAGGATGCCTTATCCTAAGTATAGGGGGGACCAAGTGATTTCGTTTTCTTCTTTCTTTTATTCCTTCGTTTGTATATTCTTTGCCACAGTCACCTCATTTTTGTTCCACTATATTTACGATAACCTGATCGTAAGTATAGGGGGGTTGACTGATTTCTATTCTTTTGTTCTTTTTTCACCCTCTTTTACTTAGCACAAGTTATGTCCTCCTTTTTCCCTTTTGACACTATGTGGACATAGCACAAGCTAAGTATAGACGGTGCGTCTATGTTTTTTATATGTACTTTTGTCCATAACTCATACTTTTATGCATTTTCTACATCTATAAAATCCATAAAAAGTGGGTGAGGGTAATTTAAATCCACTTATTTAAATTAAATTATTTATAAAATACTTGTAAAGAAGTAAAATATGTTTAAAATCCTTATTTAAAAATTCTTTAATTTAAAATGTGTATTTAAAATATGTATAACACTTATTTAACATCCTAAATATTAAAATATGTGTAAAATTCATGTGATTCTTGTAAAATCCTTTGTATATAAAATTTGTATAATCCATTTGTTTTTTAATCCAAATAAAATATGGGTAAATTATCGTGTAAAATTCTTATACATAAAATTGTTTATAAAAATAACAAAATTCATTAAAAATGTAAAGTCTAAACTCTATAAAAAAATATAAAATCCTTAAAATCCATAAAAATGCGTAAAATTGAGAAAATATACTTCACAAAAAACATGGTTGAATTTACATTAGCATTTTTCTGAATAATTTTGATTTCTAAAACTAAAGATTGGGAAAAGTCTAAAGGACAGAGCCTGATTACAGCTTTTAACTTTCATTGTAAGGGGCCTAGTTAGGAACTGGAATTTAGACTCTTCAGGTTTTTGACATAAATCTTTCGGTTCCATTAGACCATGTTTGGGAAGTCAACTCGAAAAGTGCCTAAGTAGAACACTTTGTGTCATCCATATAACTCTTCGTCAGTGAACAAATTTGGACACATGCACTTTGCACTTAACTCGACTTGCATTGGGATGCGAAGGGCAAACCATCTTGGTAGTTCGTTTCTATCCTTGTCTTCCGGCATTGACTCTAAAGATGGGCGAGATTGGGGTTGCGATAGTCGCTTTGGATGAGGGAAGGATCTGCTGACGAAATTTTTCCAAGACCTCAAAAAAATGGATGTATTGAAAAGATGCTATATTCGCCGAGGCACAGAAAGATGAATGTAGTGCAAGAAACATTACAAAGCCAATTCAAAGAAGAAGCCACTAAATACAAATACGACCACAATGGTCCGTGCTTCCACCAAAAATCTTGCATATCTTAGTGAAGACTTTGCTACACCGGCTGGGCTTCACAAGGAGATGTGTCTCATCTGGTCGCACTCCAAATATTTTATCATTCTTCTACTTCCTCTCTATATTTGATTGTGGACATAGCTTGAATTGACCTCAGAAGGGAATACCTCTCTCCCCGAGGAAAGAGTAGTTGGACGAGGAACCAGTAGGAGTGTATGGCTGGGATGGGCGGTTTCTTCACTTCTTTAAGTAGGAAGAGCTAAAAGAATTCACACATAGTACAAATTGATTTTAAGGTTGATAGAGTTTGCGATACCAATGAGTGGATCTGAACTGGTTGTTGAGGTGAACTTAAACAAGGATTTGTGGAACTTGAGGACTATTGAGGATAAAATCCTAATCTTAGTTAAGGCTCCGAAAAATGCTGGTTTTAAGCCCGGTCGAGCTCTGTCCTTTGTCTGTTCTCATGAATTGATTTAGAAAAACAAATTCATTCTAACTTTCTTTCTTTTTCCTTATTTTCAAATAAGTGTTTGCTAAGGTACTAGAAAAGTTTAAGTATAGGGGGTTGATGAATCCACGATTCATTAACATTCTGTCTGCATTTTGTCTTAAAACCCTTAACAAATCCATGTAAATGTCCATAAATTTCACGTTTTAACAAAACCATAGTCATGAATAAAAATGCACTTTTATGCAAAATCATGTAAATAAAAAAAATAAAGAAAATAAAATTAAAGGCAAATTGTAGATATGTATGTATGTACAATATGACTTGTAAAAATAAATATAGCTGAAAGTTATATATATAACCTAATCTCCGAGACAAAGTTAGCATGGATTGGTTGAAAATAAATAAGTAGGGGGAGATAAGGAAGAAAACAAATAAAATTAATTAATTTTCACACTTCATACACTCTTCACTAATTATCCAATAAATATCAAAACTTTAAATATTTGTAATTAATTCATAGTAACATATTTTTACCAAACTCTTCTCCAAATTATTTCTAAAAATGTATAGAAAATTATAAAAATAGGTTAAAAATATTATCTTGTATATATGCCAAGAAATCCAACTTGTAAATTCTCAAAATCCAAACTTCCAAACATCATAACTTTCTCATACAACTTCCAATTTCACTCTACTCATTTTTAAAGTTCATAAAATAATATTCACTAATTAGTGAAGGTGATTTTACTAAAATCAGAGTCTGTTTGCAAAAAGTCAGTATTGGGACCTAACGACAACTGGGTTTCTGGGTTATCTATTTTATTTAGAGCACACTATTTATCATTTTAACAATTCTATAATTTCTAATGATTTTTTTGATCTTGTATTTTAACCCTAGTTTATTTCATAATTTTTGGAGTTTATTTATTATTTTAAATACATCAAAACCCTAATATTTATAAGTATAAATGAATTGTATAACTTATACTTGTATTTTATTAAAAATACTTAATATAATTATTTAAACCTACAAAAAATACCTAATACTCTATTTATAATCCTAATAAATAAGAAAATATAAAATTAATATACTATTTAGTAATTTATTAAGTAAAAAAATATAAAACCTATTTATTTAATGTAATATTTATATTTCGTAAAATATTTATTATTTATCGAACTAATTATACTATAATTTTGATAATTTATTTATCTACATTTTTTTATTTTTACACCTAATGAAAATAAGGATATTTACTAATTAATATGTATTTAATAAGCAATTTCTTGAACGTGGTCAACCAGGTGCTGACACGTGTCAGCATTAGGGGCCTTCTTCTTCAAGAAGGTGGGCCGGTGTTTGTTCCAACTACAAGCTAGAGACTCCGAAGACTGATTGGCATGAGGACCACTCTTATGTTCCGATAAGAGTGCTCGTCGAGCCATCATCCGAGGGTCATGCACCTTCAATACCCCAGGTCAATTGATCCACTTTTCCAATTTTATTTCTTGATTTTCGTGCCTTGAGTAGGCTCCTTAATCATGTAGTTATGATACCTTAATCACCCTATTAGATGCTCATTGAACTCCACATTCGAATTCGATTTAATTCAATCCAAATCACTGTCCATTTCTTGCATTGTCACTACTACACATATATCATTGAAACAAATCTTAGATCTGCATAAATCTTCATAACTTTGACTGATTCCACCACGAATCGAGCACATAGATAATCATTTTTAGGTCAACCTATTATCCAGAGTGCAAGATTCACCATCATGAGCTTCCAAGATCGAAGGATCTTCCCAAATCGCAAGATGCTTCATTAATCTCCAGGTCTACATGATCTGTCATCTTCACCAGCGATTAGCCACTGCTCTCAACCGCCTACATCGGAGATCCACCGCTGGCAAGATCGGAGGGAGAAGGCATCTCCTTCCTGGACCTGCTGGAGGCCCATGACCAGCGTCGTTCATCGGGAATAATTCAGTGAAGAAGCCCTTGTCACCAGCTGCGCGGATGATCTAAAGAACACCGAGAACATCTAGGAAACATAGTTTGCTGACACATGTACCCCCTCGACGGTTCATATCACATGATATAATCTAATTTCAGCGGTTAGATGAAGGGGTAGAAGATTTGCACATTAAACCCACCAAGCTTCCAGTGATTCACTTCCACTCCAGAAGATTTCCAGAATTGTGTTTAGGTCCCCGCGTAGGAACCTAAATGCAATACTTTTAGTTTTCTTGCAAAAAAGTCCGTGCCAAGGACCAAATTGTAACAGAACATATAACTTTTTTCTTTACAGTTATGGCCCTTGCTTGTAGGGGTATTTTAGACCCTATTTTTGTTGTATTTTCTTCCCGAATTTTTAGGGTAGTTACGTAACTACCCAAGATACATTGCTAGCATTTTTTGCATTTTTTCATCACTTCGTTTCTTCGATTTGATTTTTGCAATATCGAGTTAGTCTCAAGTCTTTTCTTGACGTTTGTTGTAAAAGCAAGAATAAAGTTAATTTTTAGAGATTTATTTTTTCTTTCATCAAAAACCAACATTTTGATATTCTGCCTCATTGAGTTCGACCTAGGAACACTTACGTTGATAAATAAAATAGGAGACGAAATAGGAGTGAGAAGCAACATATTCCCATATTCTCTCTCTCTCTCATATTTTATTGATTTTTGTTTGATCAACACGACTTTTGATTTAGCGGTTTTCTACAACCGACATCTCTACAACATTTTATCTGCTACCAAAAGCCATGTTATCAGTTGTACATTTCAAGGCCTTCCCCTTCGCCTTAGCAGATAAGGCGCTTTACTGGTTGAGTCATATAGGGAGGGAGATTTCTACATGGGACGATCTGAAGTCCACATTCCTGCATAAATATTTTCCTTTGGGATGGATGAACATAATGAGGAATTAGATCTCCAATTTCACACAGTTACCACATGAATCATTCCATGAGGCATGGGATGGATTCGAGGACATGATAGAGAGATGCCCTCATCATGAGATACCATTAAAGGTGCTTGTGCAGAATTACTTTGGAGGACTCCGGTCGGATATTCAGGGCCTAGTGAGCGCCACATGTGGCAACAATTATCTGAATAGGAATGCCAAATCAGTTTGGTAAATCTGTGAGGGGATGACGGAGAATTCATGTGTTGTTGATTCCACTCGAGCATTCCAAAAGGGTCCACAGACACCACAGCATCGAGATCATCAAATGGTGGTATAAGTTACCAAGTGTCATTCATAGTCTGACATGGGGTTTATTAGTAAGAAGCTTACATTAGTTGACTTGATTCAGAAGCAAGTCCAAGAAACTCTCATCACTTCCTTAGTAGTTGAGCGATTTGATGAAGAAGGTGACTGAGTTGCAGCTTCGATACCATTACTCTCGCACACCTTCTTCCATTTCTCAGCATGTTTGGATATCTTTAACAACTCCTCCCACCCGTCAGATTAAGTTTGTTCAGAGCGAGCTAGTTCTGCTTATTGAGACTCCATCGATTGATTGGCATGAGGATCCGTCCAATGCCAACCCAAGTAAGATCACTAGCCTTGGAGATGTTGATGTTGACCCTCATGCTACTCTTGAGATTAATAAAATATGGTACGCTCATGGTCAACCATCATAACTCTTTACTCCCTAGAGCGTACATCACCACCACCAACAGCAACAGTATAGTTATTCACAGCATGGACATCTGCATTTCAAGCACCGCCAGCATTACACATAGCAGTAGTCTCACCGGTATACAAATTAGAGACCACATTCACATCGGTTTCCCGCTACGAATTCACAGCCATATTGGTACAAGCATCAGCAACAATCTTCCTTCACACCAAAGAGATCTCATCAGCCTTACACACCACAACTGCACACTCCTAAGCAAAAGACAGACACCCAGGGACACCAAATTGAGTCTGATATGTCTTCACAGGAGCTGGCACTGAACCAGATCATGGATATGTTGAGCACACTCCAGATAGCACATAGGACAGAGATGGAGCAGGTTAACCATCTCTGTATGAGTTAATCACGCCCAAGACCACTCTTTCAACCCAACCTTAGATGAATTCGAACAACAAGAGGAGGCATTCAGATCAAGTAGACAGCACCACGTGTACCATCTCTTTTCTTTAATTTTTATATAACTTCATTCGTCTCAGGACTGGTAGATCACCACGAGCACCTAATTGAGAGGAGGAGCGGGCACATGAGTAGCAAGAGCCGATGCATGACTATTCACATTATGATGCTGAGGAGGACCATCATGATGATGTTGAGGAGGACCATCATGATGATGAGTACCGACATGATGTCCAACGTGATAATCATAGAGAGGGGAGCGGTACAGAGACAATAGACATGGACATATGCGAGTAAGATGATAATACCATGCTAGACCATGCAGATGCCCCTATGCAGATTTTTCTTCCCCTATGTTAGAGAGTTTTGTACATAGTTCTGAGACTCTCGATGTACATGATGAATCCACATATGAGATGAATAAAAATGTTGATTTTATTGTTCTTGAGTTTTTTTCTATTCCCGAATTTTTGTATGGAAATGGAAAGAAAAACACCAAAAAGAATGGTGTCATGTTTGAGACAGAAAGGCTATTGAAAGATCACATCTTTTTGAAGATTCGGCTCCACGAAGCCTTGGATCACATCCCTGTGGTCAAGCAGCAGTTCAAGAATAGATGTACTACACGTAGGAAGAAGAGATCACATACAAAGAAGCATGTTTTGATTAAGGCCACATCCTACGCTATACGGAACAAATTACCCAAGAAGAAGAAGGATTCAGGAGCACATTATATTACATACGAGATTTCCCATGCAGCATTCGATCCCACTATATTTGATAACGGTTCCTCGATCACTTTGTTACCATCTTGTTTACTCGACAAGCATGAGCTAGGTCCTCTTTACAAATCCCGCGTGATCCTTCAGTTTGTTGATAGATATGTAAAGAGACCAAGGGGCATTTTGAGGAACGTTATTGTGATCGTGCAGGGCCTGCAGTTCCTAGTGGTCTTTACTGTCCTAGACATGGATTGCCCTATACAGTCACCGTACCTCGATCATTCATGGGAGGTCGTTCTTGGAGACACTAAGGCCCTCTTCGATAATGATACATGGCAGGTATCCTTTCGCATCGTACACGAGAAGGTACATATAGAGATGGCAAGAGAAACCCACGCATCCAGTGTCGCGTCTACAGCTAGTTCAGATGCTTTGAGTGCTTTAGCCACCTATGATTACATGGATGAGGTTTGCCTTGATGACCTTGGGTTATCGAGTAGAGGCCCATGATATCCTAACATATGATGGGTTCGAGACGACAGTTGGCAGTTTTTTGATGGTACTTTATATTTCTGCATGGATGATGATGATCAGTGGAGCATGATCTGAGGATTTTATTTCAGATATTTCATATTCTGGGAGTTCACATGATTCCTCCATATTAGATGAGATGGAGACCTATTTTCATCTAGCTGAGTTATTTTCCTCTACTCATTCTGGAGATGAGCACAGTAGCGAGTCAGATGAGATTTTTTAGACATCTTATGTAGTACAACTCTAGAGCATATGGAGATGGTGGATAACCATATTTTAGGTACATTTACCACCAACACCGATCCTGGCACACATACAGGTGAGGATACAATAGATCTAGATTCTACCTTGCTAGAACTGAAGACCTTAACACCCAATATGAAATATGCTTTCCTTGCAGGTCCACATCGATAGTTTCTTGTCATTATCAATTCATCTTTGACCGAAGAGCAAGAATCTTGTCTGATGGAGATTCTTGAGAGAAACTGCAAGGTTATTGGGTGGAGTGTATCCGATCTCTGCGGGATAAATCCTACTTTTGCTCCCACCAAATCTATCTTGATCAGGACAACAAACCTTCTAGATACTTTCAGCACACACTGAATCAGATTTTTACAAGATTTGTCAAGAAAGAGATTGCGAAATGGTGTGATGTAGGGTTTATTTATCCCATATCCAACTCTTAATGGGTTAGCCCATTACATGTTGTCCAGAAGAAGACGAAAATTTAGATGGTCAACAATGAGAGTGGAGAGGAAATTCCAAAGAGAGTAACCATGTCGTGGCGGGTGTGAGTTGATTACAGGAAATTGAATGCCATGATGAAGAAGGACCACTTCCCTTTGCCTTTTATAAACCAAGTCATAGATAGGTTGGCAGGAAAGGAGTACTTATGTTTCCTTGATGGTTACTCCAGATACAAACATGTTACCATTGCTCCTGAAGATAAGGAGAAGAACACTTTCACATGTCCCTTTGGCACGTATGCTTTTAGATGGATGCCCTTTGGATTTTGCAATGCCCTTGCTACATTCTAGAGGTGCATGCTTGCCATTTTTACAGACATGATCGGTGATTTTCTCAAGGTCTTTATGGATGATTTTTCAGTCTATGGTGCTGATGGTTGTTTAGTGTACCTAGACAGGTTCTTCAGAAATGTTGTGAGGTCGATCTCGTTCTGTCTTGGGAAAAGAGCCATTTTATAGTTACAAATGAGATCGTGTTGGGGCATGTCATCTCCAGGCAAGGCATGGAGGTTGAACATGCCATGGTGGATGTTATCAAGTGTCTCAAACCATCGTCCAACATCAAACGATTACAATCTTTTCTAGGGCATCTCTGTTTCTACCGACGATTCATTCAGGATTTTTCTAAGATTGCCTGACCGTTAACTAAATTATTAGGCAAAGACATCGAGTTCTTGTTATATAACAAATGTCTTAGTACCTTCCTTACATTTAAAGCGATGATTATCAGTGCTCCTGTCCTACAACCACCTGCTTGGTCTCTCCCCTCTTAGATCATGACGAATGCTTCAGATTTTACATTCGGGGATGTATTAGGATAGAGGAGGAATGGACTTCCTATTGCTATGCACTACGCTAGTCAGACTTTAGATGATGCTCAACGCAATTGCAATAACATAGAAAGAGATATTGGCAGTGGTATTTGCATTGGACAAATTTAGATCATAACTTCTTGGTTCAAAGATTAGAGTTTGAATCAGCAATTAGATTTTTGATGGAGAAGAAGGATGCCAAGGCACGCCTTCTAAGATTGATTCTTTTACTCCAAGAGTTTGATTTGGACATTAGGGATAAACTTAGGGTAAAGAACTGAAGGATATGGGATAGTCCTCAAGCGCATCACGAAAGCGTGAGCGTCGTATTGAATACGACGAAGAACGACTAGTCGAACTAGTTATTCTAAGCAGCGGAATTTAAAATTTTTTCATGCGATGAAACCACATGATCCAAGAATGATTCTCAGATTGTTTCATCTAGAACACAACAAGTATAAAGGAATACCTCTTGAAGCGTGGTTGATCGAGTCTCTATAAAAAGAGGCCTCCTGTCTCAAGTCTGATCGTCGGAGAAGAAGCTGGCGAGCGCGAGGATGAGTCGCGTGATCCTCGCAATCCAACGAGTCGATCCAAGCACGGTGAACTCCTGATCTCGTCGTACGAGATCGAATGCCTTTTTTGCGAGCGTAGCACTCCAAGAAGACAGAGAACCTAAGAACGTCGAAGCGGCATTGCGGTGGTGAGGGCGACGATGGATTTCTCCTCTAGGGTTTGGTGGACGGCCACCAAGGAGAGAGGGAGAGGGTTGACATGTAGAATGAGAGAGAGAGAGAGAGAGATGTGCTTCAAAAGCATAGCCTTAGAGAGCATGGTATGCCTCTCTATTTATAGGATTTTGGGATCCATGGATCTCAATCCATGGGACATATAAAAATCAACGGATGAGATTGATTTATGTTAAATCCAGTAGTCAAGATTGTTGTTGGTCAAAGCCAACAACTAATAATTTAATTTAGATCAAATATATTTGACAAATCAAATATAAATCAGTCCTAAATTAAACCAATCAAATAAAGGAGATTAACCAACATGGAGATTGTATCTCCCAAGGATCACGGTGGACGGCCACCAATTTCCATATTGGTTATGGTGGCCGTCCACTTGATTCCAAGTGGGAGCAATCTCATGAGATTTCATGAGATTGCATATCTCCATGGAAATCTCCATTATTTAATCCAACAACTTTTGTTGTGATTTATTCTTAAAAAATAATTCATAATTAATTTTGAGAATATTGCAATCTTGCCATTAGAAATTTGTGAATCACATTCACAACCCAAAACAAAATATAATTTACATTTTCAATTAATTACACATCAATAATTAATAAACAAATATAAATTATAATTAGTTCTCCCTAATACATTATAAATCACATTTATAATATATTATGAATAATTGGATATTGCTATCCACATTATTCTTATCCACAATAGCTAAATCACATTTAATTATATTGGATAATTTCTACATACATTAAGATAATTGAATCACATTTATTTATCATTCTCTTAATGCTCAGATATAATTCAACTATGGAATTATTCTTGAACCCTTTCAAGAATAATGCGATTTCTCCACAGATACTTGGAGATAAGGACATGGAGATTGTATTGTTTCACGTATAGTGACTTGGATATTGAGATCACATCTCAAATCCAGATCTCAGAGACCTCCCATAAATGCTTGATTAAATCAAGACCGTAAACCTAATCTTCTCATTGCATCTGAATCTCATTCAGATCAATGTCCAGCACTTGGACTAAGATTAGGTCACTTCTCTACTGAGAGGAGTCACTAAAATCAAAACATGTTTCATCACTCTCTTGGAATGGAAGCGTCATGGGTATACAATCTTTTATGATCACATCACCTTCAGGTATTCCCAACACCTGTACATCCTGCATACTGGAAGACCTGTGATCATCCTGAAGATATAGATCAATTTTACACTGTCATCTTCGTGGGTTGATCATTAAGTTTCTCAATCTTTGTCTTTAGGATTTGGTATAGATCATATGCTTTCACAAAGCATATATCTTACCTTCAAGTTCATGTCATGCTTTGAAAGCATGACGACCATGCATGGAATTTGATCAGTCCCAATACCTCATGAGTGATCTCATGTCTCTCGGTTCACAAGTGGACATGTATGATCCCTTTGAGAGATCGTATTACTCATATGTCCTTACATGCACACCAGCTCGCTGGTGTATAGACCTTGGTTAGGTCATCAACCTATTGGTCTGCCAAATGTACATACTCAGACATATAGTAACACATCTATCTCTGGTCAGAGGATGCATGCCTATGTTGTGATAGTATTCAACATAGGTCTTTGGTTATCTCGATCTCGTTAAGTCAACCCATTGACTTAACTAATCTGACATCTCCGAATTACTATTCCCATGCAGAGGAAGTGCATCAAATGGTCTGTCAGATATCAACCATATGAGAAAGGATTGCCATCTCCTACTCTGGCTGGAGATCATCACTTAACTATCATTTGATGATGGTTGATGAGTCCTCTATCTAACTCCTTAGATATTCGTCCAAGCATCAACCTCTATGATTCAACCAATGAATCAACAACTATATGATTATCAAGTTGGTCGTGGTACATAACCCTTATTGTATAGAGGGACCTTGTAGTGCATTCATTTATTCAATCTCAAAAAAGGAGTGAAAAACAATAAATAACTTTTATTGATAAATCATTTATTCCAATAACATTTATTGCTGGAATGGTTCGCCTCAGTCTCACATTTCTTACAATCTCCCACTAACCCTCAGAACCATTCAGGAACAATCCTTAAACCCATACTCATTACATGCGGGTCGAAAACCTTCCATGTTGGAGGTTTGGTAAGAGGATCAGCAACGTTGTCGGCGGTGGCCACCTTGGTGATGATGATATCACCACGCTTTTGAATCTCCTGAATGATGTGGTATTTCCTTTCCGCGTGCCTGCTCTTTTGATGCCATCTGGGTTCCTTCGCCTGGGCAATGGCTCCTGTGTTATCGCAGTGTAACGGGATTGGAGTATCAGAGGAAACTACGCCAAGCTCCAGGATGAACTTGTGCAACCACACCGCCTCCTTTGCAGCATCCCATGTGGCAATGTACTCAGCTTCTATTGTTGAATCTATTGTAGTGTCCTGCTTCTTGCTTCTCCAGCTCACAGCACCACCGTTCAACAGGAATACAAACCCTGATGTCGACTTTCGATCATCAATATCCGATTGGAAGTCAGAATTTGTATATCCGAAGAATTGGAGATCACCATCTCCATAGACCAAGATGTAATCTTGCATCCATATTAGATATATGAATATGTTCTTTACCACATTCCAGTGTTGTTCTCCATAGCAGGATTGGTAATGACTTACCACTCCCCTTGCATGGCAGATATCTGGCCTAGTACACATCATGGCATACATTAAGCTTCCTACAACTGATGCATAAGGGCATGCAGCCATGGCTTTCTTTTCCTCAACAGTTTGAGGAGCCATCCCTTTAAACAGGTGGATACATGTCCTAAGGGGAGGAAACCTTTCTTAGATCTATCCATGCGGAATCGTTCAAGAATCTTCTTAATGTACCCATGCTGTGACAATCCCGATATCCTCTTTTCTCAGTTTCTGGACAACTTCAGGCCTAAGATGTAAGAGGTTTCTCCAAGATCTTTCATCTCAAAGGTATGGGATAGCCAAATTTTCACACTGGTCATCATCCCTGTATCATTCCTAATGATAAGGATGTCATCTACGTAAAGCACGATGAACACAATGGCGCTCCCACTAAGCTTCTTGTACACACACGGTAACTCTTTATGGTTTCTTCAAATCTGATGTTCCAGCTACGAGAAGCTTGCTTGAGCCCATAGATGGATTTCTTCAGCTTGCATACTTTGCCATCCTCAGTTATGAAGCCCTGGGGCTGCTCCATATAAATATCCTCCTCGAGGTATCCAATGAGGAAAGCCATCTTGACGTCCATCTGCCAGATGTCATAGTCAAGATATGCAACTATAGCCAGCAGTGTCCTGATGGATTTAAGCATAGCCACAGGAGAGAATGTCTCATCGTAGTCGATGCCTTCTCTTTGTGTGTAACCCTTGGCTACGAGTCGTGCCTTGAAAGTCTCTACTTTCCCATCAGGTCCCCTCTTTCTCTTGAAGATCCATTTACACCCAATGGGTTTTACCCCTTTAGGTGGATCCTCTAGTGTCCATACACCATTCTTATGCATGGAGTCAGTTTCTGACTTAATTGCTAGCATCCATCTATCCATGTCATGATCCGCGAGTGCTTCATCAAATCAAGTAGGATCATTGTCAGTATCACTTAACACATGGAATCCATAACTTTCAGGTGGTGCAACCACCCTCGAACTCCTTCGAAGAGGTATGGGTGTTTCATCTTTATTTATCTCTTCAGTTTCTGGTCTAGGAAGCTCAGAATCCTCAAGGAATTCAATGAGTTCTTCTACTTCATTTTTGTCTTGACCTTTAAGGAAATCATCCTCCAGAAATTTTACATCTCTAGAGACAAAGACCTATTGGGTCTCAGGGTCATAGAGATGGTATCCAATACCATCTTTAACTTACCCAATGAAGTAAAACTCACGAGTACGAGATTCTAGCTTACTTGCGCCCACGTTCTTCGCATGAACCAAGAAACCCCAAACCCTCAAGTGATAAACACTAGGTTTGGTTCCATACCAGAACTCATGAGGAGTCTTAGGTACAGATTTGATAGGAACCTTATTCAGGATATATACTGCAGTCTCTACTGCATATCCCCAGAAACTAAGTGGTGAATGTGCTTTTCTCATCATTGAATGGACCATGTCCATGATAGTCCTGTTGCGTCTTTCAGCAACACCACTAAGTTGGGGAGTTCCAGGAGGAGTGAGATTGGAGACAATTCCATTCTCTTTAAGTTATTCCTTGAATTCATTTGAGTGGTACTCGCCACCTCGATCAGATCGAATCTGTTTAATCTTCCTATCAGTTTGGTTCTCAACCAAAGCCTTGAATTCTTTGAACTTTTCAAAGGTTTCAGATTTATGATGTAATAGGAAGATAAACCTTTATCGCGAAAGGTCATCAATAAACGTCAAATAATATCGATATCCTTTTTGAGTCGCGACACTGAAGGGACCACATACATCGGTATGTATTAGGTCAATAATACCTTCGCATCTTGTAATCTTGTTACGGAAAGGCATCCTAGTCGTTTTACCTTGAATACAATGTTCACAGGTAGGTAAAGATTGAACCTGTAGAAAATCTAAAGGTCCATCTTTTATCAATCTATTGATCCTATCAACAGATAAATGACCAAGCCTTTGATGCCAAATCATATTTGAATGATTTTTGTTCTCCTTGGATCTTTTAGGGTTTTTATTAGTGGTTGTAACATTCATAACATGCTCATTAATGCACAATTCATAGAGTCCACCAGAAGTCAAAATACCATCCGCAATATATTTATCATAATGATTTCTAACTAATTTATTACAGAAAAAGGAATGAATATCCACTTCTAACTAGCTTATATACGTATATCAAATTCCTTCTGACTTCAGATACATAAAGACACTATTTAAGTACTAGGACTCTACCACTAGATAATGATAGTCGACAGGTCCCGACGGCGACTGCTGCAACACTTGCATCAGATCCCATCTGGATGACTATCTCCCCTTCCTCTAGATTTCTTGTTTCCTGAAACAAATGCAACAAATTACATACATGAACAAAAGCACCAGAATCAACAACCCAACTTCCTTCTTGTCCAACGAGAAAATTGGTTTCAATGATAAAAGTAGATTTCATACCTGCTGGGGCATTACCTTTGTCGACCGACTTCAGGTATTCCAGGCAGTTACGCCTCCAGTGCCTCAGCTTCTTGTAGTGGTGACAGACATCGGTTTTCTTTGATGCTATTAATGTAGATGCATGGGAAGATGATCCATAGTCTTGACTCTTCTTCTTTCTCTTCTGGGCCGGGCCCTTTTGAGAACCTTGCTTCCGACAACGCTTCCCTCTGACCTGTGCAACCATTGCACTGCCAACGGAGCCATCTTTCTTCATTATGTCTTCAACAAACTTTAATGCAGTAAGAAGTCCATCATTATTCAAGTCCAACTTGTTCATGTGGAATGAAATCACAAAATTATTGAAAGACTTGGGCAAAGACAGAAGAATGAAGTCAACTTGCATTTCTGCATCCGTATTTGCCCCAAGACTCTCCAGCTCAGACAAGTACCCAAACATTTTAAGTACATGTTCTCGGAATGAAGTTACTTCCTGCATCTTGTAGCAAACGAGTTCTTTCATAATATCGTAATGCTAGGTGTGGTTAATGTCACCCAACATATCTTTCTGATTCTGCATTATTTCCTAGCATGTTCTCATCTCCACATGTTTCTTCTGAAGAACGTTGGAGAGAGAACCCAGGATATAACATCTTGCCAAGACATGATCTTCATCATACTTGTCATTGTATGCCTTTTCTTCCTTTGTTTTAGGGCTTTCATGCCTGTTTTATGAGAGCACATAACTTTTGCGCTCGGCTGAGAGAACAAGCTCCAAATTACGGATCCAATCCAAGTAATTTGGTCCGGTCAACTGGTTGACCTCCAGAAGCATGCTTAGTGGGTTCATGGACTTCATTTTCTGAAATTAATAATGCACTATATTAGAACATATATATATATATATTCAAATTTATGATATTTGATTAAGGCATTTTAAATCAAATTAGTCTTGCTCTGTTAGCTTTGAAAGTTTATTCCGTTAATCACTTTCAAAGTAAGAGATATACTTACCGCTATATCTCAAGCAAGAACTGGGATCTCCTCTTTACCTTTGTCATATGCTAATAATATGAGAAGCTATGACTCCAATAAAGAGAAGCGGGAACATATTCTGCCTTGCAAGTCCAACTTGCATTTCCCAATTCGGTCTTTACTACCCGGGCCCACCGCCCCTTAGGTGATGTTGACCTATCATTAATTGAACCAACCGTCAACAGGAATACAACTCGCTACGCCCCATGGCCAGTACTGACGAAAGTGGGACAGACCGCAACGGGTGCGACCCGCTACCCCAATGCTTCCTGACTAGACACCATATCCACCTCAGGAAAGGATAATGCCAAATAGATCAATATGTACTTGAGATTATCATCGGTTCTTCAACTGAAATTATACCATATAGTAATAATCAAAACATTTTTTATTATAAGGAAATTTGCTAGACAAATTCCCAATCCTATTCAAGCAAGGAGTTTGATGATTGTGTTTCCAATTATGATATAGATCAAATCTAATCAATTTATTGGTTGAGGTCAAGTCAATTAAGGAAATAATCATCATTCATTATTTCTCAAATATTTTCTATAATTATTTCATGAAATTAACAATTAATTTCACTAATTGACAATCACATGGTTCTTGATTAGGACTGTAATTTCAGCAGTGACCTCTACTTACTAAACTTAACATTTCTCAATCAATTTAAGTCCAAATAAGACAATAAATTTTCAAAGATAGATAATTTGATTTAGGATAGAACCTAAGTGATATTTCATGCATTTAGAGGTGGATCAAAAAAGTAATTAACTCATTAATCATGATAAGATTCCAGTTCCCGCAACAGTAAATACATGTTCATTAAAACAACCATATCTCGAGCAAACGGAATCCAAATTACGTAAACTCAGATCCTATGGTTTCCTTATTTAATGGGAAAACAATCCAAGGGGAAAAATTCGAATAAGGATCTCCGATTAATTCGTGTTTAAACATTTTAAACAGGGCTGAATTTATTCACTAAACATATGTGCGAAAATCAAATGCGAAAAAACTTTCACGACCTTAACGAATCAAGTCATCCTAGGTTTGCGTATCATATCCAAAACCTTCGACCTAAAGCTCTGATACCACTTGAAGGATGTGGGATAATCCTCAAGTGCAACACGAAAGCGTGAGCATAGTATCAAATACGACGAAGAACGACTAGTCGAACTAGTTGTTCTATGCAGCGGAATTTAAAATTTTTTCATGTGATGCAACCACATGATCCAAGAATGATTCTCGGATCGTTTCATCTAGAACCACAACAAGTTTAAAGGAATACCTCTTGAAGCGTGGTTGATCGAGTCTCTATGAAAAAAGACCTCCTGTCTCAAGTCCGATCGTCAGAGAAGAAGCTTGCGAGCGCGGGGAGGAGTCACGTGATCCTCGCAATCCAATGAGTTGATCCAAGCACGGTGAACTGCTGATCTCTTCATACGAGATCGAACGCCTTCTTCGCGAGTGTAGCACTCCAAGAAGACGGAGAATCAAAGAACGTCGAAGCGGCGACGTGGTGGCGAGGGCGACAACGGCTTTCTCCTATAGAGTTTAGTGGACGACCACCAAGGAGAGAGGGAAAGGGTTGACGTGTAGAATGAGAGAGAGAGATGTGCTTCAAAAGCATATACATAGAGAGCATGGTATGCCTCTCTATTTATAGGGTTTTGGGATCCATGGATCTCAATCCATGGGACACACAAAAAATCAATGGATGAGATTGATTTATGTTTAATCCAACGGTCAAGATTGTTGTTAGTAAAAGACAACAACTAATAATTTAATTTAGATCAAATGTATTTGACAAATAAAATATAAATCAATACTAAATTAAACCAATCAAATAAAGGAGATTAACCAACATGGAGATTGTATCTCCCAAGGATCATAGTAGACGGCCACTAATTTCCATATTGGTTATGGAGGTCGTCCACTTGATTCCAGGTGGGAGTAATCTCATGAGATTTCATGATATTGCATATCTCCATGGAAATCTCCATTATTTAATCCAACAACTTTTGTTATGATTTATTCTTCAAAAATAATTCATAATTAATTTTGAGAATATTGCAATCTTGCCATTGAAAATTTGTGAATCATATTCACAACCCAAAACAAAATATAATTTACATTTTCAACTAATTACACAATGTGTATCCAATAGACATAAATAATTAATCAACAAATATAAATTATAATTTGTTCTCTCTAATACATTATAAATCACATTTATAATATATTACGAATAATTGGATATTGCTATCCATATTATTCTTATCCACAATAAGTAAATTAAATTTGATTATATTGGATAATTTCTGCATACATTAAGATAATTAAATCACATTTAATTATCATTCTCTTAATGCTCAAATATAATTCAACTATGGAATTATTCTTGAACCCTTTCAAGAATAATACGATTTCTCTACAGATACTTGGAAATAAGGACAGTGTGATTGTATTGTTCCACGTATAGTGACTTGTATATTGAGATCACATCTCAAATTTAGATCTCAGCGACCTCCCATAGATGCTTTATTAAATCAAGGCTGTAAACATAATCTTCTCATTGCATCTGAATCTCATTCAGATCAATGTCCAGCACTTGGACTAAGATTAGGTCACTTCTCTACTGAGAGGAGTCACTAAAATCCAAACATGTTTCATCACTCCCTCGGAATGGAAGCGTCATGGTTATACAATCGTTTATGATCACATCACCCTCAGGCATTCCCAACACCTGTACATCCTGCATACTGGAAGACATATGATCATCTTGAAAATATAGATCACTTTTACGTTGTCATCTTAAGGGTTTGATCACTAAGTTTCTCAATCTTAGTCTTTGGGATTTTGTATAGATCACATGCTTTCACAAAGCATATATCTTATCTTCAAATTCATATCATGCTTCCAAAGCATGACGACCATGCATGGAATTTGATCGGTCCCAATACCTCATGAGTGAGCTCATGTCTCCCAGTTCACAAGTGAACATGTATGATCCCTTTGAGAGATCGTACTACTCATATGTCCTTACATGCACACCAGCTCGCCAGTGTATAGACCTTGGTTCGGTCATCAACCTATTGGTTAGCGAAATGTACATACTCAGACATATAGTAACACATCTATCACTGGTCAGAGGATGCATGCCTATGCTGTGACAGTATTCAACATAGGTCTTTGGTTATCTCGATCTCGTTAAGTCAACCCATTGACTCAACTAATCTGACATCTCCGAATCACTATTCCCATGCAGAGGACCTATATTAAGAGGTCAGTCAGATATCAGGCAAATGAGAAAGGATTGCCATCTCCTACTCAGGCTGGAGATCATCACTTAACAATCATTTGATGATGCTTGATGAGTCCTCTATCTAACTCCTTAGATATTCATCCAAGCATCGGCCTCTATGATTCAACCAATGAATCAACAGCTGTATGATTATCGAGTTGGCCATGGTACATAACACTTATTGTACAGAGGGACCTTATTGTTCATTCATTCATTCAATCTTAGAAAGGGAGTGAAAAACAATCGATAACTTTTATTGATAAATCATTTATTACAATAATATTTATTGTAGGAATGGCTAGCCTCGGGCTAACATTGCTAACAAGAACGTGGTAGCTGATCACCTTTCCTGATTGCAGATAGAGAAACCTTTAAATGAGACATGCCAGAGATTGTAGAGAGAATTCCAGACGAGAGTATCTTTGTAGTTACAGAGCTTTCATGGTATGCAGATATAGTGAACTTTCTGGTTACACAGAAGAGTCCACGGGGTTGGCTAAAGGATCGAGTCAACAGGCTAGTTTCCGAGGCACGATACTACCATTGGGAGGATCTGATTCTTTTTTGTGAGGGACTTAATTGTATCTATAGGTGATGTATTCCTATGGAGGAATACAATAGTGTCCTCACTCTACTCCATTCCTTAAAGGTAGGGGGACATCATTCAGGGAAGAGGACAATACAAACGGTACTTTTGTGACATGTTATCATTTGCGAGATCTTTGACACATGGGGCTTAGATTTTATGGGACCATTCCGTTCGAGCAGTGAATTTGAGTACATTATTCTCAGAGTGGATTATGTTAGTAGATGGGTGGAGGCTATACCCACAGGAACTGCTGATAGAAGGACATTGTGAAGGTTCCTGAAGGAACATATTAGTTCATGGTTCGGTATTCTGTGTATTTTTATTTCATATGAGGCTAGCCACTTCATTAATAAGGAGGTGAAAAAGCTAGTGAATAATTATGGCATTGATTATAGAGTAGCTTCTCCTTACCACCCACAAATGAACGACAAGGCTGAAGTTTCAAATAGGGGCATGAAATCCATTATTCAGAAATCAATATGATCGGATAGGAATAATTGGTCACATCTTCTAGATCAAGTGCTTTGGGCATATCGTACTGCATATAAGACTCTCTTAGGTACTTCACCCTTCAGATTGGTTTATGGGAAGCCATGCCATTTGCCTGTAGAGATCATGAACAAATCTAAATGGCTATCAGAGATATTTCATTAGATATGCAGAAAGAAATAACCAAGAAGAAGATGGATCTGAATGAGATAGTAGAGATTCGAAATCAAGCATACGACAACACCCTCATTTAAAAGGACAAAGTGAAGAGATGGCATGATAAACACATTTAACACAAGATCCTTGTCCCATGTCAAAAAGTCTTTTCGATTGATGATTGACAATTTTTCCTGGCAAAGTAAAGAGCAAATGGGAAGAGCCATATATAGTAAGAATGGTGCACAACAATGAAAGTATTGCAATATCATATGTGTCACTTGGTGAGAGCCATTTGTGGTGAATGGACAGATGTTGAAGCAGGTCGTGGATAATACTGATCATCTGGCTCATGTTGAGGTGATCTACTTTGTACATGATGCTTGACTAATCTTCTACTTCATTTCATCCTATACAGAGACCTGTGAGCCTTTTGGTTTTCTAGAGTACACCACCTGTATATTCTTTGTAGTCCACAATCGTCCCCGTTTTTGCTCATCTTATATGCCTAGGATACCATATCCCGAGTATATGGGGATCGATTATCCGTTGATTTGCACCTTTTGATTTTTTTCTTTTCACGTTTCTTCCATTTCCTTTCTTTTGTATTAATTACTGGTCCCTAATTTTTGGCCACATTCTTTTTTATACTTAGGATGCCTTATCCTAAGTATAGGTGGGACTGAGTGATTTCGTTTTCCTTTCTTTCTTTTGGTCCTTCGTTTGTATATTCATTTTCCTCAATCACCTCTTTTTGTCTTTCATTATACTTATGATTACCTTATCCTAAGTATAGGGGAGTAGACTGACTTCTATTCTTTTATTCTTTTCACCTACTTTACTTAGCACAAGTTATGTCCTCTTTTTCTCTTTTAACTCTATGAGGACATTACACAAGCTAACTATAGGGGGTGCATATATGTTGTATATATACTTGCGTCCATAACTCGTACTTTTATGTATTTCTATATCTATAAAATCCATAAAAAGTTGGTAAGGGTTAATTTAAAATCCATTTATTTATTTATTCTTTATAAAATCCTTGTAAATAAGTAAAATATATATAAAATCCTTTTTTAAAATTCTTAATTTAAATATGTATTTAAAATATGTATTTAATATGTATAATACTTACTTAAAATCCCAATTACTAAAATATATGTAAAAATCATTTGATCCTTGTAGAACTATTTGTATATAAAATTCGTAAAGCACATTTGTTATTTAATCCAAATAAAATATGGGTAATTTATCTTGTAAAATTCTTGTACATAGACAACTTGTTTATAAAAAATTGAAAATCCATAAAAAATACAAAGTCCTAAAATTCATAAAAATTACAAAATCCTTAAAATCTATAAAATTGAGTAAAAATCAGAAAAATATACTTCACAAACATGGTTGCATTTGCATTAGCATTTTTTGGAATATGTTTGATTTATAGAACTAAAGATTGGGAATAGTCTAAAGAATGGATTTGATTATGGCCTTTAACTTTCATTATAAGGAGCCTAGTTAGGAACTGGAATTTAGACTCTTCCGGTCATTGACTTAAATCTTTGGGTTCTATGAGAGGATGTTTTGGAAGGCATCTTAAGTTTGCCTATGTAGAACACTTGGTATCATTCGTTTAACTCATCATCAGTGAACCAATTTTGGATACACGCACTTTGCACTTAGCTCAACTTTCATGGGTTGGCGAAGGGAAGTTCATTTTAGTGGTGCTTTTTTTCCTTGTCAAGTGGTGCGAACATGTAAAGACGGGAGTTCTGTGTTTGACATAATGCTTTGGATGAGGGAAGGATCTTCTGGCACAATATTTCCAAGACCTCAAAAAATTGACGGAATGAAAAGATTTTATATCCATCGAGGCACAAAAAGATTGATGCAGTGGAAGCAACATTACAAAGCCAATCCAAAGAACAAGCCACCAATATCCACATATGACCACAATGGTCCATGCTTCAACCAAAAAGCTAAACATCTTAGTGGAGAATTAACTACACTAGTTGGGCTTCACAAGGAGATGCGACTATACTGGTTACACTCCAGTTCTCTTCTCATTCTTCTACATTCTCTCTCTATTCGATTGTGGACACAACACGACCTGACCATAGAAGGGAATACCCCCCTCCCTGAGGAAAAAATAGCAGGATAAGGAACCAAAGGGAGTGTATCATTGGGATGGACGATTTCTTTGCTTCTTTAAGCAAGAAAAGCTAACACAATTCACACACAATACAAATTGAGTTCAAGGATTGATAGAGTTAGCGATATGGGTAAGTGGATCTGAGCTGGCTGTTGCGGTGAACCTAATAAGGGATTTGTGGAACTTGAGGACTATTGAGACTAACATCCTAATCCTAGTTAAGGCTATGACAAAATGCTTGTTTTGATCCTGACCCATCTCTGTCCTTTCTCTGTTCTCATGAATTGGTTTAGGAAAATAAATCCATTCTAACTTTCTTTCTTTTTCCCTTATTTTTCACATAAGTGTTTGCTAAGGGATTCACAAAGTTTTAGTATAGAGGGTTGATGAATCCATGATTCATGAACATTATGTCTGCATTTTATCTTAAAACCCTTAACAAATACATGTAAATATCCAATAATTTCCATCTTTTAGAAAAAGTTCATTTATGAATAAAAATGTACTTTTATGCATCAAAAACATGTAAATAACTAAAAAATAAAAAATAAATAAAATAAAAAAGGCATATTGTAAATATGTATATATGTACAATATGACTTATAAAATATAAATATAGCTGCAAGATATATTTATATAACCTAACCCGCAAAACAAAGTCAGCATGGATTGGTCGACAAACAAATAAGTAGGGGGAGATAAGGAATGAAAACTCTAAAAGAATTACTTATACACTTCAAACATTCTTCATTAATTAACAAATAATTATCAAATCTTCAAAGTTTTTTAATTAATTCAAATATACATATTTTTCACCAAACTCTTTCACTAATTATTACTAAAAATGTATAGAAAACTATAAAAATAAGTTAAAAATATTATCTTGTATATATGCTAAGGAATCCAACTTTAAAATTGTTGAAGTCTCAACTTCCGAACATCATAACTTTCTCATACGAACTCGAATTTCACTCTACTCATGTTAAAGTTCATCAAATAATATTATCTAATTAATGGAGGTGATTTCACTATAATCGGAGTCTAGTTTGAAAGGAGTCGATTTTGGGACCGAATGATAACTGGGTTTCTGGGCTACTTTTTTCTTAAAACGTATTATTTATAGTTTTAACGATTTCGTAATTTTTTAATTATTTTTTAATTATTTTATTTTAACAAAGATTTATTTCAGAATTTTCTAACATTATCTAATATTTTATATAAATCAGATACCATAATTTATAGATGAATTAAACCTATAGAGTATATATCTGTATTTATTAATATATTTAAATTAATTTAGTAAAATCTAGAAAAATATCGCATACACTTTATTTATAATCCTATCAATTAATACGTTGTTTATTAAATTATTAAATTAAAAATACAATTCTACCTGTTAAATATACTATATACATATTTAATAACATTATATTTTTTAAATCATTAAATATTTATAATTTATAAAAATAAATTACTCTATAATTTCAGTATTTTATTTATTTATATTTTTCCTTTTTATATCTATTTAAAATAATGATATTTATTAAATAATATCTAATTTACAGTGTAATTTCAACATCTGGCCAACCAGGTGCTGACACGTGGCAACACCTAGTTCATCTTCCTCAAGAACAAGTTGTTGAGCTTTTGTTGCAACCAGTCCTTCTTCATCTAATTTTCCCTTGACCATCTTAACACCTTCACCCAATCTAATCCATTGGTTCTCTAGACCTAACTACCTCCTTTCACGCTTATGCTAGGATCACTAACAACTACCCATCGCTTCGCCTATAAATCATTCCTAAGTTTATTCATTCGAAATAACTCTTCTTAACCACCTGGCACAATGGTCGACCTTCAACTTCTACCACCGTGCTCTGCATCACTCCGCCCATGACAGGGCCAGGGGTCTTCTCTGTGAATAAGGATGATAGTAGGAGGAGCGTTCCAAAGCATTCAAGGCTTTGCATCGCGCCATCGCGCGCGTGGAGCTCCAAGTACACCAACCTGTTGAGCGAAGACCAGTAGAGTCATAAACACTTCTAAGCCCAGGTGAACATCTTCCATCTCTTTTCTTTCATCGATTCCACCACCAAATTAGCGATATTAATTACAAATTTGGATCACTTAATCGCCATTCTTTGATTCATCCTCAAAACCATTATTCAAATCGATCAATCCACATCCAAATCGACTTGTTTCAAACCCAACTTAGAAACCATATAGAATTGAAAACTTACCATTATTTTTTGGTTTATTTCTTGAGAAATCGAGCATTCAATCCTTTAATTACAGGTATTGTATCCATCTGGAGGACCAATCATCTACCGAAGGTCCACCATCTTCTTCATCAAGCAATTGAGTCACAGTTCATTAGCTATTGCACTCCAAAACCCTAGCTGACATCCAAGTCAATCGTAACTACCATCCGCTTGTTCCACCACCGTAGGAGAGCTCGAAGGAGTAGGAGACCACTTCTGGCCCTACAGGAGATGCCACATCACTTGAGCATCACTGGAGATCGATGCTAGGATGAAGCCATCGCTGCAGCTTTTCAGTTGGGAAAGAACACGCATAAGAACACTAGACTCTACAATTTGGTGATGTGCGAATATTCTCATGCTTTTGTCAGCTAAGAAGATGCTAATAAGTTCCATAGGTAGATTTCAGAAGACTCGACTACACAATGAATTAAGACGCATGGAATTGAGATTTGATAGTGAGTTAAGCAGTTGAGCAGGAGGTTGTCTATCAAGCTCGGAATCTTTATTTAACTGCACCCCCTGCATCAGCTCTTTGATCGGGATAACCTCACCTAGGTCCCCACACTTGGAGAGAACCTGCACCACACTCCGTATGCGTACCTCCGCCAACCTAGATGGGATGTCCAGGATCCAATCTCAAGGTGGTGGATTCTTCTTCAACTCTCCACCTCCAGTCACAAACGTGACCACAAGCTCAGTCCAAAATACTGTGTGGTGTGGGATAGCAGCTAAATTGGCTCAGGAAGCAGAGTTTGATTGAATATTTGGGCTTGAAGCCTACCCTTAGGGAATGCATTGACGGAGGGCCATCAGGTAGTTCTCTTCGCCCTAGATTCACTTATCGACTGTAAAGTTCTTGTTCGGATCGTCGACCAGGTTCGAGTTTCCAAAGCTCTATGCTGTTTGGGAACTCTGCAAGGGTCTGACAAGGCCGACAGAGACTCCATCCAAGTGAGAACGAGGAAGTGTAAAGAGCAAAGTCCGCTAAACTCGGAAGTCGAGGACTAACTGACTAACTAGAATCTGGAGAAGGACTTCCCAGTCGTTTGAGTATACCACTGTGCTTTGACATATCGGTCCTAAATATATAGAAGAGGAATGAATAGACCCCTTAGACAAGCTGTGGGTACTACTGAAATGATTGGAGAAATTGGTTCAATTCTTGGGTGAATCGAAAATATCGATAACAAGTTGATCAATTAATTCAATAAGGAAGAAAATCAGGAAGAAATGGAACTATTTCTGCATCCCCCTGACCAAAGCCCCCCACATTTGGATTACTTGTTAATGGTTGATCAAGTTTCATGGATTCTCCCTTTGACAAGAAGTTCTGGTCTTGGAGGTATAATATACACCACTTGGCGCCCATCCGATGCATCAGGTATGGTGATTTCATATCCGCCCTTTTCTTTATGAGTGCGTCCAGGTGTGTTGAAAGTGTCTTTCAGTGATGGGTGGAAGAAAAGTCTCTACAAGATTCTAGTCCGTAGGGGGCTTCTCTTTCATCTTAGCTTTTCTGTAGAAGCAATAGAAAGGAAGCCGTTGAATCTCCTCACCACTCCTATCCTGGGTTTCGAGTAGCAATTAGATGGTGATGATGCGACACAGGGAAGAACATGTGTAAGAACACTAGACTCTGCAGTCTGGTGACGTGTGTCCACATTTGACAATCTAGATCGAGTGCTACGATCTAATTGTGGTTCTTCTTTGGTTAAACGGTAGAACATTTACATAAGTGCACAACAAAGATCCAAAATTCATCCGTGCCTCGAAGTTTACAAATATTACATTTAGGTCCCTACGCATGAACCTAAATGTAATAAATTTTCGTTATTTTTTAGTCCTTATCAGGGACCAAACTGCAAACATTTTTTGTAGATCTACCAATATACTGTGTAGATAATTTGGACACCTTTTTGGCATCAATTATTTTATCGATTTTTCTAAGGTAGTCTCACAACTACCTTAGCGAGGTTTTGTTACATTTTTGACGTTTCACCGTGTGTATGATTTTATTTAATTTTTCGAACTTCGCATCCATTTTGAATTTTGCTTGAGTTTTCTCTTCGATCTCATTGCTCGAGTTTTTTGTGGATCTACTATATAGTATCATTATACATATCTCTACCATATTATACTATATTGGAGATCACTTTTATTTGAAAAAATATGCATTTGAAAATTAAATTAAAATTGGAAAAGATAAAAATCAAATAAAAATCACAAAATCAAAATCGATAAAAAGTTTTTCTTGCTTTCTTCGAGAAGAAATTAAAAATCACAAAAATATACTTCTTCTTAAAAATCTAATTATTGTTATTCTGCCTCCTCATGTTCAACCCAGAGAAACTTATGTGGATAAATAAAATAGTGTAGATAAAATAGGAGAGAGTTGACTTATTCTTATTCTCTCTTTTATCTCTTTCTCTCCTATTTTATTGATTTTTGTTTGATTAATCGAGCCTCTCTTTGTGTTTCACTAAAGCCAACATTCTTCATTTCTTAACCACAAGTCAGGATCGATTATCTATCACTAAAATCCAAACCCGTTTCATCACTCCCTAGGAATGGAAGCATCATTGTTATAAAATCATTTATGATCACATCACCCTCAAGTATTCCTAATACCTGTACATCTTGCATACTAGAAGACCTAGAATAAACCTGAATTTTAGATCTATTTAGATTGTCTCCTTCAGGGTTTTATCATTAAGTTTCTCATTTGATCATTTAGAGTTGGCATCAGTCATATACTTTTCAAAAGCATATATCTTACCAAGGTATTGATCATATACTTTCCAAAAACATATATCAAACCTAAAAATTTAGTCGAGCTTCTAAATCGAAACAACCGTGCATGAAATTTGATTCCCAATATCTCATGACTGAGATCATGTCTTCGGTTTAGTAAATGAACCTGTATGATCCCTTTGAGAGATCGTATTACTCATATGCCCTTGTATGCACACCAGCACACCGGTATATAGACCTTTATTAGGACATCAACCTATCGGTCTGCCAAATGTACATACTTAGACATATAGTAACACATTTGTCTCCGGTCAAAGGATTCGTGCCTATATCGTGACAGCATATGACATAGGTCTTTTGTTATCTCAATCTTGTTATGTAAATTCTTAGACCTAACTAATCTGACACCTCTGAATCTCTATTCCTATACAAAGGACCTGCATCAAGAGGTCGATTAGATATCAATATAAAGAGAAAGGATTTCCATCTCCTACTCAGGAGGGAGATCATCTCTTAATAATCATTTGATGTTGCTTGATGATCCCTAAATATAACTCTTTAGATATTCATCCAAGCACCAACCCCTACGATCCAACAATTGAATCAACAGTTGTATGATCGTTAAGATTGCCATGGTACATAACCCTAATTGTACTAAGGGACCTATTACGCAAATTAGTTATTCTTCATTTCAGATCAGGGAATTATATTTGCAATAACATTTATTGCATATTGGATCGTCGTGGGCTCGTATATCCAACAATCACCACCCGAGCTGTTGATAACCATACAGTTTGTTCCTTCCTCAAGGATAACAATATTGCTGGTTTGGGATGACCAAGATACTCATTTCAGATGGGGAGAGCCATTCCATCAATCAAGAGGTTAGAAAGTGTAAAGAATACACCATTGAGCACAGAGTGGCATCTCCTTACCACCCACAGACTAACAGATTGGCTAAGATTTCGAATAACGAGATTGAGACGATACCTCAGAAACTTGTATGTCTAAATAGGAAGAATTGGTCCCAGATGATTGACTCAATTCTATGGGATTATTGGATGACGTACAAGTTTCCATTGGGCATGTATCCTAATAGATTGGTTTACGGAAAGCCTTGCCACTTGCCAGTTTAGTTAATTCATAAACCTTTATGGGCACTCCGTGTATGCAACCCATATTATGAGAAAGCAGGACAAGTATGAAACTGGATCTGAATAGATTGCTGGAATACTTAGATTTCATACAGGATAACTTACTCATATATAAGGAGAAAGTCAACTGTTGGCACATTAGGAGAAAGACTTTCGTCCATGATCAGAAAGTATGGTTGTTTGATGCGAAATTGAAGTTATTTCCTGGCAAACTCTAAAGCAAATGGTCAGGACCAATCATTATGAGAGATGTGCATGACAATAATAGTGTTGTCATATGTGGGTTGTCATCTGACACGAATCCATTTGTTGTGCATGGAAAGTTTCTGAAGCCACATCTAGATAATGAGACATTCATGTCCGTGGTAGATTCCATCCATTTGGTATCAGACGATGATTCTTTGACTTCTTCTACATCTAATACATGAGTTGATATTCTTTTCTATATATTCCTTTATTTTTGTTCTTTTTTATTTTATTTTCATAATTCACCTCTTTCCCATGTGTGTTATAATTAGGATGTACTCTATCCTCAGTATAGGGGAGGTGAATGACTTGAGTTGTTATTTTCGTTTTGTTTCATCACCCTTGTGATTTTGCCTATACTAAAGGATCCTTTACCCTGCGTATAGGGGAGTGATATTGTTCAATTTATTCTTATTTGACATTTTTATTTCTTTCTATTTATTCTATTCCCTCACATGTCCTTCAACTTGTCGATATTCTTTCTATACTTAGGGATCTTTTACCCTATGTATAGGGAAGGACGAGTTGAGTCGTTGAGTTTGTAAACTCTCTTACTCGATTTTCCCCATTTGTACAATCTCTATACTTAGGATTATTTGATCCTAAGTATAGGGGCGAGCGTCAACTTTTATTCTTTTCATTCATTATCCTTTAAGTCGTTGTTGTATAAATTCTTTTTACTTTTCTATACTTAGCATGAGTTATGTCTTCCTTTGTCACTATGAGGACATGGTTCGAGCTAAGTATAGGGGGTGTCATATGTATTATATATTTCTTTTTAACATAACTCATACTTGTGTCTGTCTAATAATATGGCTAAATAAACTTCAATAAAAATGTTTGTAAAACATTTGTAAAAAATATTTGAAAGTTCTTTTGAATTTTTTTTGTAAAATATTTGTAAAACCTTTGTACAAATGTTTTGTAAAATTATTTGTCAAATGCTTTGTAAAATGGTTGTAGAAACCTGTGTAAAATTATTTGTGTAAAAATTGTTGTAAAATGATTTTGTTTACAAAATCTTTGTAAAATATTTTTTATCAAAATTATTTATATTGTAAAAATGTTTGTAAATAAAATCTATATAAATGATTTGTAAAATTTTGTAAACTAGTTTTGACTACCCTTCGTAAAATGGTTGTAAAATTGGTTTTGTAAAAAATTATAAAATGTTTTGTAAATTGTTTTGTAAAATATTTTGTAAATGTTTGTAAAATTTTTGTAAAATTGTTTGTAATTTATTATGTCACCTTATATACAAATAACATGTTTGTACATATTGTTTGTATATACTTGTTATACAAAATGTTTATAAATAGAATTTTATATTCCTTTGTAAATATATGTGTAAAAATATTTTGTACGTAAATTACTTTAATTAAATCCTTGTATAAATTTTGTATAATTGTTTGTAAAATTCTTCATTAAAACTTGTAAATAAAATTTATTCTATATAAAACCCATTTTCAGAAAAGTGTAATATTTTTATAAAATCTTATATAAATTGTATAAAACTAGTATATATGTCTTGTACGCAATTCTTCTAATTTGTATAAAATCCATGTAAATTCTTGAAAATGCGTTTAATTCTCTCTATTAAAAACTTTATAAAAATTTAAAAATTTTGCAGAACTCGCTAGAAAAAACTTTCAAGAATAGTTGCCTTTTATTTTCTTTGAAAAAAATGCTATGTATATATTTTCTTACATTTGCAAGTGCACTTTTTAGAATGAAATCATTGCTTAAACTAATATAGAATAAAATCAAAGAATGGAGCTTGGTCATGACTTAATCTACTCAATTTTAGAGGAATCATATAGGAAATGGAGTTAGGACTTTTCAGGTCTTGTGACTTTATTCTTTGAGTCCACAAGACTATGTTTCCATGTCATCTTGACTATTCTAAGTAGAATATTTCGTACACATGCACGGTTCTATTAGACAGTGACCTACCTTTGACAAGCACTTTACACGTAGCTCTTCACTAATGAGGTGGTAAGGGATAGAATCCTCTGACAAGAGACGCAAGTGAATGATCATACACAGTCACCCTTGAGTGGCCAGTGCGCCCCAACCTAGTCTAGTGGCATTGACATCTAACGATAGGAGCTGTGGGTTACAATAAAGATTCAAAAGAGGGATGATCTATTTGCACAATATTACTAAGACCATAAAACATGCGCTGACAAAATGATTCTATATCCATAATGGCACAATAAAGATCTATGCAGTGCAACAATTCTTTCCATGATGTAGAAGCAAATATGTATGCCAAAAAATCATTCATGTATATATTTGACCACATTGGTCCTGCTTTAGAGAGTGCAGATCTTCGTGGAGACTTAGCAACTCTGGTCCGCTTCACAAGGAGATGTGGCTACATTGGTGATAATAGAATTTTTGCTAGTGGTTAAAAAGTGTGTCAGTGTAGAAAACTGCTTGAAACAAAACTCAATTAAAAAAATAAAAAACACTGAATCGGAGTTGTTTCACTATTTATTTATCAAGGTAATTGTGCTTGGGTTGTACACGAGGAGGAAGAAAATAGCTCTTGTGATTTTCGAGTGAAAGATATAAATTTTGCTATATTTTTATCTTCCTTTCTTTTCTTCTTCATGAAGAAAACTCTTTTTGTAATTTTAATTTTAATTTTATTTTGATTTTTATTTTCCATTTTTTATTTGATTCTCAAAGAGATATTTTTCAATCAAATTTATATACAATATAGTAGGTGGAGTAATATGGGACATAGGTGATACTATATAGTAGATAAAAGGGAATCGAGCAACGAGCTTGAAAAAGTACACGAAAACAAATCAAAACAAGCCGAAAATTGAGAAAGAAATGCAAAACAAAATGTGATGAAAATCATCATGATTCGATACAAAATAAAATGTAAAAATGCAACGATGTAATAATAAGATATATAGTCCACAATATCCATTAAGTCTAGTGTAGCAATGTATAAAAAAAGTAAAAAACGAAGCATGTGAAGTAATTTATGAAAGCGGCAAGGGAGTCTTTGAAAAATTTCCACTTATTCGAAGCAGACGGTTGTGATTAGATGGAGAGATGGAATCTGGGCCACACACGGGTGACACGCATCGCAAGATTGCAGCTCTTGATAATGTTCTTCCCCTATTCGGGGGAAGGGCGATGGTGATCTTGAATGGCAGTGCTCCTCTATGGTTAGTTAATCCGAGTGAGGCCGAAATGGGTGCTCCTCACTTTCTCGAGCACTCCTATTGTGATATAAGTCGAAGAAGGAAGGAGTCAATCGATGAAATGATTTCAGCGGTGGCTATAATTTCTGGAACCCTTGTTGTTCAGATGCTCGTTCGATTCAGCAGATTAATGATGAAGACATGAGCTCCGACTGATGAAGTGATGCTCCAGATTTTGCTATGTATCTGCAAGAAGAATTAATATGATTGATTCACAACGAATCAGCCAAAAATTTGGGATAAACTTGCAGTTCTCATTATGATTCGAAAATTAAAAATGTTTAGTGTAACTCGACAGGGTTCAGAATCGATTACAATTGGAATCTGATGTGTGAATGAAATATTGATATTAAGAGCTTTAATGGCATGATTAAGATTACTAATGGAGGCATGAAGATCAATGAATTTTGAAGATGAATGAGGTACCTGGGATTGTTGAATGGTGTAATACCTTCTGGGTCTTTTCTCACGGTCGGGACTTCGCCGGAGCTTCGCATCGCAACGACGATGCTGCATGGCTAACGAGGGACTTGGAACCTTCCGGCATTGGTCAGTCTTCCATGCAGAGTCGCGACCAGGCCCTGTCATGGCTGGTGGTGGCCAATGTTGGGTGGATAAGATAAGTTGCTGGCTACTGTTCTGGTAGTTAGGGAAAAGTTAGGATGTGATGAGGGAAGTTAGACGACTTTTATAGTATGATCGGAGATGATTTGGGATCAATCGAAGGGTAAGGAGTAGGAGGGATGCTAGGTCTACAATATCAAGGGATAAGATTAGGTTTCGGGTAGAAGTAACAACATGGATAATTAGGAGAAGTTGGGTGGTTGGAACAAAATGCAAAAGATGCTTCTTGAAGAAGAAGACCGAGGTGTTGACATGTATCAACACCTGGATAGCTAAAATAGATAAATCATGTATAAATTAAATATAAAATAACAATTGGCATTATTTTAAAATGTAATAAAAATAAGAAGTGTTGATAATTAATTAACTAATTAATTATATAATTTATTTTTATATATACTAAATATTTAATGAAATATCAATATAATATTGATACATGGGTATATAGCATGCTTATTAAATAAGATTTTGATTTTTAATTTAATAAATTAATTAATAATACATTGTTTTTTTATTTTAATAATTAATATAATAATAAATAGGAGGCATGTGAATTTTTATGGATTTTAATAAATAAGTTATATATAAATAAATACATGCTTACATTACATGGTTAAATTTCAATTATAAATTAGGGTTTTGATTTATTTAAAATATTAAATAATGTCTAAAATTATGAAATAATTTATGGATAAAATACAAGATGAAATTAATTAAAAATTATAATATCACTAAAACTATAAATAGATTTTGAATAAAATAAACAACCCAAAAACCTAGTTGTTATTAGGTCCCAAAATAGACTTTTTGCACACGGAATTCGATTTTAGTTAAATTGCCTTCATTAATTATAGAATACTATTTTATAAACTTTAAAGGTGAATAGAGTGAAATTGGATTTCGTTTGAGAAAGTTATGATTGTCGGAAGTTGAGAATTTGAGAATTTAAAGTTGGATTTCTTGGCATATATACAAGATAATATTTTGAACTTACTTTTATATTTTCTATATATTTTTAGAAATAAATAGGAGAAGAGTTTGATGAAAATATCTACAAAAAAACCAATTAAAAATCATTGAGTTTTTGGTATTTATTGAATACATATTTAATAATATTTGTAGTGTATAATTACTTCTTTTTAAGGTTTTCATCCTTATCACCCCCGACTTATTTGTTTGCCGACCAATCCATGCTAACTTGGTCTCGGGGATTAGGTTATATGAATATGTCTTTCAGCTATATTTATATTTTACAAGCCATATTGTGCATATATTCTTATTTACAATCTGTATTCTATTTATTTCAAACATTTTATTCTTTTATTTATTTACATGTTTTTTATGCATAAATGGCATCTTTATTCATGATTATGCTTTTGATAAAGGATGGAAATTAATGGATATTTACGTGTATTTGTAAAGGATTTTAAGACACAATGTAGACAAAATGTTAATGAATCATGGATTCATCAACTAGCCAGACTCCACTTCTCATCTTATTCTTCTACTTCTCCCCCTTCAATCGTGAACACAACATGTACCTGAGCTTAGAAGCAAACCACTCCACGAGGAATGAGTAGCTAGACAAGGGAATAAGGACTACCTTGCTAAGAGAAGGTCGGTCTTTGTCATTTCTAATGTGGAGATCTATATTTCACATATACAATACAACTAGATTCGTAGTCATTAGAACTTGTGTATGACGACTTGTTCTTACCGTACTTTTGAGGCGACAAGAATATTAGTCTTGTGAGACTTAGAGTCTGTTAGATTTTTATTCTACTTCTCAATAAGGTTCCGCTAATCTAATAATCCCAAGGTCTGACCGATCTCTATACTTTGATTTTATGAGGAATATTTTAAACATCAAAATTGTTCTAAGTTCTATATTTTCCTTTCTTCTTTTTATTTTTAGTCGCCTATTCTTCTAATAAGTGATTACTAGGGGACTGCAAAGGTAAAGTAATTGGGAAGATGAATATTCATTTGATCATCGTTATTCATTTATTTTAGTTTAAAATCCCTTCTTAAATACCTATAAATATTAATAAATCATTATTTTTATAATATACTATTGTTTTCTAAATATTGTACAAAAATTATTGTTTTTAACATAAAATAAATAAATAAAGAAATAAAGAAAAATAAAGAAAAGAAAAACTATATATATGCAATAAATACAGGTTGATTCAAATGATGAGTGAAGGTCAAGACTTGACTTGATCAATAAGGAATAAAGTATGGGAGATAAGTCCATCAATAGAAAAATAATAAGAAAATAAAATTTCATCATCATCCATCAATTGTACATATATAATTATTTATATAGAATTGTTTAGTATATTTTATTTATCACTCTATTCATCTCAAAAAAATATTATTTTTGGAACTTGTACATAAAAATATGTTGTGAATATTAAAAATAAATTCAAGAAGAACCATTAGTGTAAATAATGACACATTGAAAAAGCTGCAAAATCAAACCTCCCAGACTCATATCCGCTCCATAAAAACTAAAAAATCAGCAAACTCGCTTTCATTATACAATAAAAAAGCTTCAAAATGTTAATGGTTTCATTAAAATCGGAGTTAAGATGTAAAATGTGGCTTTTTAGAGTGTATTGTACAATGTGCCTATACTATATATTGTGTGAATATATTTCTTTCATTATTTCTTATACTTATTTGTGAATATTGTATTTTCTAAATATTTGTAAATATTGTATTTTATTCAAATAAAATAAAAATAAATAGTAAAAAAATCAAAAAATAAAAAATAAATTCATTGGACATATTATATATTTACCACTATGTATATTGTAACTTTACCTATTTATTTTATATAATTGTTTATTTTGTTAAAATAAAATAAAAATAACTTTAAATACTTGTAAAATACTGTGAATAAAAAAAATAAAAAATATAAAATTACTTTAAAAATAATAAATTAAATCATTTTGTTGTATATATAAGTATATACCTACGAATAAAGGGTAATATTTTTTGTTAATTTATTAATTATTTTCATTTTTTTTATTTAAATTCACTATAAATATTATTATTTATTTATATACATTTCTATTTACATTATTTATTTAAAATCATTTTCAAATTTTAATGTAATTTATTGAATTTTTATTTAATTTTTCTCATTTTCTGTGATTTGTCTTATTCAAGACACATTCCTATTGGAGGCCCCCAGCCCGTTGACACAGGTCAGCTCCTCGTTTACCCGCCATACCCGATTAGCCCTTCCACGGGAGCTCCTTCCACCCTTTTTCTCTTTTGATCGAGTCATCCATGTCCCTCACATGCTTTAGTGATCTGATTGCCCGATTAATAGACTTTAACGCTCGAATAAAATCCCCTTCGATTTGCCCTCGACTCGTGCATGACTCGCTTCTCAAATCCATCAGACCTTCACGCCTATAAAATCTCATCTCCAATGTCGTTGCCCACTCCGATCCATTTTGGCCTAATATATCCCCGATATAGATTCCTGGAGCAAGCTTGAGGTGACAGTTGAAGCTTCCCATGATCAGGAGAGTGAGAAGAAGGCTAGAGGCATGATTCACTACTACTTCCGGATCTCCGCCGATGTAGTTGAGCTTCTTCCACCTTCCTCCTCAGGATCGAGGCTATGACCTCCTATATTCCATCCTTAGGTAACCTTAGATAATTTCCCTTTCGTTTCACTTTCAGTTTTGCATTGATTTCTGAAATTAGCTTAATTAGATCTCATTTTCATTTAGGCTCTGATCTGCAAGATCTGAGCTCCCCGATCTATCATTCTTCATTCCGAGTACCCCATCACGCATGCCATCGTGTTCTCCACCCTCTCGCATAACCTTCCCCTCCCAGATTGCATCGGATCTGAGTCGATCTCCTTTCCAACAACCTCACCGGAGATCCACATTGTCCCTCCATTGTTCTTATGTTTTGACCGAATAACCTTGGCTAGAGCATTGCCTTCGAACAATGATCATTTTGCACGGTCCAGGTGCACATCTGAGTGCAAGGAGTAGGGTCTGGAGGTGTCCTTCGAGTTATCGACAACTAGACCTCTAAATCTGTGATCACATGCCATCGAGCTTTATTGAGGTAGATGGTCGACACGGAGAGGTTGCAAGAGCATGCACAAACCTTCAAGCAATGAATCAGGTGGAGATCGAGTGAGATCAACTCAATCGAACTTCACCAGAGTCACCCTTCTTCTGAGTTTTTCTAGCAGCCTTTAGGATGGTACGATCAAGAACAATTGATCCTTATTAGATCATAGCTATCCAAGCATGCCCAATTACAGACAGTGGATCAAATATCCATATCACATCCGAGTCGTCCACACACTTTCATTCTCAGTCATCCAATCAGAATCAGATCTATCTCAACCGTCTAGACAACCTTGTGGATTATTGGTATAATCACTCCCTAGCCCTTATTTTTTCTCTAATTTGTAAATAAGCCCTAAAAGGACATGTGTCGTACAACTATGTTTTGGTTATTTGCATTATTTTCCCAATGATTTATTTTATTTACATTCTTGTCATGTTTGCTTGTATAAATGTGCCAAGCACGTGACATGGTGGTTAACTTGCATACTTTGTCATGTGTTTCTGTGTTACATTTTAGTCCATTTAAATGATTAAATTCCATCGAGGTTCACACCAATGCATCCCACGTGCATCAGCATGTCCCCATTTGGAAAATCAACACAAGTCACCCCTTTATTTCTTGTGTGGTGTCTGTTTAATCTATAAATAAATTGGTTTGCATTTATGCCCCTATGAGGAATACATTTTTATTTGCTTTTTAATTGTCATTAATAAATATCTAAATATTTCCAAAAATTCTCTAAAAAATACCATAAATTCATGCTAATCACTATTATCTTCAGTAACTTTAGTTTTGAATTTTAATTATTTTTTATATTTTTAAATATTAAAAACACACTATTTTATTTCTGTTTATAGAAAATAAATCATTAAAATACTTAAATATTTTAAAAATTTCTAAAAAAATCATGTTTGTTTGTTTTGGTGTGTTTGTTCATTTAAATAAATGAAATAAATTTTTAGGGATTTAAACCCTCGGGATTTAAATAAATACAAGTTCATTTCTCAACTAACATATTTTTCTTCTCTTCTTTCTCTTTCCTTGTGAATTGAATAAATGAAATAATTTTTGTCGAGGAAACTAATGGTTGCATCAACACCTCACTTTATTTTCAAATAATTAAACCGTTGATTTCATGATAAAAAACTACCTTAGATTTATTTTGAGTCGAGTTTTGAATAATTTTATTGTATTTTCATTAAGAATTTCCTCTTCAATTTTCGACACTGTTTTGATTTTGTTTTGTGTGTTCTTCGAGCCCGTTGCTCGAGTTTTTCTTCGGGTACCTACTAAATTGTATCAAACATAATTTACTGCCATATATATACTATATTGTAGATCATTTGCTTGAAAATTTATCACTTTGAAAGAATTAAATGAAAATTGGAAAAGGATAAAATAAAATATAAAATATAAAAACTGAAACCAAAAAAAACATTTTCTTCGAAAAGAAATAAAAATAAAAAAATATTTTCTTTATCTTGAAAATCTCGAGTGTAATTTTCTGCCTCCTGTTTGACCTGGGGACACTAACCTGGATAAAAAAGTAGTGAGAAATAAATTTGGAGAGATAAGTTTATTCTTTTATTCATCTCTTCTAAGTTTGTTATCTTTTGTTTGATAGATAGATTTCTCTCTATGGTTCACTACGACCGACACTGATTTTAACCGCGAGTCAAATTTGTCATATCAACTAGTAAGGAATCGAATTGTACCAAAGCCCATTGATCTCAAAAGTAGAAGACGCATCAACATCATCTACTACATGGGTAATGATTTGGCCCTGATTGGTTGTAGATGAATCCTCTATTAGCAATGTGAGCCCGAGGCGAACCATTCCTAAAATAAATGTTATTGTAATGTTTGATTTATCAATAAAAGTTATTGGTTATTTCACCCCCTATCTGAGATTAAATGAATGAATGCACTGTAAGGTCCCTCTGTACAATTTGGGTTATGTACCATGGCCATCTTAATGATCATACAGTTGTTGATTCAATAGTTGAATCAAAGAGGCTAGTGCTTGGATGAATATCTAAGGAGTTAGATTTAGGACTCATCAAGCACTTCAAATGATTATTAAGAGATGATATGCAGACCGAGTCAGAGATGGCAATCCTTTATCATTAGGCTGATATCTGACCAACCTCTTGATGCGGGTCCTCTGCATGTTAATAGAGATTGGAAGGTGTCAGATTAGCTAGGTCAAAGAGTTGACTTAATGATATCAAGATAATCAAGTCCTATATAGTATACTATCACAATATAGGCACATCCTCTGACCGAAGACATATGTGTTACTACATTTCTATGTATGAACATTCGCAGACCAATAGGTTAATGGACTAATCAAGGTTTATACACCGGCAAGCGGGTGTACATATGAGGGAATATGAGTAATACGATCTCTCAAAGGGAACATATTGTTCAGTTATGAATCGGAAGACATGAGCTCACTCACTATGTATTGGGACCGATCAAGTTCCATGCATGGTCGTCATGCTTTGGGAGCTGATAATCAGGGTTTTGGGAGCGATAGAATATCAATGTTGGTGTAGAGGATTCGCTCGAGACAAAACCCTGAATAACCAAACAAAGATCAATAAATTAGGAGAGAGAGAAAATATGAATTGAAGAAGTGGTTTCTCTCTCTTATTTTATCTTAAACTAATTATTTATCCATTTAAGTTTCCCTGGGTCGAATGCAAGGATGAAGAATAGTGATACTCAGGTATTTGAGAGAAAGAGGTATGCTTGTGATTTTTATCTCTTCTTGAAAAAGATGAGAAAATTGGGAAATGACTTTTTATTTGGTTTTTGTTTTTGAAATGCTTATTTGATTTTATCTTTTCCAAATTTTAGTTAGTTTTCAAAATGATATTTTTCAAAACAAATTTATCTATGATATGGTAGGTAAAAATTATAGTAGATAGGTTATACTATATAGTAGATAAAACAATCGGGCGACAAGTTCGAAGAAAGCACATGAAGTCAAACCAAAATGAAGTCGATAAACGAATAATTAAATATTGAGAAAAGACGGTGAAATCCTTGAAATCGACTTGAAAAGAAATTGTAAAAAAAATGTTGATAGAATAATTTCCAAGTTCTACAATGTTCAATGTCTAATGAGAATGTATATAAAAATACAAACAAATGTAAAGAACTCCTCTTTCAAATAGGTCCCTGGTCAGGGACCTAATTGTAAGAATAGTTTCTAGAAACCTTACATTTAGGTCCCTGTGCGGGGACCTAAACACATTTCTTTAGAAGCTTTGAAGCGCGTCTGGAGTCTGGAAAGTAGCCGAGGCTAATATTGCAAAATTTCTACCCCATCATATCTAATGGCCCTGATTAGATTGGTGAGGCACGATCTGGACCATGGGACACATGTCAGCAGCCTGCTACACGGTCGTTCTTGAGTTCGTTCTTCCCCAAAGTTGGTCGATTGGCTGCGACGATACTCCTCTACCTGCTCTCCGACAATGGTTGGCAGTACTCGACCTCCTGCAGGGCTCGAAGGGTGACTTCTTCACCCCTCGAGCTTGCCTGTGGTAGAAGATGTGTCGAAGATGTCGGAGGTGATTTAATGAAATCCGGCTAGGTCTTGTTCCTGGACAAGAAGTGGTCTGCTACTTAGTTGCAACTTCTCCTCGATTGATGCGAAGGAAGATATGCCAGAAGATTGATAATGATGCTCCAGATGCAAAGATCACCTGCAAAGGAGTATGTACTTGCTCGATTTACAATGAAATCGGCCCAAATGTAAGAATCAAAGGAGGTTTACAAGTTCTTGACTAGTTTCCGGGAAGGTGATACATGATATGAAAAATGGGTGTGATTTTATGCGATTTAAGAATGAGATTTGTGTGTGAACTAGAGAAGGTGATTACGAGTTTATAATCATGTTATTATCAATGCTAATTCGAGCATGAAGATCGAGAAAAATGATGGTAAATAGAGTGAAGGAGGTACCTGTGGTTGCTGGGTTTAAGACGCCACTTGTTATTGCTTGACGGGGCAATGTTCCTGGAGCTCTACACGACGGCGATAGTCATGATGCAAGGCAGCAACACCTCAGAACTATCCATCTATCTACCTTAATGAACGCAGAGTCCGCCTTGGGTGAGGTCACCACCAAACTCGATCGAAAACGATGGAGAAAGTTTGCTAATAGGACAGTCAAGTCTGGAAGTTGGAGAAGTTATTTGGCTTGGCAAACTTTGAGTCGATTTGTAGGAAGATTGACGGGGAGTTTGTATATTATCGAGGGATGGCGTGGATCAGAGTTGTTAGGTCTAGAGATTCGAGGGGTTATATTGGCTTTAGGACGAAGAGGGAATGCGGGGAAATTAGTTAAAGATGGAGGCATTTGAACAATCTACAACAACCTCAGTTCTTAAGGAAGATGAACCAGGTGCTGACACATGTCAGCACCTGGTTGGCCAGAAGAGATAATAATACTATAAATTAGGTAATAAATAATAAATAATGTTATCTTAAATAGGAAAAAATGGAAAATATAAATATTTAATTTATGTAAATTATGAAATAAATAGTTTTTAAACAATTAAAAATTTATGATATATAAATATTATATTAAAAAATTGGAATAAATAATACTTGATAAATATGTATTTGATTTTAATTTAAAAAATCAATAAATAATACCTCATTTTTATATTTTTCTTAATTATTATAATAATAAATAGAATATATTTAAATTTTTATGGATTTTAATAAATTAATTTAAATATATAAATAAGTATGAGTATGAGTTACACAATTCAATTTCTTCTATTAAAAAGGGTTTTTGATTTATTTAAAATAATAAATAATGCCAGAAAATTTTGAAATAAATCATGGTTAAAAACAAGAACATGAAAATAATTAAAAATTATAAAATTAATAAAACTATCAACAATTTGTTCTGGATAAAAAAATAGCCCAGAAACCCAGTTCTCAAAAGGTCCCAAAGCTGACTTTTTGCAAACGGGCTTCGATTTTAGTGAAAGCACTTCATTAATTACAGAATCTATTTTATTAACTTTAAAGGTGAGTAGAGTGAAATTGGAGTTCGTATGAGGAAGTTATGATGTTCGGAAGTTGAGAATTTGATAATTTAATAGTTGGATTTCTTGGCATATGTACAAGATAATATTTTTACTTAATTATATTTTTTTCTATACATTTTTAGAAATAATTAGAAAAAGGAGTTTTGTGAAAAATATATTCATATGAATTAGTTGAAAATAAATAAAGATTTGATAATTATTTGATAAATAATGAAGAGTGTCTAGAGTGTGTAATTGATTCTTTTTGTTGTTTTCATTTCTTATCTCCCGCTGCTTATTTGTTTTTCAACCAATTCGTGCTGACTTGGTCTTGGGGGTTACGTTATAAATATATCTTTCAGCTATATTTATATTATATAAATCATATTGTACATATATACATATTTACAATCTGCCTTCTTTTTGTTTTCTTTATTTTTATTCTTTTATTTATTTACATGTTTTGGATGCTTAAAATGCATTTTTATTCATGAGTGTGGTTTTGATAAAAGATGGAATTTAATGAATATGTACATGTATTTGTTAAGGGTTTTAAGATAAAATGCAGACAGAATGTTAATGAATCATGGATTCATCAACCCCCTATTCTTAAAATTCGCTAGTCCCTTAGCAAAAACTTATTTGAAAAATAAGGGAAAAAGAAAGAAAGTTAGAACGAATTTGTTTTCCCAAACCAATTCATGAGAACAGACAAAGGACATAGCTCGGTCGGTCCTAAAACAAGCATTTTTTCGGAGCCTTAAGTATGTTTAGGAATTTAATTGCAATAATCCTCAAGTTCCAAAAGTCCTTATTTAGGTTCACCTAAACATCCAGCAAATATCTACTTATCCATATCGCCAACTCTATCAATCCTTGAATTCAATCTGTACGGTGTGTGAATTGTTTTAGCTCTTCTAACTTAAAGAAGCGAAGAAATCGCCCATCCCAATAATACACTCCCTTTGGTTCCTCATCCAGCTACTCTTTCTTTCAAGGAAGGGGGTATTCCCTTCTAAGGTCAGGTTGTGTTTTGTCCACAATTGAATAGAGAGAGAATGTAGAAGAATGAGAAGAGAACTTGAGTGTGACAAGTGTAGTCGCATCTCCTTGTGAAGCCCAGCCAGTGTAGTTAAGTCTCCACTAAGAATTTTAGGCTTTTTGGTTGAATCTTAGAACATTGTGGTCATATGTGGATATAGGTGGCTTGTTCTTTGGATTGGCTTTTGTTGCTTGCACTGCATCAATCTTTTTGTGCCTCGACGGATATATCATCTTTTCATTCCGTCCATTTTTTGAGGTCTTGGAAAAATCTTTCCAGTAGATCCTTCGCTCATCCAAAGCATTATTTCAACCCCAACCTCTCCTGTCTTTATATGTCTGTGCCACTAGACAAGGATGAAAATGCACCACTAAAATGGAATGCCCTTCGCAACCCCATGCAAGTCGAGTTAAGTAAAAAGTGCATGTGTCCAAAATTGGTTCACTGATGAAGAGTTGAACGGATGGCACTAAGTGTTCCACTTAGGCACGTTTAAGTTGAATTCCCAAACATGGTCTCATGGAACCCTAAGATTTAACCAAAGACCTGAAGAGTTTAAATTCTAGTTCTTAACTAGGCTCCTTAAATGAGAATTAAAAGGCCATAATCAAGATCTATCCTTTAGACTATTCCCAATCTTAGTTCTAGAAGTCAAACTTATTCTGAAAAATGCTAATGCAAATGCAACCACGTTTTTGTGAAGTATATTTTCTGAATTTTACTCATTTTTTAAGGATTTTGTAATTTCTATGAATATTAGGACTTTTTATTTTTATGGATTTTTCATTCATTATAAACAAGTCTTTGTACAAGAATGTTACAAGATAAATTACCCATATTTTATTTGTATTAAATATCTAATGTATTTTACATATTTTATATTCAAAGAATTTTACAAGGGTTAAATTAATTTTACACATATTTCAATAAATAGAAATTTAAACAAGTATTATACATATTTTAGATACATATTTTAAATACATAATATAAATTAAGAATTTTAAATAAAGATTTTATACATATTTTACTTATTTACATGGATTTTATAAATAATAAATAAATAGCTGGAATTTAAATTAACCCTTACCCACTTTTAAGGATTATATAGATATAGAAAATACAAAAAGTACGAGTTATGGACGCAAGTATATATAAAATATATATGAACCCTTATACTTAGCTTGTGCTATGTCCTCATAGCGTCAAAAGAGAAAAAGGAGGACATAACTCGTGCTAAGTAAAAGTGGGTGAAAAGGAATAAAAGAATAGAAGTCAGTCAACCCCCCTACGATCATTTCATCATAAGTATAGTGGAAGACAAAAATGAGGTGATTGAGGAAAATGAATATACAAATGAAGGAATTAAAGAAAAGGAAAATAAACGAAATCAATGAAATCACTCGGTCCCCCATACACTTAGGATAAGGCATCCTAAGTATAGAAAAGAATCTAACCGAAATTAGGGACCAGTGATTATTGTAGAAGAAAGGAAAAAAAAAGAAAAGTAAAAAGAACAATAATCGAAAGATGCAAATCACTAGGCAATCGGTCCCCCCTACAAGTATCCTAAGCATATAAGATGAGCGAAAAATGGGGACGATTTTGATCTATGAAAAATATACAGGCAGTGCACTCCAGAAAAACTGAAAGGCTCATAGGTCTGTGTACAAGATGAAATGAAGTGGAAGAGTAGTCATGCATCATGTACAAAGTAGATCATCTCAACCTGGGTCACACTTAATCATCTGTTGTGCATGTGTATACCGATCCCTGGTTGAACTATTAGATCTGCCTTTGTAAGTGAACTCTGCATGTGGCATAGATCTATGTATTATAATACATGTCTTTGGAGTCATACTACATAAGGTGTCTATATGTTTAACCATTACACCATCTGATTGTCTCCGCTGAATAAACTGAATAATCTATGAAGTATAATCAACTGACTCTCATGCTGGAATATGTGTACTCTCAATTAGAGGCACTGAGATGTCTACTACAACTGACTGCTCATCTGGATCTGATGTGAACTATGTATTTGTATGTGACAGTCATCTGACGAACTAGGTACCATGTTATCTACCCCATCCTCGTGTAGGTTTTGGTCGGTATCAAAATTAACGCTCTCAAGATCAAGAGACCGTGTCTCATCTATATGCTGACAATCCTCTATAAGACTGGTTTTCTCTGAAGTAAATGACAATACTGATATGGGACTCCTACATCCTCTCGCCATACCAATGTGTATCACTCCACTGTCTGCGCAGAATGATACTGTCCCAACATCATAATCAAAGAATGCTCTCGATGTTTACAAGAAGGGTCTCCTGAGAATGATTAGAGCAAGATGTAACTGCATAGGGCACGTCATATCTAGGACAGTAACATCTACTGGAAACTGCAAACCCTGAATGGTCACGATAATGTTCCTCAACACGCCTCTAGGACTCTTCACATATCGTCAACAAACTGAAGTGTTGCTCATGATTTGTAAGGAGGACCTAGCTTGAGCTTATCAAGTAAAGAAGATGGAAGTAAATTAATTGAGGAACCATTATATAAAAGAGTACGATGGAATGCAGCATCTGTAATATGGCATGTGACATAGGGAGCTTTAGAATCTTTCTTCTTCTTAGGTTCCTTATTTTGAATAGCACAAGAAGTTGCCTTGGTCAATACATGCTTCTCAACTCGTGATCTCTTTTTCCTATGTGTTGTGCATTTGTTCCTCAACTAAATCTTGACCGTAGGAAAATGATCCAAGACATCATGAAGTGGAATCTTCAGAAAAATATGATATTTCAATAGACGTTCTGGAGTGACAACAATCTTTTTTGGATTTTTCTTTCCTTTTCCATAAAAGCATCAGAAAATAACAATCTCAACAATAAAATTCTTTTTATTTTCATTCAAAGTGGAATAAACATGTACATCAAGAGTCTTAGAAGCATGTACAGAACTCTTTAGAATGGGGGAAGAAAAATTGACATCGGGAGTGTCTGCATGGTCTGGCGCGGTATCATCGTCTGATTCACTTATGTCCATGTCAACTTTCTCGGCATCGCTCCCCTCTCTCTGAATATCAAGCTGGACATCATGCTGGTCCTCATCATCATGGTGGTCCTTGTCCTCATCATCAATATGTATAATCACCATGAATCCGCTCTCCCTCCTCATTATGTGCCCTCTCCTCCTCTCGATCAAGTGCTCATGGTGATCTACCTCTCTTGAGATGAATGAAATTAGATAAAAATTCAGGAAAAGAGATCGTACATGTAGTGGTGTCTACCTGATTCGAGTGCCTCCTCTTGTTGTTTGGTTTCATGTGAGGCTGGCCTGGGAGAGTGGTCTTGGGTGCGGTTAACTCATCCAGACGATGGTTAACCCGCTCCATCTTTGTCATGTGTGTTGTCTGAAGTGTGCTCAACATGTCCATGATCTGATTCAGTGCCAGGGCCTGTGAAGACATCTCAGACTTAGTGTGATGACCCTGAATATCTACTCTCTCCTGCTTAGTAGTGTGTTTTGGTGGTGTGTAAGGTTGAGGAGATCTCTATGGTGTAAAAGAAGATTGTTGCTACTGCTGGTAATGATGTAACTGTGAATGTGTAGCAGGATACTGAAAAGAATGTGGTCTTTGATATGCATGCTGGTGCGACTATTGATGTGTATAATGCTGGTAGCGCTGGAAATGTGGACGTCCATGCTGCGGATGACTATACTATTGCTTCTTCAGGTGGTGTATTCTTTGAGGAGTAAAGTGTGGTGATGGTTGAACATGAGTGTACCATATTCCGTTGATCTCAAGAGTGAATTGAGAATCAACATCAACATCTCCAGGGCTGGTGATCTAGTCGAATCAGAATTGGACGGATCCTCATGCCAATCAATCTACGGAGTCTCAATCGGCTGAATCGGCTGGCTTTGAACAAACTGAATTCTACAGGTGGGAGGAGCGGGTAAAGATCTCCGAACAGGTTGAGAAGTGGAAAGAGTGCGAGACTGTTGGTACTAAAGCTGCAGCTCGATCACCTTCTTCATCAGATCGCTCAACTGTTGAGGAAGTGATGATAGTTTCTCCAACTCTCACAGCGGCTGTAATACATGAACTTACTTCTTATTCACGTTGACCAGTGTAAGCTTCTCACTAATGAATCCCATGTCGGATTGTGACTCAGACTTTGAAACATGTGCCACATTCTAGTGCTCTCTGTGGTGTGGTGGTTGTGGTCCCTTCTGGAATGCTCGAGAGGAATCAATGACACGTGAATTCTCTACCATCCGCTCAAAGATGGAGCAAACTAATTTGACATCCCTGTTTAGATAACTGCCGCCACATGCATTACTCACTAGGCCTTGTATATTCAGCTGGAGTCCTCCAAAGTAATTATGTACAAGCACTTTCAAAGGTATATAATGTTGTGGGCATCTCTCTGTCAGATCCTTGAATTGATCCCATGCCTCATGGAATGATTCATGCAGTAGCTGTATAAAATTGGAGATCTATCTCCTCATCATGTTCATCCATTCTCTAGGAAAATACTTACACATGAATGTGGACTTCAGATCATCCCATGTAGAAATCTCCCTCCCTAAGTGACTCAACCAGTAATGTGCCTTATCTACTGAGGAGAAGGGGAAGGCCTTGAGGCGAACAACCTCCTACGTAATTCATGGATAACTAGTCATACCACAAATCATCTCGATCTGCTGTAGAAAGGTAAACGGCTCTTCTGTATCATTCCCATAGTACTTGGGAAGCAAAGAAATAAGGACGGTCTCAGCTCATATGACCCTTGATTCGGTGGTAACTAAATCAAATGGTGTAACGTCCTGGATCTTGGGTCATACTTATCTCTCAATATAGCGGGAACCACGACAGGTGGTGGTGGGTTCTCGGCTCCTGCTCTCAGTGCAGTGATCTTTGCTCTCAACTCATCCTGGACTCTACACTGATCTCTGATATGTAAACTCATCTACTGTAGTATGTCAATAATCCTTGTAGTAATATATGATGTTGGATCGAGCCTCTCATTTGTGTGTCTCTCCCTGGTCTGTCTATCCTCAACTGCTCCATCCTCAACTAGTCCCTTCCCTCTAGCCATGATCTTTGAATCCTCTGGTAAGGAAAAAGTCTTATAAGAACTCAGTGAAAAATGTGTAGGAGAAATAGAAGAAAATTTAAGGTGTGGGTTTTCCTCAACAGAAGAGGTGGGAGGCAAGGGAATCTGGGTCTGACTCTCCTCGTGACTAGATGGCATCAACTCGGGAAGAGGGTCATCCCAAGTTTGTGAATACATATGACGAATTGTGGATCATTGAAAGCTCACGGAGTCTGAGTGTAAAATCCATCTGGTCATCATCTTCGATGTCAAAAGGATATATGAGAGAGAGCACGAAGTCAATTCAAAAACACGAGTATGACGGTGTATAATATGTGGTACAATGCTCATCACGTATACAAACACAATGCAACACCATGTTTATTAACTTCACACAATGATGACCGTAAAAGTTCAATCTTTTATCTTTTCAACTTTTAAAATTAGGTAACAAAGCAATTTTTTATTAAGCTCATAGGTGTAGTCTCCTCGGGTAGTTCATGTTAACACCAGTGATGCTGATAACAAGTGTTTTTCACAGGTCTAAATAGTCCATACAAGGCGGGACTACAATGTCGCTGTGGCGACCTGCAAGAAACCCTAATTAATCAACAATTAACCCACAACAATATAAATCAAACCATGACAATAGAAGTGGAGTTAAAATTTATCTCAAAATGTGAATGTGATGTATTTGTCTATCTATGCTATTTTTTGTGGGTTTTTAATTTTATATTTTTTTATTTAATTTTTAATTTTATATTTTTTTATTTTGATTTTTAATTTTCTGATTTTATATTTTCTTTTTGTATTTTGTATTTTATATTTTTTATATTTTCTTTTTCAATAATAGAATATATACACAATATAAGAGAGAGGATAAGGTATTTATAAAAATAAGGAAGAATACTCAAAAATTAGGGAATAAAATGTTTTTAGGTTTTTTTTATATTCTTCAAATATTTTTGTGATTTTTATAGAGTTTTCTGATTTTTTTTGTTATTCTTAAAGTCAAAAAATACAGAAAATAGGGAAGAAATTTAAAGGCTGAAGCTAAAATGGGAATGAAAAATAGCAAATAGTAAAAAAAATTTCCCAAGTAATTTTAAAGGAAAGATAATAAAACAAAGAAAATTCAGGAACAGAGTTTATATTTTTAGGATTTTCGTGGAATTTTTAAAATTTTTATAAAGGTTTTTGGGATTTTTTAATTTTTAGGAGTTTTCTTTTATATTTTTTAATGATTTTTGGTTTGAAATTAAAATACACTAAACTATGCAAATATATTTTTTGGGAATTTGGTGGGGTATTTGATAAATCTGTGATTCATCACTCTAAAAGTTGAAAAATAGAGCTTTGTTCCCGAGTAAATAGCAGCATATTTCCACTTATATTGCATAAATAGCATTCATGCATGCAAGCATAATATCTGCATTTTAGCATTCAAATTTGCATAAATAAGAAGTCAATATCACTTGTAAATATCCACCTGTATATTAGATAAAGTACCTTATTTGTATATATTTTATACTAACTCCAAAGCCAATAAAACCAACTCTATAGTGTATATATTACTAACACTAATTAAAGAAAAATATCTAAAAAATACTAACATGCAAAATCACCCAATAAAACCCCAACCCAAGTTTGAAGACCTTAGACCTTAAAATGCACATATCTCTCTCATACAACCTCTAAATAAGGTCTACTCACTGTTAAAGTAATGTACATTCAAAGACCTTCGAAACAAGACCAATTTCACTAAAATCGGAGCTCGTATGCAAAACTTGAGTTTTGGGCCCCTTTTGTACAAATTGACCGTTTTGCCCCTGTATTTTACCATTTCATTTTCTTAATTATTAAAAATCCAAAAAAATAGATTAAGTTGTAAATATTCTTCTCATATTTTCTCTATTTTTATTTTTCTCTCTTTAAAAAAATGACAAAAAAATTACAAAAGATAAAATGCGGTATTTTATATCTATAAGGTACCACCCAAAAATACATCTTTGTACAGATGATTCCCTTTGTTTTTTGGCCCTTCATAAAAGTTGTAGATCTCATTGAGACGAGCAACTTTCGTGTTGACCACTTTTTGATTTAATCCCTTTTATAATTTCTTTTTGATTTTTATTTACATTTAATTTTTGATTTTTCTAGGAGCGACATGTGGCAGCTCCTGGAGCTGCCACATGTCACTCTATTATTTTATAAATTTCGGATTTATTTTATTATTTTCAGATTTATTTTTATTATTATTTTATTTTTATTATTTTAATTATTTTTAATAGCCTTTTATTTTATTTTATTACTTTATTTATTTAATCTCCCTTTTACCTCTTCCCTTGCTTGCCTTCCACTCCAAGCCACCACTATCACCACTTCCTCCATCTTCTCCATCCCTTCTCCAACTTCCCTCTCCTCTCTCTTTATATTCCTATCTTCTCCTCCATTATTTTTCATCCGCCATTCCGTATTCCAACGAAAAGAGAGCGAGCTTGGAGTGTTCCCGTCGGTGACAGCGACCTAACATCATCCTCGAGCAACAACCTCTCCACGGAGAGATCTGAGGTGGTATTAACCACTTCGTCGCAGTCATCCTTCGTAAGAAGCTGCTCAAGCTTCGGAGGCCGCCATCTCCTTGAAGCGACGATCATCAGAGTCGAAGATATTCTCCTCCTCCACAGGCGACATCATCCACCCATCACAGGTAAAGTACTCTTCTACTTTTTCTTATCATTTTTTTATCTAACAGTTTTTTTGTTTTTTTGTTCATCATTACAATCACCACAACTTTTTCATTCACCACCATCACTATCACACATAACACACACCTCATCTTCATTACATTTTTTATACCTGTTTACAAAGAAAATACAAAAAAATACAAATAAAAAAAACAAAACAAAAAAAAAAGTTGCAGAACATGTCTGCCGTCGACGCCGCCCATCCCCGCCTGCATGACCGCCTCCTACCTCCTCCAGCCGTCCATAGCCACCCGCTGGTGTGAGCACCATACAGCCCCCGCTCTTCCCAGCGCGACGGCCTGCATCCCCCAGCCGCCTCCGCGGTGCGCCGCTCAACGCGCGCCGCCCCGTCAGTGCTCCTCCAGGCTACGCGCGCCGCCGCGCGGTTCCTAGCCGATCCCCGACCGCGTAGCCCCGCGCGGTTGTCATCCTCGCCCATCGCGCCAGCCCCCGAGCACGTCGCCGTTCACGCGTAACAGCGGTGGTGCGCCGCCTCGACGCCCCACCTCAGCAGCCGCGGTGCGCCGCCCGATCCTTCCCCGTCGCCACGAGCGGCGCCGCACCTCTGCGGCCAAGCGTGCACCAGGCGCCCAGTCCCGACCAACCCCGCCGCGCTTCTCGCCGCGTCGCACGGCCTCCACCAGAACCAGCCGCCTCCACACGCGCCGCTCACGAGCGTGGCGACGCGTGGCCTTCGACCTCCATCGACGGCCCCGCCCCCGCGCGCGTGGCCACCGCCTACCGCCGCCATATCCGCATGCCCTTTTGCCCTAGCGTGGGGGCTAAAGAAGGTCTTCTTTTTCTTATTATATTTTGTAAATTTTTGCATGATTTTCCCTTAAGTTTGTTTAATTGCAAAAAGTACCCTTAGGTACATTTCAGTATTTTATTTCATTTTCAATATTGCGAAGACACCCCTGACTTTATGTGATTACTTGGACAATCATTTCGCATCATTTATTTTAATGAAAAATAGCTTGTTGTAGAGAAACTAAATCTTTATCTCATAGCTATTTAATTGCATTTTTGTAAGCCTTGGATATTTTATTAAAAATCAGAGATTGAAAATCAAAGATATTTTACCTATTTTTGCTCTGAAATTCATACATAGTCATTTATCGCTCCAAAAATTGTGAAAAAATTGTGAATGATGCCTTATAGTGTGCTTTTAATTACTGTCCAAGTTTCATCAAAATTGGAGTTGTCGATTGCATAAAATAAATTGTAGAGTGATTTCAGTTCTTGATTTTTAGTTAATTCCACGAATAATATTTTTGAGAAATTTTAACTCTCCTGGATTCTTTATTGAAATATCTATTTGAGATAAATAGTTCTCTGGATAATTTGATTTCGTGGATTTATTAGAAATTAAATACTCGTTATTGCTCTGATTTCAGTAAAAAAATCATAAAAAAATCGAAAAGTGTCAGAAAATTCCAAAAATATTATTGTAGCTTCATTTCATCATTTTTAACTTCCACTAAATTTTTCAAATTTTTTGCATATCATTTGCACGAAAAATTGCATAAAAACTCCAAAAAAGTTGGTTTTTTTAATTTGTGCATTTTTGACCCAAAAAATACAAAAAAAATCCATTTTGCATTCATAGTTGGATTAGGCTCTTAGGAAAATTATAACTTGGTCGATTTGAATCAATTTGACATCAAAAATTAAATTGGGCTAAGTGATCGTTTTCTTATTAACTTAATTCATCCACATTTGTGCATCTGCATTTTCTATTGCATAAAAAATTACAAAAAGAAATCCACTTGGAAAACCGCAATCTAATCCATCTAAGCTGATCCCGAGTTGTTCCTTTGCCTCCTTGAGTCGACCCTGGGGCTTGCCCAGGCTAAATAAACATAAAACCGCGCGTTATTTCATTCGACGATTTAATCGAGCCGTGCGGTAATTTTTGATCGACGCGGATCTATCCGACTGCAACGCACTCGTCAATTATACAACATTAACAAGGGTAGATTTCGGGCTCGTCAAATGGCGCCGTTGCCGGGGAGGCAAACGACTTAGGATCACTTTAGAAAATTAGATTTAGGTTTTCCAATCACTCGGGTAGTCTGATCCCCGAACCACCTGTAACTATTCCATTTTTTAATTATTTTTCTATTTATTTTTTAAATTTTTTTATCTCTCTAACATTTTTATCTTTTTGTGTGAGGGCCCGGTGGACTTGGAGCAGCTTTCTTGAAGTCGACGCATCTCGAACTACATCGGAGGCCGACTATTCGTGGATCAAGTCGGCTGTTGAGACGCCAGAAGGATTTTTCATTTTTTTAACTTGTAAAAATTGTCTGCATTTACAGCGGTTCCTGTTTGGGTTCTCGCGTGTGTAAACATAGTGGAACCGTGTCCCTGTCTGTTGTGTGGTTTGAATTTTAGACTAAGCTTGCACTAGCGGCTCCTTGAGCCACTTTAGGATTTGCTTGTGCTCGTAATATTTATGACCACACTTCACGTAAAAGACGCACTTAGACCGCAGATCTAGTCAAATCAAATTCGTTCTTCACTCGCTAATAGAACTGCCTGTCTAGGAGCGGCTTTTCTCGTTTGCATTTGCATATAGTGTAAAAGATCTCAATTATGTTCTGCATCCTGCATAAAAGCGAAGGGATCACTGTAAGTATTCTCTACTCCGCATACGCATCATTGTTTTTAACTTGCATCGGCTTTTCTAGATTTCCCCCTATGATTTTCAGATTTAAATTAAAAAGGAAATTGGGACTGGACGATAGGCGTGCTGTGTTGTTGACTAACAAAGTGATAACTTAACTTCAAACCGGGACTGCAAAACATTATTGACCAAAAAAGAATCAATAAAATTGGAAAATTATTTGCGGGAGATTAATCCCCGACCTTGTTTTCAGGCTGAGTGAGGGTACTTGAGTGTGTGTGAACACCTTAAGGCAGAGCCCAAATCCCCGCCTTCCATATCACGTTTCGACTAATCCTAGCAAATATCACAAGTCGAATAATTTTAGATTCACTGACTAGTACCAAGTAGCCTCCGCCTGTCTCATGTAGATAGGGGCGAAATCGTGGTACTTTGTGACAAGCTGCCAGTAACCCCCCGGGGTGAAGTTCCGGCCTTGTCAGCCTCCGCCTGCTTGCAGGTAGATAGGGGTGTGGTCTTTGAATCCATCAACTTGGGATAGGAGCGAAGAAAGGAAGGATCGGCGGTATCTTAGGCGACAGGTTAAACAGGGAAGACACATCCGGCTCTGAGCCGATTTCCCTTTAGGCCGTGTAATCCTTGCTATCTTGCTTGAAAAACTCAGACTTAAAATTTACAAGATTAATTGGACTCGATTTCGGGTCCTTCACCGTGTTGAGTGTGAACTCGGGGTTTGCTCTTGCGTTTGTCTTTGTGTCTGTCCGTGTGTGTTATCCTGTGTAATTGCACATTTTTTACCTCAATCTTCTTGCATTCATTCTTTCCTCCTCAAGATGTCAGGATATTGGTCCCCATACTCTGTGACCTCTGGTCACTCCTCCTCGACCATATACCGTTCATCTTCGCTTTCTCCTCCGCCATCCACGGGAGACCCTTACCTGTGGTCGGCTTCCCCTCAACCCGATCATGAAGTCAGAACTACGACTGACTTCTCCACTTCTTCGCATTTCTCACCTACTCCATATCTGCCACTCCCGGATCCACTTCCTTCTTGGGCTGACTGTCCTTACTCTCGAGAGCTTGTTGGAATCAAAGAATCGAATAAAGAGCAAGCCACTGCTGAGACAGATGATTGGAAAATTATATGCCCCCACATACTTCATTCTCACCTCAAGTAGGGACCATACAACAATTTACATATATGCATCCCGACTTGACCTTAGGGCATAACATGGTTGATCGAACAATCTGAATGGAGAGGACTGCACATAATGATTTTCTAGACTTGATTGACTTTAGTGATCAAGCCTCCATTAACCAGCCTTCATTCGAAGAGCCTATACATTCACAAGAGTGGATTAATGAGATAGACTTACCAGTCCCCTGTTTATTGAATCCATCATATGAGGCTCTGACTAATGTCTGCCATTCAGATGGTCCATACTCGACCCAGCATTACATGCCAGAGTCTAGGTATGTTGAGTATGAGACCCCAATGTCTCAGCAGTATCCTCCAATTGAGCAGCACTCTCCCATGATTTGTCATGAGAATTTTGTGAAGGATGACATCTCTAAACTTATTAAGAAAAATGAATCTTTTGGTAACGAGTTGAGAGATGTCATGGACATATTGCACTCAATTTCTTCCAGCTTAGGAATGATAGTGGAAAAGGAAGTAAGTAGATCTGATGTTGAAAACCAAGCAAACATTAGGGAACTCACACAAGGTGTACAGCTGGAGTCCATTCTATCTCCCTCTTCTACTAACCCCTTACCCTCCAATCTAGAGTCTGATCATGCATCCATCAAAAATACCAAAAAAATTGAAAAACTAAAAACTCACATAAAAATTGAAAATGAAAATGATTTAAAAAAATTGGATTCCACCCTAAGGGAAGCACTTGATGAAGAATTGATCTTTAAACTTCCCTTAATAAAGGCCATAGATCACTTTCATGGCCTCAAACGTTTTGTGAGAAGTAAATTGATGCCCAAGAGGTCGGGTATTAAGAGAACAAGGACTGAAAGATACATAGTGTCTATGGCCACATCCTTGGTGATGGGGAGAAAGACCAAGAGCTGCAGAGTGAAGCGGTTGCCCAGAGTGGAATGTGAAATCAAAGACACCATCTTTACCCATGCAAGAATCGATGATGACTCTCCGATAAATATCCTCCCGACCTCTGTGTTTGACAAACTCAAACTCAGGCCAATCAGAAAGACGAGAGAGATCGTTCAGCTGGCTGATCGATCCATCAAACGATCTAGAGGAAATATTTCAGTCATCGTTACTTTCCAAGGTGCTCTACTCCAGGTGGACTTCACAATCATTGACATCGAGCACCGAGGAGAGTTTACCCAGTCTCCGATTATTCTCGAGAAGCCGTTCTTAGCCTCAGCTAAAGCGTCTATAGATTGCGAGACTCGAGAGATCGATTTCTCATCATTGGGAGCACTCCAACCTCGCCCATTCTTTGATACACTTTACTCTAAGGTAACCCGAACATCCGCTGACAGTCGTGACCATCGAGAGGTAGATGAGTCCCACCTCTCTACTACACCTGAGAGACCGACTGCTCGGACGACTGTTTGTTCTGAGACTCCCCACACCTCCACTTCATCAACTACTTGCACGACCACCGTGACAGCTTCTAAGGAGGACTCACGACCGGAAACTATCATTGAGTCGGACACGACCTTTATGGATTGCCTTGATCATTTCGATGATCCGACACAAGAGCCCAATAATGCCAAGCCGACTGAGACCACTAGAACCTTTCCGAGACATATGCTGACCCTTCAGGAATATTACAATCTTTATGGTGACTCGTCTGATGAGGAACCCATATTCAGCACCACACCACGACCCGGCCCTTCTAAGGAAACAACCCATACAGAATTGACTCCACTTAAAAACACGGTTGATCCCTCTTCTAGTCGGCTATCTAGTGAGAGGAAGTCGAGAATTGATTCCTCGAGGTGTTCCCCTGAACCTCTCAAGGTGCATCGCTCTCCACTCCCTCTCAATGATTCAGGTTCTAGAAAATCGACTAAGAATATTTCCTTCAACACACCGGAGAAGGAATTTTCGGAAGAGTCCTCATCTGGTCCAGATAAGGTGATTTATATGAGTGAGCTCAGTTCGGTCGTTCTTAAGCCTTATCTAAGCAAGCAGCCATGTGTCGACCCGCGTTGGACGATCCCTACACCTCACTATTATTCATCTGAGGAAGATTCCGACAGCGACACATATGTATATTATCCACCTCCTCGCGTCCGCAAGAAGGTTCGTCACAAACCTTCTTAATCCTTGTATATTCTAACTCTTTCTTGTACATACATTCTCTCCCTCCCTCCCCAGTGATTCGAATCACTAGCCCCGGTTCCATATCATCTCATGACTACACTTAGGATAATCAGATCCTAAATATAGGGGGGAGAGTGACCCGAGTCTTTCACTATGCAGTGTACATCCTCCATATTACATCGGTCCTCATAATCCCTCCTGTCCTATACTTAGGCTGACCAGAGCCTAAGTATAGGGGGGACCGATGCCCGACGTGTATATATTCATCCATTTCCCCTCTTTTCCTCGTCCGCCTCATTTCCGATCTTCTTCTACACTTAGGCTGCCAGAGCCTATGTATAGGGGGGCGGGGCGACTTCTATACTTTTTGTTATTTTAGCTCTCCTATGCTTAGCCCGAGTTATGTCTTTTTAGTCGCTTTCGTGCTCTGAGGACATAGCACACGCTAAGTATAGGGGGTGTGTATATATTACATATATACTTTACCCATAGCTCGTACTTTCGCGTATTTTCGCGTATTTTTGTATATATTTTACAATAATTATGGGTGGGTAAAAATCGAAAAAAAATAAATTTTTTTTGTATACTTGTATAATACTTGTAAACCTTTTGTAAAAATTAAAAAATAATAATAATAATATTAAAATTTTGTATACTTGTATAATATGTACCATATGTATAATACTTGTATAAAAAGTGTTAAAATTCTTGTAAAACATACTTTTGTAAAATTTGTTGTATACCAAAAAAAATCGTGTATACTATGTACAAATTGTATCAACTAAAAATTGTTGTAAATAATAAAAAAATTGTTGTATACCAGAAAAATAAAACAAAAATGCTTCTTATTTACTCTTGCATATTATCTTGCATTTCAAAAAAAAAGTCTTGAATTTCATTCATAGCATGTCATCTGCACATCATCTGCATATCTTGCATATGCAAGGTTAAAAGCTAGTGGGTTCTGAACTAAGTTATGAGTAGGAATTGAGGATGGACTTGATTTGACCTTAATCCACCTAATTTCAGAGGAACCTTATAGGAACTGGAGTTAAGATTTCTCAGGTCAAGTGACTTAATTCTTTGAGTCCGCAAGTCTACGTTCACATGTCATCTTGATTAGTCTAAGTAGAATATCTCGTGCATACGCAGGATTCTTTTAGATAATGACCAAACTTGGACAAGCACAATGCACGTAGCTCTTCATTGATGAGGTGGTGAGGAGGTAGAATCCTTTAGCTTGGAGTAGCACACGGGCGGAAACATCCGTCCTCCTCTAGGGAGGGTAGTGCATCTCAACCTAGTCTGGTGGTGTTGACATCTAAGGACAGGATGTTGTGGGTTGCAATAATGCTTCAAAAGAGGGATAGTCTACTGGCTCAAGAGGAAAAACTCCTGATGTACATGCTGCACCTTGTATATAGTTCCCAAAAAAAAAGAAAGAAAAAAAAAGAAAAAATGCAAGAACTCCAAAAAATAGACAGGCCAAAACAAAAAAAATATATTTCCTGTCGGAGTATGTATATTAGCAAGAAGTCTGCAGCTGGATGACTTGGCTACACTGGTCAGGCATCCCGGGATAGGTAGCTACACTGGCTACCGTCCATTCTTTTCTCTACCCCCTCCTCTTGAGCTGGTCGCACTTGAACTTAGAAGGGATTACCCCGCTCCTCGAGGAAAGAGTTACTGGACCGAGTTATTTGAGTTACCTTGTTAGAGGAGGCTAGTTTTGAAACATTTCTGATGTGGAGAGTTACATTTCACTTACACAGTACAAATAAGAATCATAGTCATCAGAAATGTGCGTCTGAGGATTTGTTCTGACCTGACTATTAAGGAGTCTTGAATAGAAGACTTGTGGAACTTGAAGTGTGTTATGTCTTAAGTTCAGGTCCCAATGAGGTTCCGCCACACAATTAATCCAAAGGTTAAGTCAAGCTCCATTTTTAACTTTTGTTCATGACCTTGGTATGGAACCCAAAATCATTTCACTCTTGCATTTCATTTTAGTTGCTCGGGGACGAGCAAGGTTTAAGTATAGGGGGTTGATGAATCTGTGATTCATCACTCTAAAACTTGAAAAATAGAGCTTTGTTCCCGAGTAAATAGCAGCATATTTCCACTTATATTGCATAAATAGCATTCATGCACGCAAGCATAATATCTGCATTTTAGCATTCAAATTTGCTTAAATAAGAAGTCAATTTCACTTGTAAATATCTACCTGTATATTAGATAAAGTACCTTATTTGTATATATTTTATACTAACTACAAATCCAATAAAACCAACTCTATAGTGTTTATATTACTAACACTAATTAAAGAAAAATATCTAAAAATTAACTTGCAAAATCACCCAATAAAACCCCAACCCAAGTTTGAAGACCTTAGACCTTAAAACGCACATATCTCTCTCATACAACCTCTGAATAAGGTCTACTCACTGTTAAAGTAATGCACATTCAAAGACCTTCGAAACAAGACCAATTTCACTAAAATCGGAGCTCGTATGCAAAACTTGAGTTTTGGGCCCCTATTGTACAAATTGACCGTTTTGCCCCTGTAATTTACCATTTCATTTTCTTAATTATTAAAAATCCAAAAAAATAGATTAAGTTGTAAATATTCTTCTCATATTTTCTCTATTTTTATTTTTCTCTCTTTTAAAAAATGACAAAAAAATTACAAAAGATAAAATGCGGTATTTTGTATCTATAAGGTACCACCTAAAAATACATCTTTGTACAGATGATTCCCTTTGATTTTCGGCCCTTCACGAAAGTTGTAGATCTCATCGCGACGAGCAACTTTTGTGTTGACCACTTTTTGATTTAATCCCTTTATTATTTCTTTTTGATTTTTATTTACATTTAATTTTTGATTTTTCTAGGAGCGACATGTGGCAGCTCCTGGAGCTGCCACATGTCACTCTATTATTTTATTAATTTCGGATTTATTTTATTATTTTCGGATTTATTTTTATTATTATATTATTTTTATTATTTTAATTTTTTAGTAGCCTTTTATTTAATTTTATTACTTTATTTATTTAATCTCCCTTTTACCTCTTCCCTTGCTTGCCTTCCACTCCAAGCCACCACTATCACCACTTCCTCCATCTTCTCCATCCCTTCTCCAACTTCCCTCTCCTCTCTCTTTATATTCCTATCTTCTCCTCCATTATTTTTCATCCGCCATTCCGTATTCCAACGAAAAGAGAGCGAGCTTGGAGTGTTCCCGTCGGTGACAGCGACCTAACATCATCCTCGAGCAACAACCTCTCCACGGCGAGATCCGAGGTGGTATTAACCACTTCGTCGCAGTCATCCTTCATAGGAAGCTACTCAAGCTTCGGAGGCCGCCATCTCCTTGAAGCGACGATCATCGGAGTCGAAGATATTCTCCTCCTCCACAGGCGACATCATCCACCCATCACAGGTAAAGTACTCTTCTACTTTTTCTTATCATTTTTTTATCTAACAATTTTTTTGTTTTGTTGTTCATCATCACAATCACCACAAATTTTTCATTCACCACCATCATTATCACACATAACACACACCTCATCTTCATTACATTTTTTATTCCTGTTTACAAAGAAAATACAAAAAATACAAATAAAAAAAACAAAACAAAAAAAAAGTTGCAGAACTGGTCTGCCGTCGACGCCGCCCATCCCCGCCTGCACGACCGCCTCCTTCCTCCTCCAACCGTCCATAGCTGCCCGCTGATGTGAGCACCGTCCAGCCCCCGCTCCACCCAGCGCGACGGCCTGCATCACCCAGCCGCCTCCGCGGTGCGCCGCTCAACGCGTGCCGCCCCGTCAGTGCTCCTCCACGCTGCGTGCGCCGCCATGCGGTTCTTAGCCGATCCCCGACCGCGTAGCCCCGCGCGGCCGTCATCCTCACCCATCTCGCCAGCCCCCGAGAGCGCCGCCGTTCACGCGTAACAGCGGCGCTGCGCCGCCTCGACGCCCCACCTCAGCAGCCGCGGTGCGCCGCCCGATCCTTCCCCGTCGCCACGAGCGGCGCCGCACCTCCGCGGCCAAGCGTGCACCAGGCACCCAGTCACGGCCATCCCCGCCGCGCTTCTCGCCGCGTTGCGAGGCCTCCACCAGAACCAGCTGCCTCCACGCACGCCGCTCACGAGCGTGGCGACGCGTGGCCTCCGACCTCCATCGACGGCCCCGCCCCCGCGCGCGTGGCCACCGCCTGCCGCCGCCATATCCGCATGCCCTTTTGTCCTAGCGTGGGGGATAAAGAAGGTCTTCTTTTTCTTATTATAATTGTAAATTTTGCATGATTTTCCCTTAAGTTTGTTTAACTGCAAAAAGTACCCTTAGGTACATTTCAGTATTTTATTTCATTTTCAGTATTGCGAAGACACCCCTGACTTTACGTGATTACTTGGACAATCATTTTGCATCATTTATTTTAATGAAAAATAGCTTGTTGTAGAGAAACTAAATCTTTATCTCCTAGCTATTTAATTGCATTTTTGTAAGCCTTGGATATTTTATTAAAAATCAGAGATTGAAAATAAAAGATATTTTACCGATTTTTGCTCTGAAATTCATACATAGTCATTTATCGCTCCAAAATTGTGAAAAAATTGTGAATGATGCATTTTAGTGTGCTTTAATTACTATCCAAGTTTCATCAAAATTGGAGTTGTCGATTGCATAAAATAAATTGTAGAGTGATTTCAGTACTTGATTTTTAGTTAATTCCACGAATAATATTTTTGATAAATTTTAACTCTCCTGGATTCTCTATTGAAATATCTATTTGAGATAAATAGTTCTCTGGATAATTTGATTTCGTGGATTTATTAGAAATTAAATACTCGTTATTGCTCTGATTTCAGTAAAAAATTCATAAAAAATCGAAAAGTGTCAGAAAATTACAAAAATATTATTGTAGCTTCATTTCATCATTTTTAACTTCCAGTAAATTTTTCAAAATTTTTGCATATCATTTGCACGAAAAATTGCATAAAAACTACAAAAAAGTTTGTTTGTTCATTTGTGCATTTTTGACCCAAAAATTACAAAATAAAATCCATTTTGCATTCATAGTTGGATTAGGCTCTTAGGAAAATTATAACTTGGTCGATTTGATCAATTTGACATCAAAAATTAAATTTGGCTAAGTGATCGTTTTCTTATTAACTTAATTCATACACATTTGTGCATCTGCATTTTCTATTGCATAAAAAATTACAAAAAGAAATCCACTTGGAAAACCGCAATCTAATCCATCTAAGCTGATCTCGAGTTGTTCCTTTGCCTCCTTGAGTCGACCCTGGGGTTTGCCCAGGCTAAATAAACATAAAACCGCGCGTTATTTCATTCGACGATTTAATCGAGCCGTGCAGTTATTTTTGATCGATGTGGATCTATCCGACTGTAACGCACTCGTCAATTATACAACATTAACAAGGGTAGATTTCGGGCTTGTCAGTATTTTTATAATTTTTATGGATTTTATGATGCAAACATTACTGAAAATGGATGTTTTTGATTTTTTATAAATATTAAAATCCAATAAATATGCAAAATAAAAATATGACGTGAAAGAGTGATGCAACAGGAGCTTAACTCTATTTTTGGGGTTTTTTTTGAATTTTATAGATGCATGCAAAAAATAGAGATAACACCAAGAAAATACACTCCTGGTAGGGACGATATTATAATATTAAAAAAACATAGGGGCCTCATTGCAATATTCCAGAAATTATACAACTATATAAAAAAGTTTCTGGACGAAATACAAAAAGCTAAAGCCGTAAGGAGGTCACTGCAAAAAGCCCACCCACGCACGTGCTACGCACGCACCTAGGGAGGACTGATTCGCAATATTCAAAAACACGAGGGCCTTTATCCAAAAATGCCAGAACTATTTTAACTGCAAGTGAAAATTTTAGAACTAAAACTAAATACAAACAAAAACTGGGGTCCCTCTGCAAAATTGCCAAGCCACGTGCGCAACGCACGTGACCTGGTATGGATCATTCCACAAATAGACAAAAGTTAGGGGTTACAAATGCAAAATCCACAAAATAATAAGCCTGCAGATGAATGTTTAAGTATTGTTTCTTAAATGCAAAAACTGACGAGGTGACGATGCAAAATACCCCACTCAGGCGCGATCCAATGGCGGCAGATCTCTCACTTATGCCACGTGGCACGCTGGCGACGCCCGATACTGCTTCGCTGTGACAGCCTGGATTAGATGCTCCTTGATCGATCGGACGTCTGACACGAATGAGATCCTACGGCTGCTGCTGCTTCTGGAGAAGGCTCTTTGATCGGACAACGCGGAGAGGTCCAACAAGAACACCTGAAGAACAAGCCCCTGTCGGTTTTGAATCAACCAAGGGCGGCTCCTCCGTGCACCTGGACGGTCCCCAACCGTCTCCATGTACTCCTGCATGTCCTTTCTATATCCTGGTGGCGTCAAAGGTCGCTGAAGGCGACCAGAGCTACACCACGATGAACAGATCGAGGGAGCGCTCCAAGTGGCTCCGGTAACCCCAAAATTCACGCCCAGGTGCTTTCCATGCTCCAAAGATGCCTGAAAAAAGTCAATAGGGTCGCGGGAAAAATGCCGGGACCCTCCAGTAGCGAAAAGGTGGATAGTGGCGGAGGATAACGGAAATGGGGGCTCGCCGGAGCAAGCTCCGGCAAGGTGGAGAAGATGATGATCTGACGAGTGAAATACGAAGAGAAAAGAGGGGGATTGATCCTAAGACTACGACTGACCTACAAATGCAAAGAAAACAATATGAAACGCAAACCTCGAGGGTGAAATGCCCGAGATGAACCTCACAGCAGTGCGACTGTCGGAGATGGTGGAACGTGCCTCAGAGCCTGAGATGCACCTCAACGAGGTGCTGGGATCGACCCTCTGTCACCGGGGATCCTTCAGTAACCACTCGGAGGTCTAGGCTGGCCCTAACGTGGTTCGAAGGAAGGAAGGGAGGATCGGGTGTCTTTTTGAAAGAATGGTGGTCGGGTGTGAAAGACGAGGTGATAACGGATGGCTTAATGATCCAATGCCTGAAAATAACCCCAGGCGTGTATCACTGATGATTGAGAAACAATATCCTAGAAGACACCATTATGAAAGGAGCAACGAGTCGGCCTAGAAAATAGCGAGAAAATGGGACAAAACCCATCTCTGATTATTTACAGACCTCGATCAGAGAGTTGACCGAGGTCAACGAAGGACGGGTTCTGGTTGGTCCATGTGGACCAACCAGAAAAATCCTTGGAAAAAAGTCTTATTAATTCGTTTATAAATAATAAATGAATTTATTAATTTATTATTATAAAATAAAAAAAAGTTTGTTGTCTTCTAAATTATTTTATGGTGATTTTTAATTATTTTATGAAGTATAATTTTACAAGTTACTCTTTTAGGCTATATAGATATATATATATATATCTATATATTTTATTATTTTATTTTTTTGTGAATTTAATTTTATTTATTTTTGTTTATTATTTTATAAATTTAGAAAGTATTTTTATACACTTAAAAATATTTTTATTTTATTTTTCTGATGTAATTTGTATACTTAATAAAAATATGAGTGTTAAATATACTGGTATAAGTATATGTATTTTACCTATGTCTTTTATATACAAGTATTTTATTTTGAGTTTTCTTTAAGTTTTTTTCCTGATTTTAATATACATATCTATTATAAATAATATTTACAAAATTTATAAAAATATAAAATTATGAAAATAATGAATAATAAATAAATTGAATATTTTAATCTGTACAAGTATATAGTGGGGGTCCAAAAATCAACTTTCAAACCGTAGCTCCGCCAAATGTGAAACCACTGCCATTAAATAGCTTATTTTAAATTATATACAATTAAAGGCGAGTTTGATGCATTTGGAGTTTTTATTTGGGAGATACAGGTCTGGGAAGTTGGGATTCTGGAGATTTATTCAGATCATAAATTTTTATCTGTACATTATTTTTGAGTGAAATTAAATTTGTATTTTTCTTTGTTTAATTATCTATAACTTTCATGTTCAAAGGTTCTTTAGTTGAAGTATAAAAAGTGGAACCAAAAATAGGTCCCAAAATGAATAAAGAATGAATAAAAGGTATTTTTATTGTATTTTGGCCCTTATCTCCCCCTACTTTATTCCTTGTCGACCTAGTCATCGAGATGCCTAGGTCTCGGGGTTTCGGATCATAGAATATTTACAATATTTTATTCTTTTTCTTTTCTTTTCTTATTATATAATTTTGGCTTTAAAAACTGCATTTTGTACACTTTTTACACACATATGTATGAATGCTAAAATGCATGAATTAATGCTATTTACACGCATTTACTATGGTTTTTAAGGCCAAAATGATAGAATAAAGATGATGAGATGTAGATTCATCATCCCCCTATACTTTCCATTGCTAGTCCCTAGCGAACACATATGCAATAAGTGCAGAAAAAGAAAAACAAAGAAAAGAAAAAAGAAGAAATTGGATTTAGTTTAATTATTAAACTTGTCTTCACAAAATCAAAGTTTGGAGCTTAAGTCAGACCTTTGGAATTTTAGTGCGGGTGGAACCCTAATGAGAACCGTATTTGAAATCCAACAGTCCCTGAGAATCTCGAAACTCTATTCAAGTCTCCTCAATAGCCAGGTCAGAAATATCTCAACTTATACGCAAACCCTTACGACTATGAATCTGACTCGTACATTGTAAGTGATAGTGGCTCTCCCCAACTAGAATGACAAAGAGACTGACTTCTCCAGCATGACAACCCAATGATTCCCCAATCCAATGACTCCTTCCTCGAGGCGTGGGGTATTCCCTTCTAAGTTTAAGTGACAACCAGCTCAAGAGGAGGGGGTGAAGAGAAGAATCGACGGTAGCCAGTGTAGCTACCTATCTTAGGATGCAAGACCAGTGTAGTTAAGTCATCCAGCTGCAGGCTCACCTAATATGACTTTGGAACTCAAGCTTGCTTATTTTCTATACAACATACTTTTGCAGGCATTTTATTTTTGTACAGGCCTATCTCTTTCTTTTTTTTTTGAAATACTATTCACATCAGCATTTACATAGGGAGTTTTTCCTCTTGAGCCAGTAGACTATCCCTCTTTTGAAGCTTTATTACAACCCACACTCTCATGTCTTTAGAATTCCTCATCACTGGACTGGTTGAGATGCACTTCCCTCCCTAGAGGAGGACAGGTGTTTCCACTTGTGTGCGTCTCATATCGGTAAATCCAATCCCCTCACCACTCCAACTGAGTTGAGCCATGTGAAAGGTGCAGGTGTCCAAGTTAGGTTATTATCAACAAGAGTCGTGTGTGTGCTCCTGAAATACTCTACTTAGGCAGTCAAGAATCCATTGAACTAAGTCCCGTGATCCTCAGAGAATTAAGTCAACTAGACCTGAAGTACCTCAAACCCATTTCCTATAAGGTTCCTGTTATTATGTAGATTTTAAGGTCCAATCAAGCTCCAATCTCCATATTTTACTTAGACTTGTTCAACTATCAAACTCAATCCGAAAAATGCGAATGCTATGCAAATGATATGCAGAATGCAGAAAATACTTTTGTGATGCAATTTTCAAGATTTTGAACTTTTTATGGGTTTTTGAAAGATGATGATGCACATGCATTTTTTTGTATTTTTCAAAAAGGATTTTCAAATGATTTTGGATTTTAGTTTTGCAAATGTTTTTGGGATTTTTGAAAACAAATATTTTTTTGGCTGGAAACTAGGTCAAAATATTTACACGGGAGTACTTCTTATATCTACAAGAAATGGATTTCAAGAATTTACAAGGGTAAGTGATCAATTTTATAGATATAGATATATAAAGAATTTAGGTATGATGTATGTATTCCTTAAACTTATTTGACACAGGTTTTTCAAACAATTTTTGAAAACTATACCAAAATAATTTTTACAAACATTTTACAAACATGTACACACATTTGAAAATCATTTTGCAAAGGTTTTCAAACAATATAGATAGATTTTTCAAAATATTTTTTTTGCAACCATTTTTCAAACCATTTGCAAATCATTTTTCAAACATTTTATTTCACACAAAGAAAATAAGTTTTCAAAACAAAGTATTTTACAAAGGTTGAAAACATGTAATAAAATGTTTTCAAAATAGTTTTCAAAAGATTTTCACACAGATTTTTAACTATTTTTCAAACATTTTGCATAAAACATTTTCACCTGATTTATATATTAATATATACAAAAAGAATTTGAGGAATAAAACATATTTTTATTATGGTTTTTAACGAATTTTAATGAATTATAAGCCATATTATTAGGAAAATATGAAAGTACGAGTTATGGCTAAAGTATATACACAGTATATACGACCCCCTATACTTAGCTTGAGCTATGTCCTCATAGATCAGAGAGAAAAGAGAAGACATAACTCGTACTGAGTATAGAAAAATCTAAAGAATAAACAAATGAAGAAATGAATGAATCAATGGGAAGTTGACCGTCCCCCCTATACTTAGGATCAAATAATCCTAATTATAGCAGACTGTACACAAAGCAGGGAGGGTCAAGGGTGGGAATGAACAGATCGTACTCAGATTGTCTCCCCCTATACTTAGGGTAAGATATCCCTAAGTATAGACAAGAAGAGGAGACAATGGAGAGGATCGAAAAGAATGAAAACTCGGGGTGCACAGCCCCCTATACTTAGGACAAAGTACGTCCTAGGTATAGAAAACAGACAAAAAGGTGCGACACCTTTTGAATAGATAAGGAAGATAGAAAAGGAAAAAAAGAAAATAGATGAAAGTGGAAGAAGAGATCGTGAGGGTGTACACACCACTCCCCCTATACTTAGGGTAAAAGAAGCCCTAAGTATAGGCAACGATAGGAGTGATGACATGGAACAATGAATGAACACTCAACTCGTCCACCCCCTATACTTATGACAAAGTACGTCCTAAGAAAGGCAAACACGAGAATGGGTGGATGAGCAAAATGGGAGAGGGACAGAGATGAACAGAAGAGGATATACAGCAGAGGTGGATGTACACAAGAACCAAGAAGGTAGAAAGCGAACCTTCTTGCGGGACCGCTGAGGAATGGATCTGGTATGGTGCAGGTCGACTTCAGGGTCCACAGTGGACAGAAGCTGATCAGGGCCGATAGAGGGAAGATCCTCGGTGGTCCTAGGGTGAAGAGGCATAGACGGGTGAGTGGAAGAAGTGTGGTCAGGTCTGGCCTTGGGGGTCTCGCTGATATCTAAGTGGAATGGGACAAACTCATCATCATCGGAAGAAGTGTAGTCAGAGTTGTCTTGTGAGGTGTCGTCCAGGTCAAAACCAAAAGGAACGAACTCATCAGTGGAAGTAGTCGAACTCTGTTCGTCCTCTATAATCTCAACCGGATCGTCTTTCTCATCTAAAGGCCCGAATTCCCGAAGAAAAGCAATCAAATCAAATTCGGCCTTTGGCTCATCAGTATCTGAATGAACAGGAGCGGACTCATCAGTGAAAGTAGTCGAAACGTGTCCATCCTATATAGTCTCTAAATCTGCCCTCCGCTCAATGGTGTCAATCGTGTAAATCCCGCGGATGTCATCAACACAACACCAAGTCCCATAAGAAGGAATGATGAGGTCCATGCTTTTCGAGTCTTCCTCCACGGGGAGGAATTCTCGAGTCTCAATGGAATCCAATGAACAACAAAATTCTCTGATAGTCTCATCAAGGTCATGGTCCTCAGGATCATCCAGAATAGGTGAATTCGCATCAGGTGCAGGTCTCTGGTCGGCTGTAGGTGCGGTGATCAACTCTTCGCTCTCGTTAGCTGGACGGAAGCAAATATCTCCTGATCCGTAGTCAATAACGACCCTCACAAAGGCGAGGAATGGTCGTCCTAGGATGATTGGAGAGTGCTCCCCAGTGGAGGTCTCCATGGGCAACACGACAAAGTCAACGTGGTAGCTCGTGCCCTGAATCGAGATGACGGAGTTTTCAAGGATACTCTTCGGCCTCTTTATTGATCCATCCGCAAACTATACGATCATCCTGGTCTTCTTGAGAGGCCCTAAGTGAAGAGACTGTACCAACGAGAAGGGTAAGATGCTAATCGAAGCACTGCCGTCTAGGAGAGTGTGATCACATGTGAAGTCAGAGATGGTGTAGCTAATGAAAGGTGTGGCAGTGCTCTTCTTCCGAGGAATGGGAAGATGAGTGTTGGCGTGGGCAGTGGCCATGGTTAGAATATGACGCTCAGATCTGCTCCTCCGCTTTCTCTTCTTTGGAAGAGGAGCAGATAAATTAGTCATGGCCTGCTGAAGTGGAGCGCGGATAAGCTCATGAGTGGTGGCCACCACTTTGGGTTCAGCCAATATTTTTTTGAATTTTTGGACATCCTCCATACAAGGGAGGAAGTCGGAATCAGCATATACACGAGGCATGCCAAGAGAAGTCTGTACATCAGCATCCTCGAGGTCAAAGGTGGGACTGGGTGTGAAAGGCTGTGTGGTCAAAGGTTCTGGCAAGTGGTACCTCTCCTCACAGTCTGACTCGATTATGTGTCTCCCAAGCTCTTTTTGTGTTTTTAAAATTTTCTCATTTTTTTGGATTTTGGGCGATTGCAAGCTCGCATGGTAATTCTTAGATGAATCCAAATCCTGAAAGAATGGAGCGACATCCTCATTCTTATTCAAACTGGTAAGATCATTGATCCTTGACTTCACACGCTCCATCATCTGATTCAAGGTCTTAAGTGTGGATACCATGAAAGGTGACTCCAAAATCTCAAGATCGGGCATGTCGAATGTGGGCGGTGGGTGTGGACAAAAATCACATTCCGGATCAGGATACTCAAGGAAGAGCAGGTTGTCGAAATATTAAGGTGATGGTGGGGGAAATGATTGGTGAAGATCAAGGTCTGAATCCTGAAATAGTGGGTTGGTCGGATATGTACAAAAATCAGGAGTAAAGTCCACCTGGAAAAAGAGAGGTGGACCGGCTGGAGCGAACGGGGGATCTGCAAAGTCCGGATAGAAAATGCTCCAGGGGTCCATCTCGAAAACAAAAGGAAATGATCGGGAGAACAGGCAGGTCAAGTCAAGAAAGTGAAAAAGAAAGCGCAAATGCGCAGAGGCTATCTAGAATACACACAAGCAAGCACAAACAAACTCACATAAGACAAACCCTCAATTCACCTACTCAACTCGGTGGAGACCGAAAAGTCGGTCTTTTTATCTTATCTGTTTTAGAGTTAGGTGAGAAGTCCAAAATTGCACACACACTGAGGGGGCTGAAATGGGATTTGGGCATTAGTTCTTAGGGTGTGCGCGAGCAAGTAAAAGTGAAGACAATGAGGGGATCACTCGCCCCAAGAGAATTTTTCTTTTTGGTTGATTTTAGGGTCAAGTAATGTTAGCAGTCCCAATTTTATTGGTTGTCACTTTTTTTGGATTTTTTTAAAAAGCAATGCATGATCCTATCAGGGAGTCAATTCCTTTAAGCTCCTAGGTGGTCAAAATCAGAGGTAGAAGCGGAAAAGCAATGCAAGCGGCAAACGATGATGGATGCTAAAGCGTAAAAGCTCACCTTGCCTCCAGCACTCTACATGCAAAGATGCTCAACAGAATTGAAACCTATCCTATATGCAACTGTAAAGCCGGTGAAATCGCCCTAAGTGTGAGAAGCTGCTATTAGCATGAAGCATCACAAGTTGATAACCGATCTTCAATCCAGGAGTCCAGTCTAGGCTCACCCCTCCTCCTCTCGACACATCGAGTTAAAGAGCATCGCTTGGCAGGGTGGGCTCGTGGCATGAAGGCTCGATGATGATGAGGCGACTGTTTAAAGTTTAAACTATGTCCAAATGAGACTATAAGCACAGGCAAAGATATTAGGTGTTTGGCCTTAAGACTACGTCAAGCAACTCCTACTGCTAAGGGCTCAATCACACAAAAGAAATAAAATCAAAATTGGGAAAACAAAATAAAAAAATGCGAAGGAAAACGCGAGAAAAGCCGCGGTGAGCCCCCAAGTGAACAATCACTTGGAAATTAGGCCCGAGAGTCCAAGGTCCGAGTACCTGTATTATTACAATAATATAGTCTCTCTCACTAAAATTACAAAAATAAATACAAGGAATAAATGCAACAACTAAGGTCGAGCTCGCTCTTCAAAATTCCTCTTCGTCCCCTTGGTGCTCGGCTGGTAGATGCCGACTTCACGTGGGTGCACAGGCGCCTAGGGTGGAGCGCCTCCCTTGATCCGCAGTTCCTCGCACAATGTCAACAAGAGAGTGGTTAGACAACTCAAACAATTATATCAAAAATAAGGTAAATAAAATAAATAAAAATAAAAAGACATGGAATAGATAATCAATCACAAACACAAGCAAAAATCCGAACTACGCGTTGTTGCTCCTCGGCAACGGCGCCATTTGATAACAAGGGTTTTTCACAGGTCTAAATAGTGCACACAAGGCGGGACTGCAATGTCGCTGTGGCGACCCATAAGAAACCCTAATTAATCAACAATTAATCCACGGTAATATAAATAAAACAATGACAATAGAAGTGGAGTTAAAATTTATTTTAACTCTACAAGAAATGTGTATAGTGCAAGTATGTAGAGTGTCGAACACAGGGAGGAGACAAGTAGAATGGGGCAAAATGCTCAAAATGTGAATGTGGCGTATTTGTCTATCTATGCTATTTTTGTGGATTTTTAATTTTATATTTTTTATTTAGTTTTTAATTTTATATTTTTGTATTTTGATTTTAAATTTTCTGATTTTATATTTTCTTTTTGTATTTTATATTTTATATTTTCTTTTTCAATAATAGAAATATATATACAATATAAGAGAGGGGATAAGGTATCTATAAAAATAAGGAAAAATACTCAAAAATTAGGGAATAAAATGTTTTAGGTTTTTTTTATATTTTTCAAATGTTTTTGTGATTTTTATAGGGTTTTCTGAATTTTTTTGGTATTTTTAAAGTCAAAAAATACTGAAGATTGGGAAGAAAATTTACAGCTGAAGCTAAAATGGGAATGAAAAATAGCAAACAGTGACACAATTTCCCAAATTAATTTTAAATGAAAGATGATAAAACAAAAAAAATCAGGAACAAAGTTTATATTTTTAGGATTTTCGTGGAATTTTTAAGATTTTTATAAAGGTTTTTGGGATTTTTTAATTTTTAGGAGTTTTCTTTTATATTTTTTAATGATTTTTGGTTTGAAATTAAATTACACAAAAATATGCAAAATATATTTTTTTGGGAAATTTCTGGGGTATTTTTATAATTTTTATGGATTTTATGATGCAAACAGTGTTGAAAATGGATGTTTTTGATTTTTTTATAAATATTAAAGTGCAAATAATATGCAAAATAAAAATATGACGTGAAAGATTGATGCAACAGGAGCTTAACTCTATTTTTGGGGGATTTTTCGAATTTTATAGGTGCATGCAAAAAATAGAGATAACTACAAGAAAATACACTCCTAGCAGGGACGATATTGTAATATTCAAAAAACTTAGGGGCCTCTTTGCAATATTCCAGAAATTATACAACTATATAAAAAAGTTTCTGGACGAAATACAAAAAGCTAAAGCCGCGAGGAGGACACTACAAAAAGCCCACCCACGCACGTGCTACGCACGCGCTTTGGGAGGACTGATTCACAATATTCAAAAACACGGGGGCCTTTATGCAAAAACGCCATAACTATTTTAACTACAAGTGAAAATTTTAGAACTAAAACTAAACACAAACAAAAATCGGGGTCCCTCTGCAAAATCGCCAAGCCATGCGCAACACACTTGACCTGGTAGGGACCACTCCGCAAATAGGCAAAAGTTAGGGGTTACAAATGCAAAATCCCCAAAATAATAAGCTTGCAGATGAATGTTCAAATACTATTTCTTAAATGCAAAAACCGACAGGGTGACGATGCAAAATACCCTACTCGGGCGCGATCCAACGGCGGCAGATCTCTCATTTATGCCACGTGGCACGCTGGCGACGCCCGATACCGCTTCGCTCTGACGGCCTGGATTAGATGCTCCTTGATCGATCGGACGGCTGACACGAACGAGATACTACGGCCGCTGCTGCTTTTGGAGAAGGCTCTTTGATCGGACGGCGTGGAGAGGTCCAACAAGAACACCTGAAGAACAAGCCCCCGTCGGGTTCGAATCGACCAAGGGCGGCTCCTCCGTGCACCTGGGCGGTCCCCGACCGTCTCCGTGTACTCCTGCAGGTCCTTTCTACATCCTGATGGCATCAAAGGTCGCTGAAGGTGACCGGAGCAGCACCACGATGAACAGGTTGAGGGAGCGCTCCAGGTGGCTCCGGCAACCCAAAAATTAACCCCCAGGTGCTTTCCGTGCTCCAAAGATACCTGAAAAAAGTCAATAGGGTCACAGGCAAAATGCCGCTACCTCCAGTGGCGAAAAGGTGGACGGTGGGCGGAGGATAACAGAAATGGGGGCTCGTCGGAGCAAGCTCCGGCGAGGTGGAGAAGATGATGATCTGATAAGTGAAATACGAAGAGAAAAGAGAGGGATTGATCCTAAGACTACGACTAACCTACAAATACAAAGTAAACAAGATGAAAGGCAAACCTCGAGGGAGAAATACGCGAGATGAACCTCATGGCGGCGCGACCGCCGGAGTTGGTGGAACACGCCTCAGAGCCCGAGATGCACCTCAACGAGGTGCTGGGATCGACCCTTTGTCACTGGTGATACTTCAGCAACCACTCGGAGGTCTAGGCTGGCCCTAACGCAGTTCGAATGAAGGAAGGGAGGATCGGGTGTCTTTTTGAAAGAATGGTGGTCGGGCGTGAAAGAAGAGGTTATAACGGGTGGCTCAATGATCCAATGCCCGAAAATAACTCTAGGCGTGTATCACTGATGATTGAGGAACAATATCCTAGAAGACACCATCATGAAAGGAGCAACGAGTCGACCTAGAAAATAGTGAGAAAATAGGACAAAACCCATCTCTGACAATGTACAGACCTCGGTCAGAGAGTTGACCGAGGTCAACCAAGGACGGGTTCTGGTTGGTCCTCGTGGACCAACCAGAAAAATCCTTTAAAAAAAGTCTTATTAATCGGTTTATAAATAATAAATGAAATTATTAATTTAAGATTATAAAATAAAAAAGTTTGTTATTTTCTAAATTATTTTATGGTGATTTTTAATTATTTTTATGTAGTATAATTTTACAAGTTACTCTTTTAGGCTATATAGGTATATATATATCTATATATTTTATTATTTTATTTTTATTTTGTGAATTTAATTTTATTTATTTTTGTTTATTATTTTATAAATTTGGATAGTATTTTTATACAATTAAAAATATTTTTTTTATTTTTATGATGTAGTTTTTGTATTTAATAAAAATATGAGTGTTAAATATACATGTATAAGTATAGGTATTTTACCTATGTCTTTTATATACAAGTATTTTATTTTGAGTTTTCTTTGAGTTTTTATTCTGATTTTAATATACATATTTATTATAAATAATATTTACATAATTATAAAAATATAAAATTATGAAAATAAAGAATAATAAATAAATTGAATATTTTAATATGTACAAGTATACAATGGGGTTCCAAAACTCAACTTTCAAACCGTAGCTCCGCCAATTGCGAAACCACCACCATTAAATAGCTTATTTTAAATTATATACAATTAAAGGTGAGTTTGATGCATTTAGAGTTTTTATTTGGGAGATATAGGTATGGGAAGTTGGGATTTTGGAATTTTATTCAGATCATAACTTTTTATCTGTACATTATTTTTGAGTGAAATCAATTTTGTATTTTTCTTTATTTAATTATCTACAACTTTAATGTTCAAAGTTTCTTTATTTGAAGTATAAAAAAGTGGAACTAAAAATAGGTCCAAAAATGAATAAAGAAAGAATAAAAGGTAATTTTATTATATTTTGGCCCTTATCTCCCCCTACTTTATTCCTTGTCGACCTAGTCATCGAGATGCCTAGGTCTCGGGGTTTCGGGTCATAAAATATTTACAATATTTTATTCTTTATCTTTTCTTTTCTTTACTTTATTCTATAATTTTGGCTTTAAAAACCGCATTTTGTACACTTTTCACAAACATATGTATGAATGCTAAAATGCATGAATTAATGCTATTTACATGCATTTACTAGGGTTTTTAAGGCCAAAATGATAGAATAAAGATGATGAATCGTAGATTCATCAGATGCACACAGACAAAAACAAAAATACTTTTGGTAACATCCGAGGCAAGTGTTTGCAGCAAGTAACAGGACCCAAGAGTGAGTCCATGCTTAGGGTACAAGTCTAGGGATTTGGGCTCTATTCCTTAAGTGTACGTGCCTCACTTTGTCTGTAGAGTACATGCAAACAATGAGGGGATTGCTCTCCCCACAAAAAAATTTTGAGTCCAGTTTTTTTATTTTTGGTCAAGTTTTTCCTAATTTTTAATGATTTTCATTTTTAGATATTTTCAATAATATATAGTGGGAGGTCGGTTCTTTTTAATTTTTCAAAATATGTCTCACGGTGTGAGAATCATTGAAAGCAGCTAAAAACAATGATGCATGCAGAGATAGATATAATACATGATGCCGGTAGTCAACATGCAAGTGATCCGTGTAGAATTTAAAACCTAAGCTAATGCATGCAAAAAGAAGTAAAACCAGTATCCTAGACCAACAACTCTATTGTAAGAATGAAATATTTTTCAAAACTGTGAATTATGCCTATGTGTGGATTAGGGGATAGGTTTCTACTTTAGTCGTCTAGCCAATCAAGCATTCATCCCTAGGCTCCACGAAATCACGAGAAACAAATAAAATCGATGAAAAACCAAAACCCGTGGTGGGGTCCCCCAAGTGCACTCGCACCCGATGAAATAGATCTCGAAGAAAGTCTCAAAGTTTGGGTATAAGTGAGGATGTCATTAGTGGACCCCTTCTACAGAAAGTCAAACCCGACAAGTTCTCCTTCCTCTCTCAAAAATTCAAAAACATCTCTAAGTACAAAAAAGATTCATCTAACTTGCTCTGCTCATCTACAACCGACTCATAGAGAAGGAGTTGATCTCTGCACTCTCAACAACTTCTACTTCTGAAGAAGCCGGCTGATCCCGCAGGCCCTTAAAAACTAATTAGCAAACAAACACAAAAATCGTAAAATGAAATAAATCAAGAAAACTGATGAAACTCAAAAACAAAAAAATCGAAGAAAAAACTGAAAAAATATCTAGAAAATCTATGAAAAATCAAGAAAGTTGAAGAAAAATCGCAAAAAGTCGTAAAAACTTTAAAGCAACTCAAAAGAAAACCGAATAAACTTGGAAAAAGCTTTAAGAGTCAAGAAGAAAGAAAAATCACAAAAATAAAAAATTCGAAGTATGGCTAACGCCTCCCTAGCAATGGTGCAATTTTGATAATCAGGGTTTTGGGAATGACATAATGTCAATGTCGGTGTGAAGGATTCTCTCAAGATAAAACTATGATTAATTAAACGAAGATCAATAAAATAGGAGAGAGAGAAAAGATGAAGTGAAGAAGTAACTTCTGTCTCCTATTTTATCTAAACTTATTATTTATCAAGGTATGTTTCCGTGAGTTGAACACAAGGAGGCATAATAACGATACTCAGGTTTTTGAGAGAAGTGGAATTTTTGTGATTTTTATCTCTTCTTGAAAAAGGTGGGAAAATCATGAACAAATCTTTTTATTTGGTTTTTGTTTTTGAAATGTTTATTTGATTTTATCTTTTCCATTTTTTATTTAGTTTTTAAAATGATATTTTTCAAACAAATTTATCTACAATATAATAGGTTAACAATATAGTAGATAGGTTTTACTATATAATTGATAAAATGATCGAGCGACGAGCTCGAAGAAAGAACACGAAGTCAAACCAAAACGAAGCCGATAAAAGAAGAGTTAAATCATGAGAAAATATGATGAAATCCTCGAAAATTGACTTGAAAAGAAAATGTAAAAAAATATAATGATAGAATAATATCTAAGGTCTACAATTTTCAAGGTCTAATGATAATGTATATAAAAAAATACAAACAAATGTAAAGTACTCCTCTTTCAAACAGGTCTCTGCTGAGGGACCTATTTGTAACAACAATATCTGGAAACCTTGCACTTAAATCCATGCATGGGGACTTAAACACAATTTTGAAGAAGCTCTGGGGTGCGTCTGGAGCCTGGAAAGTAGCCGGGGATAATAATGTAAAATTTCTACCCTTTGTATCTAACGACTATGTTTAGATAGGCAAGGCGTGATCTGGATTGTCGACTTGGGACACATGTCAGTAGCATGCTACACCATTGTTCTTGAGTTCGTTCTTCCCCAATTCCGGTCGATTGGTGGCGACGATACTCCTCTTCCCGCTCTCTGGCGATGGTTTCCAGTACTCGTCCTCCTATAGGGACAGAAGGGTACCTTCTTCACCCCTCGAGCTTGCCTGGGGTGGAAGATGCATCGAAGACGACGGAGGTGATTTGGTGAAATCTGGCTAGGGCTTACTCCTAGACAATATGTGGTATGCTGCTTAGTTGCAACTTCTCCTCAATTGATGTGAAGGGAGATATGCCATAAGATTGATAATGATGATCTAGATGCAAAGATCACCAGCAAATGAGTATGTACTTGCTCGATTTACAATGAAATCGGCCTAAATGTAAGAATCAAAAGAGGTTTACAAGTTCTTGACTAGTTTTCAGGAAGGTGATAAAAAATTGGTGCAATTTCATGCGATTTGGGAATGAAATTTGTATGCGAACTAGAGAAGGTGATTACGAGTTTCAAATCGTGTGATTATCAATGCTAAGTCGAGCACGAAGATCGAGAAAAATTATGTTAAATGGATTGAAGGAGGTGCCTCTGGTTGCTGGGTTTAAGACACCGCTAGTTATCGCTCGACAGGGCGGTGTTCCCCAAGCTCTACACGTCAGTGATGGTCGTGATGCAAGGCATCAACACCTTGGAACTCTCCACCTATCTACCCTAATCCACGCAGAGTCCGCCTTGGTTGTTGTCACCACCAAACTCTGCTAGAAACGATGGAGAAAGTCCGTTAATAGGAAGGTCGATGGGGAGTTAGTATAGAATTGAGTGATGGGGTGGATCAGAGTTGTTAGGTCTAGAGATTCAAGGGGTTATATTGGATTTAGGACGAAGAGGGAATGTGTGGAAATTAGTTGAAGATGGAGGTATTGGAATAGTCTACAACAGTCTCAATTCTTGAGGAAGATGAACCAGGTGCTGACAGGTGTCAGCACCTGGTTAGAAAGATGATATAATTATAGTATAAATTAGATAAGAAATAATAAATAGTGTTATTTTAAATAGGTATAAAAAAGAAAATATAAATAATTAATTTATATAAATAATGAAATAACTAGTTTTTATAAATAATAAAGAATTTATGAAATATAAATATTATATTAATAAATATGTATAAGTAATACTTGATAAAATTTTATGTGATTTTTAATTTAATAAATTAATAAATAATACCTTATTTTTATATTTTTTAATTATTATAATATTAAATAGAATATATATAGAATTTTGTGAATTTTAATATATTTATTTAAATATATAAATAAATACGGGTATAAGTTACACAGTTCAATTTCATCTATAATTTTTTATTTATTTAAAATAATAAATAAAGTCAGAAAATTTTGAAATAGGTCATGGTTAAAATACAAGATCTTAAAAATAAATAAATATTATAAAATTAATAAACTATGTATAACGTGCTCTAGATAAAATAAATGGCCCAGAAACCCAATTGTCAATGGGTCCCAAGATCGACTTTTTGTAAACAGACTCTGATTTTAGTGAAATCACCTTCATTAATTAAATAATATTATTTTATGAACTTGAAAGGTAAGTATAGTGAAATTGGAGTTCGTATGAGAAATCTATGATGTTCAGAAGTTGAGAATTTTACAATTTAAAAGTTGGATTTCTTGGCATATGTAAAAGATAATATTTTTAACTTATTTTTATACTTTTCTATACACTTTTAGAAATAATTAGGAAAAGAGTTTGGTAAAAAATATTTCATGCGAATTAATTAAAAATCAATGAAAATGTGATAATTATTTGATAAATAATGGAGAGTGTCTAGAGTGTATAATTTATTATTTTTGTTTTTTCCTTTCTTATCTGCCCTACTTATGTATTTGTCGACCAATTCATGCTTACTTGGTATCGGGGGTTAGGTTATCAGTATATCTTTTATATTATATAAATCATATTGTACATATATATACATATCTACAATCTACCTTCTTTTTGTTTTCTTTATTTTTATTCTTTATTTATTTACATGTTTTGGATGCTTAAAAGTGCATTTTTATTCATGAGTGTGGTTTTAATAAAATATGGAAATAAATGAATATTTACATGTATTTTTAAGGGTTTTAAGACAAAATGCAGACCGAATCTTAATAAATCTTGGATTCATTAGAAGGATGACAAGAATTTAAAGGTGTGATATATGTTTTCGGAAAGCATATGTTCTATTCCAACTCCCAATAACCGAATGAGAAACTTGATAATGAACACTGAACAGGACAGTGAAAATTGACCCATATTTTCTCGTTTATTATAGGTCTTCCTGTATGCAAGATGTACAGGTATTAGGAATACCTGAGGGTGAGGAGATCATAAATGATTGTATATCCATGACGCTTTCATTCTGAGGGAGTGATGAAATAGGGTCTAGATTTTAGTGACTCCACTCAGTAATAAGTAATTTGATCTTGATCCAAATGTTGGACATTAATCTGAATGTGATTCAGATGAATTGAGAAGATTAGATTTACAGACTTGATTTAATAAAGCATCTATGAGAGTTCCATGAGATCTAAATTTGAGTTGTGATCTCAATATCCAAGTCACTATACGTGGAACGTACAATCGCCCCATCCTTATCTCCAAGTTTCTGCGGAGAAAGCGTATTATTCTTGAAAGAGTTTTAGAATAATTCCATTGTTGGATTATATCCAACTATTGAGAAATGGATAATTAAATGTGATTTTATTATCATGAATAATGTGAATTTGATTTATATTATTTAGATGCATGAGAATGATGATCCAATATAATTAAATGTGATTTAATTATCATGGATAGGAATAATGTGTATGTCACTATCGAAATTATTCACAAATATATTATAAATGTGATTTATAACATAGTCAAGAGAGCCAATTGTAATTTATATTTGTTGATTAATTATTTATGTGAAGTGGATTCACGTTGGATAACGAGTTGAAAATAAAATTTGCATTTTATTTTGGGTTGTGATTGTTATTCACAAATTTGCAATGGCATGATTGTAATGTTCAGAAGATAATTATGAATTATTTATGTGAGATAATTACAACAATTGTTGTTGTAAATATTGGAGATTTCATGAGATAAAGTAATCTCATGAAATGGAAGCATATTGCCTCCTTCCAATTTAAAAGAGGTGGACGGCCACCAAGTCGTAAAAGAAATGGGTGCCCCCCCTTTTTTGGGGATGAGGTAAATCTCCTTCCTAATTATCTCCATGGTTGATTGTTTAATTTGGAATTAATTTTTATTGACTATTCAATATAATCTAAATTTATATTAAATTAATTGTTGATGTATTTTTTCAACAATATCCTGACCATTCAAAGAAACACAAATCAATCTCGTCCATTGATTTTGTGTTGTCCATGGTTTGAGATCCATGGACTCCCAAAATACTATATTAGAATAGGCACCCTTTCTCTTCAAGTTACATCATTAATAGCTCTCTCTCTCCCTCATTCGCACACCACCTCTCTCTCTTACAAGAGTGGCCGTCCACTCTAATCCTAGAGAGGAGGTCGTCGTTGTCATCGCATCGTCGTTGTGCTACCGCCTCGACTACTCTTGGATCTCTGTCTTATTTGGTGCACCTTGCACGTGAAGAAGAGGTTTGATCTCATGAGACAAGAATAGGAGATCCATCGCTTGTATCTAGTACTTGGATTGCGAGAAGCACACAACTCATCTCCACGCTCGCTAGCATCTCCTCCGACCGATCGAACTTGAGACATGAGGTCTCTTAGTTTAGAGTCTCGATCACAACCTCACTAGAAGAGGTATTCCTTTTTCTAGTATGTGTTTTAGATCATGTGGTTTCATTGATTAAAATTTTTAAATTCCACTGCACCGAGCAACTAGTGCGACTAGTCGCTCCCGATAGTATATGATGCGATCCTCACGCTTCCATGATGATCATAAATATTCTTCTATATCCTTCAAGTGGTATCAGATTCTTTGTTTGGTCTTGGATGTGATCCAAATCTATAGGCGATCATGGTTCATGTTTTGGATGCATGAGAATCATTGTTTTCTGCATTGGATGCAAGAATCGAATCGGTTTTTGATGAAATAAAACCTACTGTTTGTGCACTATTTGGACGTGTTATTTTATTTAAGAAATATTTATAATGTATAAGTATATGCCAAAAACATTAACTTTTGATTGATGGTAAAAGTGTAGGAAACTGATTCGAATAGTTCCCACTATGAAAATTATTTTGCATGTATTCATGGATCAGTAGAAAAACTATTTTTTCTTAATATTTTCCAGCCATAAAACATGAAATAAACACTTGAATTAAGTATAGGATCAAACAAGCAAACCACACAATTTTATTTCGTGCAATTCCGACTCTGTTTGCCCTAGATATTTCATATTTAGTGGAGATAGGTCGGATCATTATTGGATCATCAAGATCTCTTTCTTGATTTGTTTATCATTCAATATCAATCAAGAAAATTGAGAATTTGCAATGATTAACTGATTATTAATATTTATTTATGGAAATAATTGATTAAACATCAATCATCATAAAATGAGTGTTTCATGAAAACCCCAGTTTATCCTACAATAGTTGTAGGACATTCTCTCCATGTAGAACTTTGTTACTTGAATAAGGCTGGTGATTTGTTTAGCAAATATCCTTATAATAATAATGGTTATTATTATTATTATTATATGGTATACCTTTAGTTGAAAGTCTGATTATCATATCAAATATAAAATTGATTATCATCTCAAATATAAAATGATCAAATCACATTATCCTGACTTGAGGTGGATATGGTGTCAAGTAGGGGAGCGTTGGACTATCAGGTTGCATCGTGAGCGGTCTGTCCCACTCTTGTCGAAACTGGCCATGAAAATGGGTAAGGAAGGGTTAATGTTTGAAGCGATCATGATGTATTTTTCAAATTATGAAAATTCGAGTAATATATATTTTTGAGATAAGACCATCCTTCACGTAACAATAAAGTTTTTAATATGATTGAAAATTGAGACGGTTGACTGAACTGGATTGGTAATTGATTTAATATGATTAAACTTATTGTATCCAATTAAAACACTATATTATGAATAAGGTATATTTCCCTGTGAAGAACTAATTATGTGAATATGATTCATGATAATTAATTAGAATTTGAATATAAGGTGGAGGATCACATAAGTGACATCCATGGTCTCTCGTCAAGGTGAAGGGTTCTGTCGCCAGGGATGATATGTAGGAGACTCATGTCTGAAGTAACATCTCCTACATGCAAGCGAATCTGAATTGGGTTCTTTCCTTCTTTAAAGAGTGAGGCAATATACGTAGTGTCCCCAATATCGAGTCCTCATATTATTAGGGTGATATTGGATTGCGTATACTGAGTTCTAATCCTACTAACGGTTGGTTCAATGAACAACGGGTCAACATCACCTTAGGGGTGGTCGGCTCGGGTGTTAAAGATTGAATTGGAAAATGCAAGTTGGACTTGCAAGGCGGGATGCGTTCCTGCTTCTTTATATTTGAGTTGCAAGTTCTTATATTATTGGGATGTAACAAAGGTAAAGAGGAGATCCCAGTTCTTGCTAGAGATATAGCGGTAAGTATATCTCTTGCTTTGAAAGTTATTACGGGAATGAACGTTTAAAGTTCAGAAGAATAGACTAATTTGGTTAAAAATTCCTTATAAGAGAATTTCAATTAAATATATAATTATTTATATGTTCTAAAATAGTGCATTCTTAATTTCAGAAAATGAAGTCCATGAACCCACTTAGTAGGCTCCTGGAGTTCAATCTGTTGATCAGACTAAATTACTCGGATTGGATCTGAAATTTGGATCTTGTCCTATACGTGGAGCACATCTCTTATGTATTATCCAAGGACAAGTACACAGACCCTTAGACTATGGAAGAAATTAAATACAACAAAAAAAATGATGAAGGTCATATTTTTGCATGATGCTACATTTTGGGTTTAGTCCAATGTGCCTCAGAAGCAACATATGAACATGAACACTTGCCAAGACATTATGGTGATTCCGAGAGAAATGTTCGGTGATGTGAATAACACACACGTTATAATATCATAAAAGAACTTATTCGCTGCAAGATGCAGGAAGGGACTTCTATCAGAGAACATGTGCTCAAAATTTTTGGTTACCTTTCGGAGTTGGAAACCCTAAGAGCTGACATGAACACCGATATGCAGGCTGATTTCATTTTGTTGTCACTCCTTAAGTCATCCAATAGCTTTGTGGAAACATACCACATGAGTAAAGTTGATTATACTAACGCTGGGCTATTGCTGCATTAAAGTCTGCAGAAGACATGATGAAGAAAGATAGCCCCTTTGGTAGTACAATGGTTGCACATGTCAAAGGAAAGCGTAGTCGGAAGCATGGTTCTTGGAAGGGTCCAACACAAAAGAGAAAGAAGGAGAGTCAAGGTGTTGGCTCATCTTGTAATGCATCCACTATTATAGCATCGAGGAAAACAGATGTCTGTCATCACTACAAGAAGCCCGTGGATTGGAGGCGGAATTGCCCGGGTTACCTTAAGTCTGCTGACAAAGGTAAAGCCCCAGCAAGTATGAAATGTAATTTCATTATTGAAACCAATTTTCTTGTTGGACAAGAAGGTAGTTGGGTCATCAATTTTGGTGCTTCTGTTCATGTATGTAATTAGTTGTATCTATTACTATAAACTAAGAGTCTTGATGATGGGGAGATAGTCATCCAGATGGGAGCTGATGCAAGTGTTGCAGCAAGTCACCGTCGGGACCTACAGACTATCATTACCTAGTGGAAGAGTGATAGTATTTAAAGAGTGTCTTTATGTATCAGAAGTCAGGAGGAACCTTATATATGTATCTAAGCTTGTTAGAAATGGATATTCGGTTTTATTATGTAATAAAGTAGTCATAAGTCATTATGATAAACATATTGCAGATAGTGTTTTGACTTCTGGTAGACTCTATGAATTGTGCACTGATGAAAATGTCATGAATGTTACTACCACTAATAAAAACCCTAAAAAATCTAGGGAGGATAGAAATCATTCAAATAAGATTTGTCATCAAAGGATTAGTCATTTATATGCTGATAGGATCAATAGATAGATAAAAGATGGATCCTTATATTTTCTACAGGTTCAATCTTTGCCTCTGCAACATTGTATTCTTGGTAAAATGACTAGGACACCTTTCTGTAACAAGGTTACAAGATGCGAGGTTATTCTTGACCTAATACATACCGATGTATGTGCTCGCTTCAGTACCGTGACCTGAAATGGATATCGATATTATTTGATGTCTATTGATTATCATTCATGATATAGGTTTATCTTCCTACTACGTCATAAATCGGAAACCTTTGAAAAGTTTAAAGAGGTTAAGGCTTCGATTGAGAACCAAACCTATAGCAAGATTAAACAGATTCAATCTGACCTAGGTGGCAAGTACCTCTCAGATGAATTCATGGAAAACCTTAAAGAGAATGGAATTGTCTCTAATCTCACTCCTCTTGCAACCCTCCAACTTAATGGTGCTTTTGAAAGACGCAACAGGACCATCATGGACATGGTCCATTCAATGATGAGTAAAGGACATTTACCTCTAAGTTTCTGGGGGTATGCAGTAGAGACTGCAATATAAATCCTAAACAAGATTCCTAGCTAGTCCATACCTAAAACTACTCATGAGCTTTGGTATGAAACCAATCCCAGTGTTAAGCACTTGAGAGTTTAGGGTTGCTTGGTCCATGCGAAGAACATGGATGCAAGTAAGCTTGAATCTCGCACTCTTGAGTGCTACTTCATTGGGTATGTTATGGATGGTATTGGATACCAGCTTTATGACCTTGAGACCCAGAAGGTTTTTGTCTCTAGAGATGTCAAATTTCCGGAGGATAATTTCCTTAAAAGTCAAGACAAAAATGAAGTAGAGGAACTCATTGAGTCCCCGGAGGATTCTGAGCTTCTTGAACCAGAAATAGAAGAGATAAGTAAAGATGAAACACTCGTACCTCTTCTAAGGAGTTCGAGGGTGGTTGCACCACTTAAAAGGTACAGATTGCATGTGTCAGGTAAAATTGACAATGATCCTGCTTCATTTGTTGAAGCACTCGTTGATCATGACATGGATAGATAGATGCTAGCAATGAAGTCAGAGATTGACTCCATGCATAAGAATGGTGTGAAGGATATGTGGAGATACTTAAGCGCATCACAAAAGCGTGAGGATCACATCATATGCAATTGGGAGCGACTAGTAGAACTAGTCGCTCTGAGCAAAGGAATTTAAAAGTTTTTCAATATGATGAAACAACATGATCGAAGAACATTTTTTGGATCGTTTCATCTAAAACACAATAGGCATTATGGTTAACTCTTAAAGTGTGGTTGTGATTGAGTCTCTAAATGAAGAGACCTCTTTTCTCAAGTCCGATCTGACGGACAAGACCTTGCGAGCGCATTGATGGGATGCGTCCATCTCGCAATCCACGTTGATGATCCGAGCGACGAATCTCTTGATATCGTCACATGAGATCCAACGTCTTCTTCACGAGTGAGGTGCACCGAAGGAGATGGAGATCCACGAGCAAATACTCCAGCATCATAATAACGATGTTGCAGTGATGGTGACTCTCTCAATGGCCCCATGATGGATGTCCACAATGAGAGAGAGGGAGAGAGTCTTGGCATGTAGAGAGAGAGGGAGAGAGCATATGTTGTTGTCATAAATGAGTAACTCGAAGAGCAAGGGGTGCCTCTTCTTATATATGATTTTAGTATCCATGGATATCAATCCATGGACAACACAAAATCAATGGTTGAGATTGATTTGTGTTTCTTTCAATGGCCATGATGTTGTTGTAAAAACACAACAACAATTGATTTATTTTAAACTAATATATAATGATAAATCAATATAATAATTTCGAAATTAAATCATTTGACTGGTCATAGAGATAATGAGATGATTGACCACATTTCCTAAAGAAAAGGGGACAGCTACCCTTTTGAGATAGAATGGGTCTATCTCCTCATAAACTCATGAGATCTCATTATCTCATGAGATTTCCAAGATTTACAACAACATTTGTTGTAGATTATTTCACAACATAATTCTTAATCATCTTGTGAACATTGCAATCATGCCATTGGAGAAATGTGAATCACATTTACATCCCAAAACAAATTGTAAATTATATTTTCAATTAATCGTCCAATGTGAATCCAATTCACATCAATAATTAATTCACAAATATAAATCACAATATACTCTCTCTATTATATTATAAATCACATTTATAATATATCTGACTAATATGGATAGTGCTATCCATATTATTCATATTCATGATAACTGAATCACATTCAATCATCTTGGATCTCTATTCTTATGTGCCCAAATAATATGCATCACATTCACATTATTCACGTCTTTGATAACTAAATTACATTTAATTATCTCAGATAACTCTCCTTATAATACGAATCAAATTCATATTATTCATTATAATAAATCATATTTAATTATCCATTTTCTCAATGCTTGGATACATATATCGACAATGACATTATCCACGTCTTTCAAGTACAATGCGCTTTCTCCGCGAATACTTGGAGATAAGGACATGTGCAATTGTATTGTTCCACGTATAGTGACTTGGATATTGAGATCACATCTCAAATCCAAATCTTGCGGACCTCCTAAAGATGCTTGATTAAATCAAGGCCGTAGATCTATTCTTCTCATTGTATATGAATCACATTCAGATCAAGGTCCAACATTCGGACTAAGATCAGATTACTTCTCTAGGAGATTTGTGACTAAAATCCAGACTTGTTTATCACTCCCTCAAAATGGAAGTGTCATGGTTATACAATCGTTTATGATCACATCACCCTCAGGTATTCCTAATACCTGTACATCCTGCATACTGGAAGACCCAGAACAAATCCGAAGTTTTAGATCTCTTTTAGATCGTCTCCTTCAAGATTTTATCATTAACGTTCTCACTCGATTATTTGGGAGTCAGTATCTCATATACTTTCCAAAAGCATATATAATACCTGTGTTGATCATATACTTTCCAAAAGCATATATCAAACCTTACAAATTTAGTCAAGCTTCCTAAGCGATACGGCCACACGTAGAATTAGATTCTTCCCAATATATCATGAGTGAGCTCATGTCTTCTGATTCAATAAAGAACCTCTATGATCCCTTTGAGAGATCGTATTACTCATATGCCCTTACATGTACACCAGCGCGCTGGTGTAGAGACCTTGGTTAGGTCATCAACCTATTGGTCTACAAAATGTACATACTCTAACATATAGTAACACATCTCTCTCCGATCAGAGGATGCGTGCCTATATCGTGACAGCATACGACATAGGTCTTTGGTTATCTCGATCCCGTTAAGTAAACTCTTTGACCTAACTAATCTGTCATATCTGAATCTCTATTTCCATTCAGAGGACCTGCATCAAGAGGTCAGTCAAATATCAGCCAATTTAGAAAGGATTTCAATCTCATACTCAGGCTGGAGAATCATCTCTTAACAATCATTTGATGGTGCATGATGAGTCCTCAATCTAACTCTTTAGATATTCATCCAAGCACCAGTTTTTATGATTCAATAATTGAATCAACAATTGTACGATCATTAATATTGCCATAGTACATAACCCTAATTGTACTAAAGGACCTATTATGCAAATTAATTATTCTTTATTTTAGATCAGGGCATAATATTTGCAATGACATTTATTGCTTAATGGTTCGTCGTGGGCTCGGATGTCCAACAATCTCCCACTAGCCCGAAGAGCCATTAATGGGCTAATCATTTAAATTTGCATTCATGTGACTATCATAGGCTATATAGAAAAATAGCTAGGTAAGCTGATCAGTCACTCTGTTCCCAAGAGACTATGCCAAGTCCTTTTACGACACTTGCATATCTCCAGTAACAATGCTCGCATCCAATGCGAATGTTGCATCTTATGCAACCAATCCTCAATTTTGTTAGTTATAGTGTCCTTTACACTAAAGCTCAATAATTATCATAACCAGAATTTTCATTTCTATTATCCTTACCAAAATACCCTTATTCCCGAAGATCTCTTCTCCTAAGGTATCTGTAATTAAGACCTTTTAGATATCCATCTATAAAGTCTTAATTTCTTGAAGATAATACTTTTGAGATCACTATCTCTAAGTCTTGTCATCTTTGAAGATTTTGTAATTACCTCAATCAAGTGTTTTATCACCATAGTGGGATTAGTAACAATTTACCACTCTTACTACATGGAAGACTTTTGGCTTTTGTACACATCTAGCATACACCTGGCTTCTCATAACTGATGCCCAAGGGCAAGCAATTCTAACATTCACCTCTTTGAGGTGCTATCCCTTTAGAAAGGTCGGTATCATATCTTAAGGGAAAGAAGCCTTTCTTGAAATTTTCTTGAAAATGTTTTTTGTCCAAGGTGTACCCCTAATGTGACGATCCCAATACCCTATTCTTTTTACTTCTGAACATCTTCAGAACTAAGAGCTAAGAGGTATCCTTGAGATCATATCTCAATGTATGGAATAGCCAGTCTATATAATACTTATTATAACACTTATTATTATTCTTATCATTTAGCACAATGAACACAATGGCACTCCCACTAAGCTTTGCATGGTTCATCAAGATTCTATCTAAAATCATAACATTTATTATTTCATCAAATATGATGTTCCAACTACAAGAAGTTTATTCGAGTCCACATATGGGATTATTCATCTTCACAACTTGCTTTACTCAACTATGAAACCCCGGGGCTACTTCATATGAATATCCTCAGAGAGGTATTTATAGAGAAATGCAATATTGACTTCCATATTGAAGTTGTCAAAGTCAAGTTGTGTAGCTATATTTAGCAATATTCCGATGGGTTTAAGCATGGTCACTGAAGAGCAAGCCTCATTGCAAGCAATGTCTTCTCTTCAGTGTGTAGCTCATGGTTACGAGCCGTACATTGAAGATCCCTACCTTCTCATCAGGTTCCCTCTTTCTTTTAAAGATCTATTTACACCTTAATGGGCCTTACCCATATAGGTGGATCCTTGAGTGTCCATATACAACACTTGTATACGAAGTCTACTTTAGACTTTATTGCTAACATCCATATTTCGACAACATGATATTCGGAAGCTTCATCACATGAAGTTCGATCATTTTCAAATTTCTCCGACACATGGAATCCATCCTCAAACTCATTTGAAGAGGTATTAGTGTTTCATCTTTAATTATCCTTTTAGTTTCTGATTTTAGTAGCCTCATTATCTTCTCAAGGTTTAATGAGTTCCTTCACTTCATTTTCATCTTGACTCTCAAGAGTTTCTTCATCTAAGAATCATATCCTTAGAGATGAGATCTTTTAAGAATCTCAAGGTCATAAAGTAGGTACCAAATACCATTCTTTATTATCTAATGCAGTAACACTCTCTTGTGCTAGATTCCAGCTTACATGCAGAAAACCTTATTAAGTATATATATTGTAGTCTCTACTACATATATACCTTGGAAACTAAGAGGTAATTATGATAATATTCATCATTGATCAAATCATGTCACACATGATCCAACTGTATCTCCCTACAACTCTATTGAGTTTAGGTATATTAGGAGAATTGAGATAGGAATGATATTCCTTTCTCCATAAGGTATTTTTTGAATTCATTTAATAGGTACATGCTACCTTGGTTAGATAAAATTCATTTTCACCATCCTTCAAACTTTGATTCTAAACCAAATAAAATGAAATCTTTAAACATTTCAAAGGATTCTAAGGTGAAGAAAAGAAGTCCTATATAAATAATCATCGACTGATATCATATATCATCAATGTTTATCATTATAAAAATGATACACATACATCAATATGCATGAGATCTAGAATACCTTGACATCTTACACCATTACTAAAGAAGGATGTACTGGAAATTTTTACTTTGCATACAATATTCACGAGCATGTAGAATTTGAGATTTCATACATTCTAACGTTTCCTCTCTTACTAGTCTAATTATCTCATCAACATACATATGTCCAAGGTTTGATGTCAGATCATTGTCAAATGATCTTCATCATCCTATTGATCTTGTTAAGGTATAATTCTAGTATTAGAAATGATAATGAACCATTCATTAATTTTCTAATTTATTAGAGTCCTCCAGATGTCAGATTACTATCTGAATATATCCATCATAACTCTTTATGATAGGTCTATTCCATAATTCTTGTTTATTTCCAACATTTAGAAATAAACAATGAGTGTATTCTAATATCCAGGTCATAGAGACATTTTCTAAGACTAAGGGCTCTCCCATTGAAAATATGGTTTATTTATCCAATAGAGTTTGTTGCAATAATTGCATCAACATCCATGTGGATGACTATTAAACCATAAGATCAAATTTTCTAGTCTTCTAAAATATATGCAACCAATTGCAAGTGTTATTAGAAAAATGAGATACAATGATTAGACTTTTAATCTTATCCAATAAGAAAGTCTATTTCAATGATTAAATGTAGATTATTCTGATGCACTATCCGAGTCCTTTTCTAAGAATCCAAGATAGACTTGATAGTCATACTATCAACACATCAACTCATTGCAGTATTAGCATTTACCCGACCCTTTGGATGTCATATGTGTGTGGAAACCATAGAATTATAGCCAACTCTTTGACTTTCCTTCTAACCTGGGTCTGACCCATGCTTCCAACTGCACTCCTTTCATCTCTAAACAACCATTGCTTAAGATAAAGGATGTCTTATGTTGAATTTAAAAGATATATATATATATATAAGAGTATTTCAACATTTATACATGCTTTATTTAATTCATACAATACAAATATTATGAAGCTTCATGAATGACTAAAGTATAGATAGTAGGATGATGACACTTATAATATCTGCATACATCTTAACTCTTAAAGATATATGTTCAGGTAGGTACTCAAAAATTTTGAATACATCATCTCTTATAGAGCCACCATTCTGCATAATGCAGTAAACCTTGTCATTCATGATTAAATGTCAAGAGCACATATGTATGCCATAACATCTGCTTATATTTTATAAGGACGATTTGACAATTGCGATCACCATCGACATGTCACTTCCAAAGTACATTCAAAGATATATCAAGAGTATAGACATACATACCCTAGGTTATTATCCTCTTGTCTATTTAATCGTCATTCCTCATTATTATGAAGAAACTTGCATATAGAAACCGCATACATTATGTATCTAACTACAAGTAGAATAGCTTGATCATGGATCCAATCCATGATATTTTATTGGTTATTATTGAGTATAGTACTGAGTGGGTTTAATGAGGATTATCTGAAATAAGAAATTTTCAAAAATAAATAAATAAATATTACCTTGCCTTGTCAACATTGAAAGTTCATTCCCTTAATCACTTTCAATGTAAGAGATATACTTACTGTTATATCTCAAACAAGATCTGGGATCTCCTTTCTTAACTTTGTCTATCCCAATAATATGGGAACTTGTAACTCGGATAAAAAGAAGCGGGAACTCATTCCGCCTTGCATTCCGAATTCGATCTTTAACACCTGGGCCCACCACCCTTAAGGTGATGTTGACCCGCCATTAATTGAACCAACCATCAACGGGATTAGAACTCACTATGTGCAATCCATTATCTCCCCAATAATATTAGGACCCGATATTGGGGTCACTACGCATACGACCTTAATTTTTCAAGAAGAAAAGAGCCCAATCTAGATGCACTTGTATGCAGGAGCTATGACTTCAGACATGTGTCTCCTACATACAATCCCTGACGACGGAACCCTTCTCCTTGACGGGAGACCATGGATGTCACTTTTGTGATCATCCACCTCATATTCAAATTGTAATTTATCATTATGAATCATATTCATTGTGATTAATTATTCTAGGTGAAATAACAACTCTATTCATGATAAAGTATTTTAACATTAATTGATTCCAATTAATCTAATCATATTAAAGTAATGGTCTAATTAATATCCAACAAACATTCCTTATTGTTGCATGAAAATATAGTATTATCTCAAATACGTATTATTTCGAATTTTAATAATTAGAAAAATACATCATGATCTCTTAATCATTATCCATTCCCTACCCACTGTCATGACCAGTACCGACGGGAGTGGGATAGACCGCACACGGTGCAACCTTCTACCCCACCGCTCCCCAACTAGACACCATATCCGCCTCGGGAAAAGATAATGCCAAGTCAATCACTTTGTACTTGAGATGATAATCGGTTTTCAACCGAAGTTATACCATATAATAATAACCAAAACCATTTTGATTAACATTATGAGGAGGTTTTCTAAACAAATCCCCAATCTTATTCAAGCAACTTGTTTGTTGGAATGTGTATGATGTAACCAATTTGTGATCTAGATCATATCTAATCAATTATTAGTTAAGACAATGCCATTTAATGAAATAATTATCATATTTAAATACTTCACAAATATTTATCAACAGTTATCTCAAGAAATTAATCATTAATTTCCATAAAAATTAAATGACAATCACATGATTCATGATCAAGTATGCAATTTCCAACAGTGACCCCTACTTACTAAAATTTTTATATCTAAATCAATTTAAATCCAAATTAAGCAAAGTAAGCTTTCAAATATTTCGAATTTTATTATAACATAACTCAAGTGATAATCATGCATTTCTAGACGTGTCAAAACAGTAACTAACTCTTCAATTACATAATGATTCATCATCCCCGAAACAGTGGATATTTGTTCATTAAAATGATCATATCTTGAGTTATGGGATTCCAAATCACGCAAACTCAATCAAAAAATTTCCTTAATAAAAGGGGAATATTATCCAAGTTATATTTTCATGTTTAAATATTTCAAATAGGGCCGAAAATAATCAAACATAGGGCTGCGAAAATGAAATGCGATAATGTTTTCACAATCCGTAACGAGCCCAAGTCTTCCTAGGTTCAAGCATCGCATCCAAAACCTCTAACCTGGCTACGATACCAGTTGAAGGATATGAGGAGATCCTTAAGAGCATCACAAAAGCATGAGCATCGCATCGTATGTGATTGGGAGCGCCTAGTCGGACTAGCTGCTCCGGGCAGCGGAATTTAAAACTTTTTCAATGTGGTGAAACCACATGATCCAAGAACATTTCTCAGATCGTTTCGTCTAAACCACAATAGGTGTTAAGGTAAACTCTTGAAGTGTAGTTGCGATCGAGTCTCTAAACAAAGAGACCTCCTATCTCAAGCCCAATCCGACGGAGGAGACGCTTGCGAGCGCGTTGATGAGATGCATACTTCTCGCAATTCATGCTGATGATCCAAGCGACGACTCTCTTGATCTCGTCACATGAGATCTGACGTCTTCTTTATGAGCAAGGCGCGCCGAAGGAGACGGAGATCCATGAGCAAATACTCCAGTAGCATAACAATGATGATGTGGCGATGACGACTCTCTCAATGGCTCCATGGTGGACGGCCACAATGAGAGAGAGGGAGAGAGTCTTGGCGTGTAGAGAGAGAGAGAGGGAGATAGCATATGTTGTTGTCATAAACGAGTAACTAGAAGAGCAAGGGTTCCTCTTCTTATATAGGGTTTTGGGATCCATGGATCTCAATCCATGGACAACACAAAATCGATGGTTGAGATTGATTTGTGTTTCTTTCAATAGCCACGGTGTTGTTGTAAAAAACACAATAACAACTGATTTAATTTAAATTAATATATATTGATAAATCAATAAAATTAGTTTTGAAATTAAATCACTTAACTGGTCTAGGAGATAATGAGAAGATTGACCACATTCTCTAAAGAAAAGGGAACGACTACCCTCTTGAGATAGAATGGGTCTATATCCTCAAAATCTCATGAAATCTCATTATCTCATGTGATCTCATTATCTCTTGAGATCTCCAAGATTTACAACAACATTTGTTGTAAATTATTCACAACATAGTTAATAATCATCTTGTGAACATTGCAATCATGCCATTGGAAAAATGTGAATCACATTTACATCCCAAAACAAAATGTAAATTATATTTTCAATTTATCATCCAATGTGAATCCAATTAACATTAATAATTAATTAACAAATATAAATCACAATATACTATAAATCACATTTATAATATATCTGATTATTATGGATAGTGCTATCTAAATCACATTTAATCATCTTGGATCTCTAATCTTACATGCCCAAATAATATGAATTTCATTCACATTATTCACGTATTCGATAATTAAATCACATTTAAATAATCTCAGATAACTCTCCTTATAATATGAATCAAATTCATATTATTTTGATAATTAAATCATATTTAATTATCTCAATGCTCGTATACATATATGGTTGGACATGCGAGCCCACAGCGAGCCATTATGCAATAAATATTATTGTAAATATAATTCCCTGGTTTGAAATAAAGCATAACTAATTTGCATAATAGGTCCCTTAGTACAATTAGGGTTATGTATCATGACCATCTTGATTATCATGCAATTATTGATTCAATTATTGAATCATAGAGGCTGGTGCTGTGATGAACATCAAAAGAGTTAGATTGAGGACTCATCAAGCACCCATCAAACGATTATTAAGAGAGGATCTCCAGCCTAAGAAGGAAATGGCAATACTTTCTCTAAAGGTTGATATCTAACTGACCCCTTGATGCAGGTCCTCTGCATAAGAATAGAGATTTGGAGGTGTTAGATAAGTTAGGTCAAAGAGTTGACTTAACGAGATCGAGATAACCAAAGTCCTATAACGTATGCTATCACGATATAGGCACACATCCTATGACCAGAGACGGATGCGTTGTTCTATTTTTTGAGTATGTATATTTGGCAGATGAATAGGTTGATGACCTAATCATGGTCTACACACTAGTGCGCTGGTATGCATATAAGGGCATATGAGTAATATGATCTCTCAAAGGGATCATACAGGTTCATTTACAGAACCAGAAGACATGAGCTCACTCATGAGATATTAGCTTAACTGAATTTGTAGGTTTGATATATGCTTTATTGGAAAGTATATAATCAATACCTGAGTATGATATATGCTTTTGGAAAGTATATGATCGATACCAACTCCCAATAGTCAAATGAGAAACTTAATGATAAATCCCTGAAGTAGACAATGTAAAATTGATCTTATACTTCGGGTTTATTATGGGTCTTCCAGTATGAAGGATATATAGTATTGAGAATACCTGAGGGTGATGTGACTATAAACGACTATATAACCATCACGCTTCCATTCCTAGGGAGTGACGAAAAAGGTCTGGATTTTAGTGACTCCTATAAGTATAGAAGTGATCTAATCTTGGTCCAAATGTTGAACATTGATCTAAATGTGATTCAGATGCAATGAGAAGATTAGATATACGATTTTGATTTAATCAAACATTTGTGGGGGGTCCGTAAGATCTGGATTTGAGATGTGATCTCAATATCCAAGTCACTATACGTGGAACAATACAATCACCCTGTCCTTATCTCTAAGTATCCGCGGAGAAAGCGCATTATCCTTGAAAGAGTTCATGGATGATTTCATTGTTGATATATGTATCCGAGCATTGAGAAAATGGATAATTGAATGTTATTTAATTATCATGAATAATATGAATTTGATTCATATTATGAAGAGAGTTATCTTAGATAATTAATTGTGATTTGATTATCAAAGATGTAAATAATGTGAATGTGATTCATATTATTTGGGCACATAAGAAAAGATATCCAAGATGATTAAATGTGATTTAATTATCATGGATATGAATAATGTGGATAGCACTATCCTAATTATTCATAAAAATTATAAATGTGATTTATAATATATAAGAGAGAGCTATTTGTAATTTACATTTGTTAATTAGATGTTGATGTGAATTGGATTCACATTAGACAATGAATTGAAAGTGTGATTTCCATTTTATTTTGAGTTGTGAATGTGATTCACAAATTTTCCATTGGCATGATTGCAATATTCACAAAATAATTATGAATTATTTTCGTTGAATAATTTACAACAAGTGTTGTTGTAAATCTTGGAGATTTTCATGGAATAATGTAATCTCTTGAGATTACATGAGATTTCCACCAACTCCCTTATTATGGAAGGAGGAAATCTTCATTCCATAATCTCCATGCTTGATTGATTTAATTTGGGATAGATTTATATTGAGTTTTCAATATATATTTAATCTTAATTAAATCAATTGTTGCTGTATTTTTTAGCAACAAGATCATAGCCATTAAAAGAAACACAAATCAATGTGAGCCATTGGATTTATGTTGTCTATGGATTAAGATCCATGGATCTCAAAATATTATAAAAGGAGAGGCACCCCCTTTGCTCTTTTTAACACAAGACAACACACAAGTTGTTAACAACAACTTCTCTCTCTCTCTCTCATTCTCTACATGCCCTCTCTCTCTCATTGTGGCCGTCCACCATGGAGCCCTAGAGAGAGTCTCCATCGTCGCGGTGTCACTATTAAGCTGCCGGATTGTTTGCTCGTTGATCTCCATCTCCTTCAGTGTTCCTCACTCGTGAAGAAGACGTCAAATCTCATGTGTCGAGATCAGGAGATTCGCTGCTTGGATCATCAACATGGATTGCGAGGAGCACGCGTTTCATCAACGTGCTCGCAAGTGTGTCCTCCATCGGATTGAACATGAGACATGAGGTCTCTTCATTCAGAGACTCGATCACAACCACACGTAAAGAGGTAACCCTAATGCTTGTTTGTGGTTTAGATGTAATGATCTGAGAAGTGTTCTTGGATCATGTGGTTTCATCACAAGTTTTAAATTCCGTTGGATCGAGCAACTAGTGCGACTAGTCGCTCCCGATTGCATACGATGCGATCCTCATGCTTCCGTGATGCGCTTAAGGATCTCACAATATCCTTCAAGTGGTATCAAAGCTATGGTCGGAGGTTTTTATGCGATCCATAAACCTAGGAAGACTTGGGTTCATTAGGGTTTGCGAAAGTTTTATTGCATTTTATTTTTGCATCTCTGTGTAGTGTATATTTTCGGCCCTGTTTAAGTTATTTAAATATAAAATTATCACTTGTATTATGTTCCACATTAAATAAGGAAATCGTGGAATTTGTGTTTGCAATGATTTGGAATCAGTTTGCTCAAGTTATGGTCATTTTAGTGAACATGTATCCACTGTTTCGGGGATTGCGAATCTTGACGTAATTAAGGAGATAATTACTGATTTGAAATGCCTAGAAATGCATTCATATCGCTTCGATTTTGTTGTAAATCAAATTAACAAACTTTAGAAACTTATTTTGCATTTTGGATTTAAATTGATTAATATACACTAATTATAGTAAGTGAGGGTCACTGCTGGAAATTACTTTCCTAATCAAGAATCTAGTGATTGTCATTTAATCTATTAGTGAAATTAAATGGTTTAATTTCCTAGAATAATTATGGATAAATATTTGTCAAATTTTTGAGATATGATCCATATCATAATAGGTTACTTAATCTACTTTCCAATAAACAAAGTTTCTTGAACATGATTGGGGATTTGTTAAGCAAATCTCCTTATAATGTTAATAAAAAATGTTTTGGTTATTATTATATGGTATAACTTCGGTTGAAAGACTGATTATCATCTCAAGTACATAATGATCAATTTGGCATTATCCTAACCGAAGGCGGATATGGTGTCTAGTCGAGGAGCGTTGGGGTAACAGGTTGCACCATGTGCAGTCTTTTCCACTCCCGTCGATACTGGCCATGATAGCGGGTAGGGAAGGGATAATGCTGGAGAGATCATGATGTATTTATAATTATTAAAATCCAAAATAATACGTATTTGAGATAATACCATAATTCAAGTAACAATAAAGAATGTTTGTTGGATATAAATTGGATCATTAAATTAATATGATTAGATTAATTGGAATCCAATGAAAAATTAAAACACTCTATTATGATTAGATTTGTTAATTCCCTTGGAAGAATTAATCATAATGAATATGATTCATAATGATTAGTTACAATTTGAACATGATATGGAGGATTACGTAAGTGACATCCATGGTCTTCCGTCAAGGCGAAGGGTTCCCTCCCCAGGGATTGTATGTAGGAGATGCGAGTCTGAAGTGACAGCTCCTACATACAAGCACATCTGGATCGGGATCTTTGCTTCTCAAATGAGTAAGGCCGTATGTGTAGTGACCCCAATATCGGATCCTTATATTATTGGGGCAATATTGGATTGTGCATAGCGAGTTCTAATCCTGTTAATGGTTGGTTCAATTAATGACGGGTCAACATCACCTTAGGGATGGTGGGCTCGGGTGTTCATGATCGAATCGGGAATGCAAGTTGGACTTGCAAGGCAGAATATGTTCCCGCTTCTTTTTATCTGAGTTACAGTTTCTCATGTTATTGGGATGTGATAAAGATAAGAAAGGAGATTCTATATCTTGCTCGATATATAATGGCAAGTATATCTCTTACATTGATAGTGAGTAAGGGAATGAACTTTCAATGTTGACAAGGCAAGAAAAATTTGATATAAAAATTCTCAAATCAAAGTAAAATATATATATATATTTATATATATTTATGCAAATTTCTTATTTCAGATAATCCTTCATTAAACCACTCAATACTATACTCAATAATAACCAATAATGCATCATGGATTGGATCCATGATCAAGATATTGTACTTGCAGTATGGCACATATTGTATGTGGTTGTAATGTGCAAGTTTCCTCATATTAATGAGAAATGACAATTAAATAGACAATAGGACTACAACCCTAGGATTTTTATTTCTCTATAGTCTTCATCTCTTATCAAATATTCTTTTGAAGTGACATGTCGATGATGATCGCAATTGTCAAATTATCCTTGTAAAATCTAAGAAGATGTTCTGGCATACAAATATACTCTCAATATTTAATCATGAATGACATGGTTCACTACATAATGCAGAATGGTAGCTCTATAAGAGATGATGTATTCAAAATGTTTGAATACCTACCTGAACCAATGTCTTTTAGAGTTTAGATGGATATAGATACGATGATTATCATTATTCTACTATCTATACTCTAATCATTCATGAAGCTTCAGAATATTCATATTGTATGAATTGAATGAAGCATGTATAAATATTGAAGTACTCTTATATTGAAATCTTTTAAATTCAACATAGGAGATCCTTTGTCTTATGAAATGGTTGTTCATAGATAAAGGGACCGCAGTGGAAGCATGGGTCTGAACCAAGTAAGAAGGAAAGTCAAAGAGTTGATTGCACTTTTGTGACTTCTATATAACGTCCAAAGAGTTGGATGAATGCCAATACTGCAATAGTCTAATGTATTGATACTATGACTATCTAGTCTATCTAGAATTCTAAGAGAAGGACTCAAATAGTTCATTGGTATAATCTACATCTACATATAATCATTGAAATTGACATTCTTATTTGATAAGATCAAAGTCTAATAATTGTATATCATTCTTCTAATAACACTTGTAAGTGGTTGCATATGTATTAGAAGGACATAAAATTTGATCGTAAGGTTTAATAGTCATCCATGGATATTGATGCAATTGTTGCAACAATCTCTGTTGGATAGATAGACTTCATAACTTTAGTGGGAGAGCCCTTAGTCTTAGAGAATGTATCTATGACCTAGACTTTAGAATACACTCATTATTTATTTCTAAATGTTACAAATGAACTTGAATTCTGGAATAAACCTATCATGAAGGTTATGATGTTTATATTTCAGATAGTAATCCAACATCTAGTGGACTCTACTAAATTAGAAAATTATCGAATGATTCATTAACATTTCTAATACTGAAATTAAACCTTATAAGATCAATAGAAGTATGAAGGTCATTTGACAATGATCTGGCATCAAGACTTGGACATATGCCTGTTCATGAGATCAATAGACTAGTAAGAGATGAAGCTTTAGAATGTCTGAAATTGCAAATCATACATACTTATGAATATTGTATTCATAGTAAAAATGTCTAATATACCCTTCTATGAGAATGGTTTAAGATGTCAATGTATTCAAGATCTCATACATATTGATGTACGTAGATCATCTATATCATATTGAACATTAATGATATGTGATATCATTCGATGATTATTTGTGATATGGGATTTCTTCCCTTCACCTAAGAAATATTTGAAATGTTCAAAGATTTCATAATTTTGGTTTAGAACCAAAGTTTGATGGAAGATAAAATGAATTTGATCTAACGTAGGTAGTATGTACCGGTTAGATGAATTCTAGGAATACTTTATGGAGATATGAATATCATTCCTCTCCCACTCCTCCTTATACACCTAAACTCGATAGAGTTGTAGTGAGATACAATTGTATCATGTGTGATATTGATGAATATGTGTTTTCATAATCTTTATTCATTTATTTTAGCTTAAAATCCCTTATAAAACACATGTATATAACACTAACTCCATATTCATACTAACTTGCATCTATGTGTAAATAATGTACACTTCTTACCATTTTAACCTAAAATAAATAAAGGAAAAATAAAGAAAATAAAATAAAAAAGGAAGACTGTATATTATGTAATAGATAAATGCTGACCCGAACCCCTAGAGAAGGTCAAGACTTGACTTGATCGACCAGGAATAATGTAGGGGGAGATAGAGTCTTTTTTTCAGAAAAATCCAAAAACAATGTGTGTGTGTATATTTGTATACTTCATTGTTTTATTTGTGCATAAACTGACCTCAAACAAAATAGTTTTCAAAAAAAAAGTTGTCAATAAAATGTGTCCTAAATAATAAAAATAATTGCACAATCAAATCTTATACAGAATAAAAGCAACCACTCATGGAAAAAGCCACTAAGCATTAATTAAATGACCAATTTTGGCTCCATATGAACTCAAATTGAACCAAACTCACTTACATTGTATTCTAAATTAAATTATCTTTAAAATGGCTGTAATTTCTTAATTTTTTGGAGTTACGAGTGAAAAGTTGATTTTTGGGGGTGGTTTGTGCAAATTTCCCATGTATTTTTTACATATTGTATTTGTAGATTATTGTAAATATTTTTACTAATTATTTAAAATAAAAAAATAAAAAAAAATAATTTTCTAATTTACCTATGTATATAATGTCATATATCTATATAGCATATGTATATAGTTAATTTTCTTAACTAACTACCCATAAAAAATAAAAAAAATAACATTTATTTTTCAAATAAATAAAGTGACAAAAATAGAAAAAAATAGTTAATTTTTGTAAATATTTATCTTTCTAATTTATCTCATTTCAATTTTCCTTCTCTCTTATCTCTTATCTTCATCTAAAACTTCAAAAAAAAAATCAAACTCCTTTACCTTTTCTATTTATATGGCTCCTTCTCCCTCATTCCAAATTGATCAATCTTTGGAGAGAGGAGACCAATCTCTGAGAGTCTTTTTGTCGCAGAAGGGTGCCTAGCCTACGAGTTGTCCGGTGACAGCATGTCGGCCATGGTCGAGGTGAGCAAGGTCTTTTCCGCTCCTAAGGTGAGATCCACATTTTCTTTTCATTTTTCATCTCGATTAACCTTAGATTAATTTTTCGTATTTTTATTTCGTAGTCATTTGTTTATCTAGATCTTATAATCCACCATCATGATTTGATTCGCCACCAACTCGATTTTTCATCTCACATCACGATCTCTCCACATGCTTTTCTACCTGTTACGATCTCTCAACATCGGCCACACACGGTGGCCGGAGACTTGGATCCATTCCTCATTTTTCGTTGGATCCCCATTTGCATCTTCCGTTTTGATTTTGGGGTCGAACCGTCATACTCACATCCTCATTTGTTTATAAATAAAAAAAATTCATTTTCTCTCTCTAACATTTGTTTTACGGGATCATCTAAAAAATAAAAAAATAAAAAAAATAAAAATTAAAAAAAATATTTTCTATTTTTTATTCTCTATTTCAGATTTTTAAAAAATTAAAAAAAAATATTTTTTGGTTTTTTTCTCTGTTTCTGTCTTTACCATTAAAAATAATAAAAATAAAATAAAATAAAATAATCCAAATGATAGCAGTCGTCGCCGTCCTCTAGCAGCGCGAGGCGCCCGCCGCCCTTGTAGCATGCCACCTGCGACCCATCCGCACGTCCCACCATGCCTCTATCAACCATTTCCTGGAGTCACCGTCCACAGCCACTAGACCTCTGCCAATTATTTCACGATCACCTGATCGCGTAGCGTCCCAGCGGCGCCGCCCTCCACTCGTCGTCGAGGCCCTCTCGCCAGGAGGTCTACTGCCCGAAGCCTTCTCCAACGTGGACCGGTCACCGCCCCACGATAGCATGTTTTCAACCAGAGACCGCCGCCCCAGTGTGAGGCCCATCCGCCTGGACTCCATATCCCGCTTCTCCGATGTCGACCACTCGTCGCCCCAGTTCTTCAGTCCGCATCCTATAGCAAGCACTGCTGCTATGAGCCCTCCGTGTGCCTCTATCCTGAAAAGGGGCGGTGTGCCTCACCTCCATGCCTATCCCTATTTTGATTGATTGAAGAAACAAAGAGCCTAAAGAATCCCTAGAGTTCCTTAAAGAAATTTTATTGGAAAAATTACACTTCATCCCTGGAATTTTTGACTATCGCAGACGAGCGGTACTTGCAATTGTATTTGGGAAAAATTGTGTGGATTTCTCCGATGTTTGACAAATTTCAGAAACGTCCCTGCTCTCTATCCTGTCATGTGTTACACATGTGTATTACTAGGTAATTAACATTTTTAGTCCATTGCTTATTTCTGATTATCTTTTTGTGCAAAAACAATACATATTTGCATTTCAGTCCCACTTTAACAGACTTTAAATTTCAATGATCTTTAAAGTAGAATAAACATTTCTTTTGGTCAAAAAAAATTCCAAAAATCATGTTATGCTTTTTATGTGCTTCTCTTTGTAGCATAATTTTTTCATTTCATTTTATCATCATTTAATATTCTTTAAAAATAAATAACATGTCATTTTTTCCTGTTTGAAATTCAAAATTTCAAAAAAATTGAATATTTCTCTAAAAATTTTAAAAAAATAGAGTAGTTATATTTCATTATCTTATAATTTTTATCCAAATTTAACGCATTAATTCTTTTCAAAACCCAAAATAATTGAAAAATACTAAAAACCTTATCAAAATCATAAAAAATCTACAAAATTACAAAAATCGTGATTTCAATTCTTGTTTGTAGATATGTGCATGTATTCCAGCATAAAAATATTTACCATGAGTTTTGGGCACTTAAATTATTTTTAAGTTGCAAATTACTCCAGGTTGTGCATTCTTTCTCATTTTTGCCATTGTTTGAATTTTAAGAAAATATAAAAACATATGAAAATTCTACATAAATTCCCAAAAATATTTCAAAACTCTTAACACCCAAAGTATTTTCTCCAGATTTTTCTGATCATTTTTGATATAACTGAAAAATACAAAAATAGTTTGGTGTGCGTATTTCTTATCTTGTGCATATTGTTCTTTATTTGAAATTTAAAAATAAATGCAAAAATTAAAATCACTAAAAATTTGAAACACGGAAAATAAAAAATTTAAAAATTAAAAATTAAAAAGATAAAAATAAACAAAAACCAAGGATAGTTTGCCTTTGAGATTCCTGCTTTTTATTTTAATTGATTTTTGATTAATTGAATAACCTCAGGAATTATTGCCTCCCTGAGTTCGATCTTGTCCACTATATAGGTAAATATGTAGCAAAATATTTCTCTTGCTCCACATTATTCTCTATAATTATTTTGCAGCGTGAGAAAAAAATAGTTTGTTTGATCCGGGATTTTTGGGGATAATGATGACTTTGTATCCATTAATAATAATCAATCCACGAAGATCCCACGTCAACAAAATGGAACCGTTGTGGGGGAGATAAAATTAAAAAAACCTTAAAAATCTTATCAAAAAATGGCGTCGTTGCCGGGGAGGCACATCGAGGGTAGTTAGATTTCTCTTTTGACCTGCTATTCTTGGTTGTATATATATTTGTGTATATTTTTCCACATTCACTTCATTGTTAATATTCACAGTTGCATTTAATTTTTTTCTGCTCATATTTGGTAATTGTGTTTCTTACACATTCTCTTTTCTTTTCTTATGAGGGCCCGCAGAGCGAAGGAGGCAATCCTAGGAGAGCCGAAGCACCCAAGTGTAGCGGAGGCGGCTTGATTCTTCACCGAGTCGCACGATAGTGTGAGAGGAGGAGAGGAAGAATTGAAGGAGACAAAAAAACTTTATTAATTTATTTATTTCTAGCATTTGAACTCTTTTAAACATACATTCATTTGTTGTGGGGTCCGTTTTGCCAAGTGCTAGTGGACTTGGGGGACCTCACCGCTTTTGTTTTCATCGCCTTATTTTTCTTTGTTTCCCATGGATTTCGTGAGCTACCTATTGATTGCTTTAGATAATTTCTTGAGCCAGGTAATTAATTAGGTCCAAACACCCTAAACAAGAATTTCTGTACTTATAGAGTATAGCGTAATTTTGACTTAGTCAGATAACTTGTTCTTGCTCGTCAATAGAAGCTATCATTTTGGATGGTTTACTTGCATCATATAGGTTAGTTTATTTTTATGTATTTCAATTCTACACGTATCACTTGCATGTAGAGTGTTGGTGATAAGGTACACATCTCTAACCCCTGCATGCATCATTGTTTTAATCGTGCATTGGCTTTTCCGATCTCCTTCCTTGTTTTCACTCACATAAGTTAAAAAGGAAATTGGACACTCAGTAGGCGATTCTTTGAAAATATTTTAACCAAGTGACAACTGCCTAAAATATGCGACCCTAAAATAAACACAAGGAAAAGTCATTGTTTTGGGGAGAGTAACCCCCTTATTGTTTGGTTTGTATGTAACGAGATAGTGATCCACACATTAGGATAGAACCACGCCTGAACTCTTTTCAGACTACTATCTTGGCTTGGTCGTTCTCTAGTGAGGATCTTTCCAGCAGCCGGTAAAGCGGCCCGCGACGTCCTTAACAGATTGAATTGATGGGGTAGCCGGTAAACGGTCCGCAATTCATATTAGCTAGGAAAAATCGTACTTTGGGATTAGGCCAGTCTCCTGGAAGCATTGGGTTCCTAACAGCTCGCTTTAATCGCTCTGATAGATTGTATTCTCATCAACTCTAATATTGAAAAGATAATTAACCGAACCTTCATGGTCTTCACATTTAGTTGAGTTGGTGAACTGGAGGGTTGTATTCTGTTTGATTGCTTGTGTGCATACTAGATCCTTCTGTGCATTTGCACCTTTTTCTTCTCATCTTTTGACTTGACCCTCGCGCTCTCCCAATCATTTTCTCTTGTTTCGGAGATCGTCGACTGGAGTTATTTGAATCCGATCTTTACAGATCCCTCGTATCCTCTAGCCGCTCCACCTTCCTTTTTCCAGAAGGATTTTCCTCTTGATTTGTGTTCATATCTACCTAACCCATTATTTCACGAATCAGACGATGATTTTAACCCACCCTTATTCGACTCACCTGGCCTGTGATTTTGGAGTCACCTTTAATGGTGTCCACACTTGAGACACTGAACCAGATGATGGAGCATATGAATTCAAGGATTAGAAATCTATTTAACATAAATATGAGCCAGAACGCTGCTCCACTATTTAAGGATATGGATTCACTTGAGGATAATCATGAAAGCTTGCAATCGCCTGAAATACAAAAATGAGAAAATTTTAAAAAATCAAAAAGATTTTGAGAGACACATTATTGATTCATTTTGTGAAGAGAGGGCTCCTATGCCAAAATATTTACCCATACAACCATGTCCCAACCTTCACCCTGAGGATTCCACTATACAGACTGCTCTTGGCAATCCTCGTGTACATGCTGATTCCAATCTCCTCCCTTGTATGGAGGATGTCCAAAAATTCAAAAAAATGTTGACTGAACCTGAAGTGATGGCCACCATTCATGATATCATTAAAGCCCCACTTCACCAGACCATGAAAGATTTATCTACTCCTCAACACAAGAAGAGAAAGTGAATGATAAGATCTGAGCGTCACATCTTGACCGTGGCCACTGCCTACGCCATCTCTCACCGTCCACATTTTAAGAAAGGGAACACTACCATGCCTCTTCTAAGCTGCTCCATCTCTAAACATTCTTGTGATAACTCTCTCCTTGATGGCGGTTCTTTGATCAATATAATACCCTCCTCTATGGTACAGTCTCTTCATCTTGGGCCTCTCAAGAAAACCGGGTTGATAGTTCAATTTGCTGATGGATCTATTAAGAGGCCAAAGGGTATTCTAGAAACCACTGTCATTCTTATTCAGGGCATGAATTTCACTTCTGATTTTGTCATATTGCCCATGGAGACCTTCACCCCTATGGAGCACCCTCCCATCATCCTGGGACGGCCTTTCCTCGCCTATGTAGGAGCCTTTATTGATTATGGATCGGAGAGATTTGCTTCTGTTCTGATGTAGGGAGCGATGTGTTGATCACTACACCCACTACTAACCAGAGACCTACATCTCATGAGAGTGTGCCCGTGTTAGACAAACCCAAGGAATTTGACCTTGCTGATAATATTAGAGATTCTTGTTGTATGTTGGATGATACTGAGATCCAAGAATTCCTCTTCAAGGAGGAAGACTTAGAAAGCATTGACCTTGGAGTTCCCCCTTCTGGTACGTGGTGATGCATTGATGACATCCGCAGGATTTACACGATAGACACCCTAGAGCGGAAGGCAGAATCTGAGACTAGACAGGACAGACATAATTTAACTACTTTCACTGATGAGATTGTTCCTATTCATCCTGATTCAGATGAAACCGATCAAGACAAATTTTATTTGATTGCTTTTATTAAGGAATTTGGGCCTCTTTATAAAGATGATGATCTAGTGGAGGCTCGCCAGGCTGGAATTTATCTTACTTTTTAGGATAATGAATTCGAGCCTTTTTACTTTGATATTTGTGCTTCTCCGGCCAGTCATGACCATACTAATTCCACTGATCGATTTAGGCCTGCATACTCTGAGACTGCTGAGGATACATTCTTGGTCGATCCTGATCAGTTCATATCTAATGATCATCCCAATATCGACCTACTCCTTGTCAAATCCATACCTCAACGGTCCTGCTGGAAGGTTTGTTTTCGACCTTCTTGATCTTAGTACATCTACTCCTTTTGTATACCCTTTCGTTTCACTCTTTCTTCTTCCATTTTATCCTTCACCCCTTTTCCGTGTGTGTATATATATGCTATACTTAGGATGTGTTTTATCCTAAGTATCGGGGGGGTGAATGATTTGTTTTGTTCATATTCGTCCTGTTCATCACTCCTGTTGTTTCCTATACTTAGGGATACTCTACCCTATGTATAGGGGGTGATGTTGTTCATATCGTGTGTTTTTTTGTGTGTTTTCCATTGAGTTTGTACATTCTCTGCATCAGTTTTCCTCTTTTGTAAAGTCTTCTATACTTAGGATTATTTGATCCTAAGTATAGGGGGGATCTCCGACCTCCATTCTTTTCATTTTCTCTTTGACTCGTTGTAGCATAGGAGTGTTTTCACTTTCTATACCTAGCACGAGTTATGTCTTCCTTTGTCGCTCTCTGATCACTGTGAGGACATAGTTCAAGCTAAGTAAAGGGGGTGTCGTATATAGTGTATATATATTTTAGACATAACTCATACTTTTTAAGATAATTGTTTTGGGGGATATGTATATATTTTTTAAAATCCATGTGTGTAAAAAAACCAAAAAAACAACAAAAACAAAAAAAAACAAAAAAAACAACAAAAAAATTCTTATATATACTTGTAGTATTTTACTAAACCTTTTTCCTTAAAAAAACTAAAAAATAAAAAATCTATAAAAACTTGCATAATTAAAAAAAACCCTTTCTTTTACATCTGCATTTTTTCCAAAAATCCGTAAAAAGTTCGAAAATTAGAAATTTGTTTTTTAAAAAATGTTCTTTTTACATGTGCATCATTTTTTCCAAAAAGAATTTCGTTGCATTGTTCATATTTTCTTACATTTGCATATGCATTTTTCAGGATAGTATTGACATTTAAATTAAGTCTAGAATAAAATTGAAGAATGGAGCTTAGTTGGGCCTAAATCCACTTAATTTCAATGGAACCTTATAAGAAATGGAGTTAAGACTTTTCAATTCCTACTGACTAAATTCTTTGAGTCCATAAGACTATGTTCACATGTCATCTTGATTAGTCTAAGTAGAACATTAAAAACACACGCATGATTCTTTCCGAACGTGGCTTATCTTGGACAAGCACGCTACACGTAGATCTTCATGGATGAGGTAGTGAGGAGGCAGAATCTTTTGGCTCGAGGTAGCATACGAGGGTAGTACATCTAGGTAGAACATCTTGTCTTCCTCTAGGGAAGGAAGTGTGTCTCAAAATGGTCTAGCGATGTTGAGGTCTAAAGACAGGATGTTGTGGGGTTGTAATAATGCTTCAAAAGAGGGATAGTCTACTGGCTCAAGAGGAAAAACTCTTTATGTACATGTTGCACCTTGTATATACTTTCAAAAAAAGTATGGAAAATGCAGAATCTCCAAAAGTGAACATGCCTGATTGAAAAGTAAAATGCTTGCCGATGTGTATATACAAGCATAAAAAATACAATAAAAGCTTCAAAGGCAAATTTTTGTAAGCTTGTAGCGGATGACATGGCTACACTGGTAATGCATCCAAGGATAGGTAGCTACACTACTTATCGTCCATTCCTTTCTCCATCCCCTCTTCTTGTGTTGGTTGTACTTGAACTTAGAAGGGAATATCTCCGCTCCTCGAGGAAAGAGTTGCAAGATCGGGCAACTAAAGTTACCTTGTTGAGGGAGGCTGTTTCTTTTATACATTGAGACGGGGAGCTATATCTCACTTACACCTTACACGTAAAGATTCATAGTCACAAGAATATGTGTTTGTAGATTTTTCTATCCTGGCTGTTGAGTTGACCTGAATAGGAGTCTTGTGGAACTTAGAGGTTGTTAGGTTTTAAATCCATCTCCCATTAAGGTTCCGACATGCTAATAAACCAAAGGTTTGACATATCTCCAAACTATAATTTTATGAAGAAAAGTTTAATACTCAATATTGTCCTAACTTCTTTATTTTTCTTTCCTTTTTTCTTCGATTCACTTATTCTTTCAAATAAATGTATGCCAAGGGACTAGCAAAGGTAAAGCATAGGGGGATGATTAATATGCGATTCGTCATCTTTATTCATTTATTTTAGCTTAAAATCCCTTATAAAACACTTGTATATAACACTAACTCCATATTCTTACTAACTTGCATCTCTTTGTAAATATTGTACACTTCTTACCATTGTATCCTAAAATAAATAAATAAAGGGAAAAAAGGAAGACTGTTTATTATGTAATAGATACAGACTAATCTGAACCCTGAGAGAAGGTAAAGACTTGACTTGATCGACCAAGAATAAAGTAGGGGGAGATAGGGACTTTATTCAGAAAAATCCAAAAAAAATATATGTGTATATTTGTATACTTCACTATTTTATTTGTACATAAGTTACCTCAAACAAAATAATTTTTAAAACAAAACTTGTAAATAAAAACGTGTCCAAAATAATAAAAATAATTGCACAATCAAATCTTGTACAGAAGAAAGCAACCACACTTGGAAAAGCCACTAAGTGATAATTGAATGACCAATTCCGACTCCATACAGACTAAATTGAACCAAACTTACTTCCATTGTATTCTAAATTAAATTATCTTTAAAATGGTTGTAACTTCATAATTTTTGGAGTTACGGGTAAAAAGTTTGTTTTTTTGGTCGTTTGTGCAATTTTCCCATATATTTTGTACTTATTGTATTTGTAGATATTTGTAAATATTTTTATAAAATATTTAAAATTAAAATAAAATAAAATAAAATAACTAATTTGCTTATTTACCCATGTATATAATGTCATATATGTATATAGCATATGTATATAGATAATTTTCTTAACTAACTACCACAAAAAAATAAATTTAACATTTATTTTTCAAATAAACAAATCGACGAAAATACAAAAATATTAGTTAATTTTTTTAAGTATTTATCTTCCTAATTTATTTCATTTTAATTTTCCTTATCTCTTATCTCTTATCTTCATCCAGAAATTCAAAAAAAGTTCAAACTCCATTATCTTTTCTATTTATAAGGCTCCTTCTCCCTCATTCCAACTTGATCAATCTTTTGTGAGAGGAGCCCGATCTCCGAGAGTCTTCTTGTCGTTGAAGGGTGCATAGCCTCCGAGCCGTCCGGTGACAGCTCGCCGGCCTTCGTCGAGGTGAGCAAGGTCTTTTCCTCTCCTAAGGTGAGATCCACATTTTCTTCTCATTTTTCATCTAGATTAACCTTAGTTTAATTTTTCTCATCTTTATTTTATAGTCATTTGTTTATCTAGATCTTAGAATCCACCATCACGATTCGATCCGCCACCAACTCGATTTTTCATTTCACATCGCAATCTCTCCACATGCTTTTCTACCTATCACGATCTCTCAACTTCGACCACGCATTGTGACCGGAGACTTGGATCCATTCCTCATTTTTTACCAGATCCCCATTCGCATCTTTCGTTTTGATTTTGGGGTCGAGCTGTCGTGCTCGCATCCTCATTTGTTAATAAATAAAAAATATTTATTTTCTTTCTCTTGGACATTTGTTTTGGAGGATCATCTAAAAAAATAAAAAAATTAAAAATTAAAAAATTAAAAAAAAAATTAGTTTCTGTTATTAATTTCTCTATTTCGGATTTATAAAAAAATTATTTTTTTGCTTTTTTCTTTATTTATATCTTTATAATTGAAAATAAAAAATTTAAAAAATAAAAAAATCCAAACGACAACAGCCAACGCCACCATCCAACAACGCAAGGCGCCCGCCGCCCTTGAAGCACACCACCTGCGACACGTCCGCGCACCCCACTGCGCCTTCGCCGACCGTTTATTGGAGCTGTCGTCCACCGTCAACAGACCTCTGTCGATCTGTTCGCGATCGCCAAGCTGCGCCGTATCCCAGTAGCGTCGCCCTCCACTCGCCGCCGATGCCCTCCCGCTAGGAGGTCCACTACATGAAGCCTTCTCCGACGCCGACCGCTCGCCGCCCTGCGGTAGCGATTTTTCAAACAGAGATTGTCACCCCAGCATGCGACCCTTCCTCCTAGACCTCCCTGCCCTTATTCTCCAACGCCGACTGCTCGCTGCCCCAGCTCTTCAGTCTGCATCCTCCAACAAGCACCGCCACTACGAGCCCGTTGTATGCCTCTATCCTGAACAGGGGCGGTGTGCCTCACCTCCATGCCTATCCTTGTTTTGATTGATTGAAGAAACCAAGAGCCCAAAGAAACCCTAGGGTTCCTTAAAGAAATTTTATTGGAAAAATTACACTTCATCCTCCAGAAGTTCTGAATATCACAAAAGAGCCCTTGCTGCATTTCTATTTGGGAAAAATTACGTGGATTTTGCCGATGTTTCAAGAATTTCAGAAACGCCCCTGCTCTCTAGCATGTCATGTGTTACACACGTGTATTAATGAGTAATTTCCACTTTGAGTCCATTGCTTTTTTATGGTTATCCTTTTGTGCAAAAACAATACATATTTGCATTTCTGTCCCTCTTTAACAGACTTTAAATTTGCATCATCTTTAAAGTAAAATAAATGTTCTGTTGGTCAATAAATTTTCCAAAATCATGCTGTGCTTATAATGCGCTTATCTTTCTAGAATAATTTTTTCATTTCATTTTATCATCATTTAATATTTTTGAAATAAAAAAAACATGTCATTTTTTCATGTTTGAAATACAAAACTTCATAAAAATTTGAATATTTCTCTAAAAATTCCAAAGAAATTAGAATAGTTGTAATTAATTGTCTTTTAATTTCTAACCGAATTTCACGCATTAATTCTTTTCAAAACCCCTAAAAATTGAAAAATACTTAAAATCTTCTAAAAATCATAACAAATTCTACAAAATTCCAAATATCGTGATTTCAGTTCTTGTTTGTAGATATTTGCATATATTTCACATAAAAATAATTGCCAGGAGTTTGGGCACTTAAAATATTTTTAAGTTGCAAATTACCCCAGGATGTGCATTCTTTCTCATTTTTTCCATTTTTTAATTTTAGAAAAATACAAAAACATATGAAAATTCTACAAAATTCCCAAATATATTTCAAAACCCTTAACACCCAATAATATTTTCTCTGAATTGTTGTGATCCTTTTTGATATAACTGAAGAATACAAAAAGAGTTTGATGTACGTATTTCTTATATTGCCCATATTGTTCTTTATTTGAAATTTAAAAAAAATGCAAAAAATTAAATCACTAAAAATTTGAAAATCTGAAAATGGAAAAATAAAAAAATAAAAAATTCACAAAAACCAAGGATAGTTTGCCTTTGAGATTCTTATTTTTTCTTTTAATTTATTTTTGATTAATTTAATAACCCTTGGGAATTGTAGCCTCCCCGAGTTCGATCATCTCCGCTATACAGGTAAATAAGTAGCAAAATATTTCTCTTGCTCCACATTATTCTTTGTAATCATTTTGTAGCGAGTGAAAAAAATTGTCTGTTTTATCCTGGATTTTTGGGGATAATGACGACTTCGTATCCATTAATAATAACAAATCCACGAAGATCTTGTGTCAACAGATATAATTTGATAAATGATAAATATTAGCATAATTACCTCTCAGTTTCCAAGGTATATTTGTACTAGAGACTACAATGTATATCCTTAATAAGGTTTCATGCAAATTAGCTGGAATCTAGCACTAGAGAGTGCTACTTCATTAGGAAAATTAAGGAAGGTATTGGATACCTACTCTATGACCCTTAGATTCCTGAAAGATCTCATATCTAAGGATATGATTCTTAGAGTTTAACTCTCTTAAGAATCAAGAAGAACATTAAGTGAAGGACTCATTTAATATTGAGAAGATGATGAGGATCCTGAAATCGGAAACTAAAAGGACAACTAATGATGAAACACTGATACCTCTTCAAATGAATTTGAGGATGGATTCCATGTGTCAGAGAAATCTGACAATGACCTTACTTCACATGATGAAGCTTTTGAAGATCATGACATGGAAAGATGCATGTTAGCAATAAAAGTCTAAAGTAGACTTCATATACAAGTGTTGTATATGGACCCTTCGAGGACCCACCTATAAGGGTAAAACCTATTAGGTGTAAATGGATCTTCAAGACAAAGAGGGAGCCTGATGAGAAGGTAGAGACCTTCAAAGCACAGTTCGTAGCCATGAGCTACACACCGAAGAGAAGGCATCGCTTGCGATGAGGCTTGCTCTTCAGTGACCATGCTTAAAACCATCGCGATATTGCTAACTATAGCCACACAACTTGACTTTTGTCATCTTCATGATAAAAGTCAATATTGCATTCCACTAGGAACACCTCTCTGAGGATATTCACATGAAGTAGCCCCAGGGATTCATGGTTGATGAAAGCAAGGTGTGCAAGCTGAAGAACTCCATCTATGGACTCAAATAAGCTTCTTATAGTTGGAACATAAGATTTGATGAAATTATAAATGTTACGATTTCAGATAGAATCTTGATGAACTGTGTGAAGCTTAGTGGGAGTGCCATTGTGTTCATCATGCTAAATATAGATAATATCCTAATCATTTAGAATGATATAAGGATGATAATGATAACAATAAGTGTTTTATACTCTAGTTGTTCCACACCTTGAGATATGATCTCAAGGATACCTCTTAGATCTTAGTTCTGAAAATGTTTAGAAGTAAAGAAAAGAGGGTATTGGGACTGTCACATTAGTAGTACACCTTGGACATGTTTCATTTTCCGGAACATTCCAAGAAAGGCTTCTTTCCCTCAAGATATGGCACTGATCTTTCTAAAGGGATAGCACCTCAAGGAGTTGAGGAGGTGAATGCTAAAATTGCTTGCCCTTGTGCATCAGTTACGAGAAGATGGGTGTATGCTATATTTATGTACAAAAGCCATGTAGTAAAATGTTACTAATCCTAATATGGAAATAAGACAATTTAATTCAATAATAACAATATCTTCTAAGAAGACAAGACTTTGAGATAGTGATCTCAAGGTTTTATCTTCAAGAACATAAGACATTATAGATGGAGATCTAAAAGGTCTTAACTGTGGATACCTTAGGAGATAGAGATCTCCAGGAATAAGAGTATTCTTATAAGGATAATGGAAATACTGGTTATAATAGTAATTATTGTGTTGTAGTGTTAAGGACACTATAACAAACAAGATTGAGTATTGGGTGCATAAGATGCAACATTCGCATTGGATGCGAGCACTGTTACTAGGAGATATGCAAGTGCTCTAAAAGGACTTGGTGTAGTCTCTCGGGAACAGTGTGACTGATCAGCTTACCTAGCTATTTTTCTAAATAGCCTAAGATTGTCACATGAGTGTGGGTTTAAATGATTAGCCCATTAATGGATCTTTTGGGCTTGTGGGATATTGTTCAACATGCGAGCCCACGGCGAGCCATTACACAATAAATGTTATTGCAAATATCATTCCCTAGTCTGAAATAAAGAATAACTAATATGCATAATAGGTCCCTTAGTACAATATTAGGGTTATGTACCATGGCCATATTGATGATCATACATTTGTTGATTTAATTATTGAATCTTAGAGGCTGGTGCTATGATGAATATCTAAAGAATTAGGATGAGGAGTCATCAAGAACCATCAAATGATTATTAAGAGAGGATCTCCAGCCTGAGAAGGAAATGACAATGTGATGCGAGCTAAAGATCGGATTGCGATTTTAGGTGATAGTGTTGTCGGTGTAGAAAACCGCAAAGAGATCCTAGTCGATCAAACAAAGATCGGTTTAAAAAAAAACCTTCCACTATTAATTTATTCAGGTAATTATGCATGGGTCAAACACAAGGAGGCAGAATAGTATACTTTGATTTTTTAAAGTGAAAATATATTTTTGTGATTATTTTATCTCTTCTTAAAGCGATCGAGGAAACACGACAATTTTTTATAGAAATTTAAATTTTAAATTTTTATTTGATTTTATTTTTTTCCAATTTTTATTTATTTTTCAAAGTGATATTTTTTAAACAATTTACCTACAATATAATATGTCAACGATATGTAAAGTATATATGATATTATATAGTAGGTAAAGTGGACGAGCAACGGTCTCGAACAACACTCAAAAACAAATCAAAATGGAGTCAACATACGACAAATCAAAACACGATGAAAACATGTCAAAAATACACAAAAAGAACTGAAAACCTTGCTGGGGTAGTTGCGTAACTGCCCTAAAAAAATCTACGGAAAGTATTGTCAAAATTGCGTCCAAAACTCCCCTACAGATCAGGGGTATAAATGCAAGAAAAATTATAAAAGTTTCTACAGTTTGGTCCTAAGGAAGGGACTGTTCTGTAACAAAAATATGAAGTATTACATTTAGGTCCCCGTGTTGGGACCTAAACATAATTTCTGGAAAACATTGGAGCGCGCTGCAAATCTGGAAGCCTTCGAGACTTAATATGCAAATATTCCACTGATTCGGATTCAACGACAGAGATTAGGTCATCAGGCACGATCTGAACCGTTCACTGCTGGACACGTGTCAACAAACTGTAGCCTATGGTGTTCTTGGTTGTTATTCAGGCAGTTGCACGGTTTGACGAAGGCGGTCTCTTCCTCGATTTTTCACCGGTGATGGAAGTGTAGCTTGGGCCTCCGGTAGGGCTAGAGGGTTAGCTCCTCTACCCCTTGAGCTCGCCTACAGTGGACGTTGGTCGGAGAAGGCTGAGAGCGGCGGCGAAAGGTCGAAGAAGTTGGACGTCCTCACTGCTCTGTTCCTGGAGTGAGGTTGTTGCTACTTCTTTGACGATGATTCGCGTGATGATTAAAGGATCTCGACGCTTTGAAATTGCTCCAGATTCATGAAGAACCTGCAAAGAAGATGTGTGCATGGCCGATTCGCAAGAAATCGTCCAAATGGTTATAGTTTTGCAAGTTCAAATAGTTTTTTCCAGACTTAATGAAAGCGAGTTGAAGAATGGATACACGAATGAAGATGTGATTTGATTTGATTTGAAATATGTTCAAATGATTCTAAGATAGGGCGTTTAAGATGGAAGGTTAAGCGTCCTAATGACGAGTTCAACCACACTAATGGAGGCATGCTGAACAAGAAATAAAATTGTAAAGATGAATATATAGATCTATGAAAGCAGAGGTGTATTTACCTCAGATGGTTTCTCGATGAACTATTATTGCCGGAACTGAACGCGTGCAAGGCAGCGATGCAAGGTAGAGTGAACGCCTTGGAACTCCTCCCCGATGAGTCTTCTCACACGTGGGCACCTTCGATCGGAGCTGTCACCTCCTGGGCAAGCAGAGCGAGGCGAGGAAGATAGGGTTCAACCACTAGAAGTTGAGCTCCAGGTTGATATGAGAGAGTTAGTTATAAACCGCCAACTTTGGGGGTATATATAGGGAGCTTTCTTGAGCTTCAAGCTTAATCTAAGGGTTGGCGATTAAGACGGTTATTAGGAGAAGGAATTCAATGATTTGGATCACCTGAAAAGGTTATAAGGTGCACGAGAAAATTTGGTGAAGAAAGCCAATTGGAACAGACTCCAGTACCGGCTTCGTGGAGAAGAAGCCCCTGGTGCTGACACGTGTCAGCACCTGGTTGGCCAGATGTGTAAATATATTAAATATTATGTAAAAAATAGTAAATAGCGTTCTTTTAAATAGGCATAAAAACAAGAAATGTAAATAATTAAATTATCTAATTTAAAGAATAATTAGTTTTTATAAATAATAAATATTATTCAAAATATAAATATTATAATAATAAATAAGCGTAGATAAATAGGTTTTGGATTTTTATTTTAATAAATAAATAATTAAAAATTAGATTTGTATTTTCTTAATTATTAGAATAATAAATAAAGGCTATGTGAATTTTTAGGGATTTTAATAAATTTTTTTACATATATTAAGAAATATAAGTATAAGTTATCCATTTCATTTTTATATATAAATTAGGGATTTGGAATTTATTAAAATAATAAATAATCTCCATAAAATATGAAATAAATCAAGGTTAAATTACATGATCATGAAAATAATTAAAAATTATAAAATTAATAAAAATATAAATAATGTGTTCTACTTAAAATAAATAGCCCAGAAACCCCGTTGTCAATTGGTCCCAAAACTGACTTTTTGCAAACGAACTCTGAATTCAATGAAACCACCTCTATTAATTAGAGAATATTATTTTATGAACTTTAAAGGTGAGTAGAGTGAAATTGGATTTCGTATGAAGAAGTTATGTTGTTCGGAAGTTGAGCATTTGACAATTTACAAGTAGGATTTCTTGGTATATGTACAGGGTAATATTTTTAACTTATTTTTATATTTTTATACACATTTTTAGAAATAATTAGGAAATGAATTTGGTGAAAAATATATACATATGAATTAATTAAAAATCATTTAAGTTTTGTATTTTTTTGATAAATAGTGAGAAGTATATGGAATGTGTCTTAATTTATTTTTATGATTTTCTTTCCTTATCTCCCCCTACTTCTTGGTTTGTCGACCAATCAATGCTGACTTGGTCTCGGGGGTTAGGTTATAAATATACCTTGCTATTATATTTATTATTTACAAGTCATATTGTACATATATACATATTTCTAATCTGCCTTATTTTCTTTTCTGTGTTCTTTATTTATTTACATGGTTTTGATGCTTAAAAGTGGATATTTATTCATGAATGAAGTTTTTATAAAAGATGGGAATTAATGTATATTTACATCTATTTGTTAAGGGTTTTAGGACAAAATACGAAAGAAAAGTTAATGAATCATGGATTCATCAACCCCCAATACTTAAACTTTGCTAGTCCCTTGGCAAACACTTATCTGAAAAAGTAAGTGAAAAAGAAAGAAAGTTAGAATGAATTTGTTTTCCTAAACCAATTTATGAGAATAGACAAAGGACAATGCTCGATCAGGCCTGAAACAAACATTTTGTCGGAGCATTTACTAGGATTAGGATTTTGTCCTCAACAGTCCTCAAATTCCACAAATCCTTATTCAAGATAAGTTCATCAGCTAGTTCAGAATCACTTATTCATATCGCAAACTCTGTCATCCTTGAAATCAATTTGTATAGTGTGTGAATTTATTTTGCTCTCCGTGCTTAAAGAAACGAAGAAACTGTCTATCCTGGCTATACACTTATGTGGCTTCCTCATCCAACTACTCTTTCCTCGGGGAGGGAGGTATTCCCTTCTAAGGTCAGTTCGCGCTATGTCCACAATGGAGTATAGAGAGAAAGTAGAAGAGTGAGAAAAGAAGTGGAGTGCGACTAGTGTAGACGCATCTCCTTGTGAAGCTTAACCGGTGTAGCTAAGTCTCCACTAAGATGTGCATGCATTTTTGGTGGAAGCTTGGACCATTGTGGTTGTATTTGTATTTGGTGGCTTCTTCTTTGATTTGGCTTTGTAATTTTCTTGCACTGCATTCATCTTTTTGAGCCTCGACGGATATAACATCTTTTTGTTCCGTCCCTTTTTTGAGGTCTTAGAAAAATTGTCAACAGATCCTTCCCTCATCCGAAGCGACTATCACAACCCCAATCTCTCTCGTCTTTAGACGTCAATGCCACAAAGATAAGGATAGAAACGCACTACCAAGATGTACTGCCCTTCGCAACTCCATGCAAGTCAAGCTAAGTGCAAAGTGTATGTGTTCAAGATTGGTTCACTAGTGTAGAGTTGTACGGATGACACCAAATGGTCTACTTAAGCACATATGACTTGATTTCCCGAATATGGTCTTATGGAACCCAAAGATTTTAAGTCACGGACCTGAAGAGTCTAAATTCCATATCCTAACTAGGCTCTTTACAACGAAAGTTAAAGGCCATAATCAAGCTCCATCCTTTAGTCTAGACTCAATCCTCAGTTTCAGAAATCAAACTTATTCTGAAAAATGTGAATGCAAATGCAACCATGTTTTTGTGAAGTCTATTTTCTGAATTTTACTCATTTTTATGGATTTTAAGGCTTTTGTAATTTTTATGACTTTTAGGACTTTTTAATTTTTTATGTATTTTCTGATTTTTATAAACAAGTTTTTGTACATGAATTTTACAAGATATATTTTATTTGAGTTAAATATCTAATGTATTTTACAGATTTTATCTACAAAGGATTTTACAAGGATCAAATGATTTTTACACATGTTTTAATAAATAGGATTTTAAAGAAGTATTATATAATTTTTAAAAATATATTTTAAATACATATTTTAATTACAGATTTTAAATACAAGTTTTAGACATATTTTACTTATTTACAAGGATTTTACAAGTAATAAATAAATGTATAAATGGATTTTAAATTAACCCTTACCCACTTTTTATGGATTTTATAGATATAGAAAATCCATAAAAGTACGAGTTATGGACAAAAGTATATATACAATATATACGCACCCCCTATACTTAGCATGTGCTATGTCCTCATAGCGTCAAAAGAGAAAAAGGAGGACATAACTCGCTCTAAGTAAAAGTGGGTGAAAACAAATAGAGAATACAAGTCAGTCAACCCCCCTATACTTACGATCAAGTCATCGTAAGTATAATGGAAGAGAAAAAACGAGGTGACTGAGAAAAAAGAATATACAACAAAGGAACAAAAGAAATAAAGAAAACAAAATCATCGAAATCACTCGGTCCTCCCTATACTTAGGATAAGGCATCATAAGTATAGAAAAGAGTATAGCCAAAAATCGAAGACCAGTGATTTTTGAAAAAGAAAGGATATAAAAAAGAATCAGAACAAAATATAAAACATCAATCAATGAACAAACGATCCCCCCTATACTTAGGATTTGGTATCCTAAGCATAGAAGACGAGCAAAAATGAGGACGATTGTGGTCTACGAAGAATATACAAGTATTTCGGATCTCTAAAAATCGAATGGCTCAAAAGCATTTGTACAAGATGAGATGAAGTGAAAGAATGATCATGAATCCTGTACAAAATAGATCACTTCAATATGGGCCAGATGATCAGTAGTTTCTATGAAGTGCTTCAGCATCTGCCCGTTAACCATGAACGGTTCTACACTGGGTGACTCATCTGATATTACTATACTTCAATTATCGTGCACCATTCTGACTATGAAAGGTCCTTCCCATTTGCTTTTTAATTTGCGGGAAAAATTCTTAATCTTGCATTGAACAACCAGACTTTCTGCCCAGGGACAAAGAGCTTGTGCCAAATATGTCTATCATGCCATCTCTTCTCTTTGTTCTTATAAATGAGAGTGTTCTCATATGCTTGATTTTGAATCTCTACCAGCTCATTCAGATCTATCTTTCTCTTGGCTCTTGCTTTCTGTGCATCAAGTAAAATTTCTCGAATAGCCCATTTGGATTTGTGCATGATCTCTACGGGCAAATGGCACGACATTCCATAAACCAGTCTGAATGGTGATGTACCTAAGGGAGTTTTATATGAAGTGCATATGCCAAAAGAACCTGATCTAAAAGCTGCGACCATTTTTTCCTATCCGGTCGTACTAATTTCTGGAGAATTAATTTCACCTCCCTATTTGAAACTTCAGCCATGCCATTCGTCTGTGGGTGGTAAGGAGAAGCTACTCTGTGATCAATGCTGTATTGCTTCACTAGCTTTTTGACCTCCTTATTAATGAAATGGTTACCCCCATCTGAAATAAGAATACGTGGGATCTCGAACCGTGAAATAATGTGTTCCCCTAGAATCCATGCTGACTTGGTCTCGGTGGTTAGGTTATAAATATACCTTATAGTTATATTTATTATTTATAAGTCATATTGTACATATATACATATTTCCAATCTGCCTTATTTTCTTTTCATTGTTCTTTATTTATTTACATGTTTTTGATGCTTAAAAGTGGATATTTATTCATGAATGAAGTTTTTATAAAAGATGGGAATTAATGTATATTTACATGTATTTGTTAAGGGTTTTAAGACAAAATGCGACAGAAAAGTTAATGAATCGTGGATTCATCACAATGCTTTTTGTAAAGGATGATATCTAACCGCCCACTTGATGCAGGTCCTCTGTATAGGAATAGAGATTCAGAGGTGTTAGATAAGTTGGGTCAAAGAGTTGACTTAACGAGATGTACATAACCAAAGTCCTATGACGTATGCTATCACGATATAGGCACACATCCTCTGATCGGAGACCGATGTGTTGCTATATGTCTGAGTATGTACATTTGACAAACCAATAAGTTGATGACCTAATCAAGGCCTATTCACCGCAGTTGGTGTGTAAATAAGGGCATATGAGTAATACGATCTCTCAAAGGGATCATACAGGTTCATTTACCAAACCGAAAGACATGAGCTCACTCATGAGATATTGGGAAGAATCAAATTCCATGCATGGTCGTCTCACTTTGGAAGCTTGACTGAATTTGTAGGTTTGATATATGCTTTATTTGAAGTATATAATCAACACTTGGGTATGATATATGCTTTTGGAAAGTATATGATCGATACCAACTCCCAGTAGTCAAATGAGAAACTTAATGATAAATCCCTGAAGTAGACGATGTAAAATTGATCTTATACTTCAGGTTTATTCTGGGTCTTCCAGTATGCATGATGTACATGTATTAGGAATGCATGAGGGTGATGTGATCATAAACGATTGTATAACCACGACACTTCCATTCCTAGTGAGTGATGAAATGGGTCTAGATTTCTCAATAGAGAAGTGATCTAATCTTGGTCGAAATGTTGGACATTGATCTGAATGTGATTCAGATGCAATGAGAAGATTAGATCTACGGTTTTGATTTAATCAAACATCTATGGGAGGTTCGCAAGATCTAAATTTGAGATGTGATATTAATATCCAAGTCACTATATGTGGAAAAACACAATCGCTATGTCCTTGTCTCCAAGTATCCGCAGAGAAAGTGCATTATCCTTGAAAGAGTTCAAGGATAATTTCATTGTTGATATATGTATCTGAGCATTGAGAAAATGGATAATTGAATGTGATTTAATTATCATGAATAATCTGAATTTGATTCATATTATGAAGAGACTTATCATAGTTAATTAATTGTGATTTGATTATCAAAGATGTAAATAATGTGAATGCGATTCATATTATTTGGGCACATGAGAATAGAGATCTCGGATGATTAAATGTAATTTAATTATCACGGATATGAGTAATGTGGATAGCACTATCCTATTTATTCATATAAATTATAAATGTGATTTATAATATATAAGAGAGAGCTATTTGTAATTTACATTTGTTAATTAGATGTTGATGTGAATTGGATTCACATTGGACAATGAACTGAAGATGTAATTTACATTTTATTTTGGGTTGTGAATGTGATTCACAAAATTTTCCAATAGCAATATTGCAATGTTCACAAAATAATTAGGAATTGTTTTTGTTGAATAATTTTCAACAAGTGTTGTAAATCTTTGAGATTTCCATGGAATAATGTAATCTCATGAGATTACATGAGATTTCCTCCAACTCCCATATTATGGAAGGAGGCAATTTTCATTCCATAATCTCCATGCCTGATTGATTTAATTTGGGATTGAATTATATTGATTTTTCAATATATATTTAATCTTAATTAAATCAATTGTTGTTGTATTTTTTAACAACAAGATCATAGCCACTAAAAGAAATACAAATCAATGTGAGCCACTGGATTTGTGTTGTCCATAGATTGAGATCCATGGATCCCAAAATATTATAGAAGGAGAGGCACCCCCTTTCTCTTCTTAACCTAAGACAACACACAAGTTTTGAACAACAACTTCTCTCTCTCTCCTTCTCTACACATGCTCTCTGTCTCATTGTGGTCATCCACCATGGAGCCCTAGAGAGAGTCTCCATCGCCGCATTGTCGCAGTTATGTTGCCAGATTGTTTCTCGTGGATCTCCATCTCCTTCGATGCGCCTCGTTCGTGAAGAAGACGTCGGATCTCGTGTGTCAAGAGCAGGAGATTCGCAGCTTGGATCATCAACATGGATAGCAAGGAGCACGCATTTCATCAGTGTTCTCGCAAGCGTCTCCTCCATCGGATCAGACTTGAGACAAGAGGTCTCTTCGTTTAGAGACTTGATGCAACCACTCTTCAAGAGGAAACCCGAATACTTGTTTGTGGTTTAGACGAAACGATCCAAGAAGTGTTCTTGGATCATGTGGTTTCATCACATGAAAATTTTTTTAGATTCCACTGCATCGAGCGACTAGTGCAACTAGTCGCTCCCAATTGCATACAATGCAATCCTCATGCTTCCTTGATGTGCTTATGTATCTCACCATATTCTTCATACATCAACAATGAAGTTATCCATGAACTCTTTAAAGGGTAATGCATTTTCTCCACTGATACTTGGAGACAAGGACATGGTCATTGTATTGTTCCACATATATTGACTTGGATATTGAGATCACATCTCAAATCCAGATCTTGCTGAATTCCTAAAGATGCTTGATTAAATCAAGACCATACATCTAATATTCTCATTGCATCTGAATCACATTCAGATCAAGGTCCAACATTTGGACTAAGATCAGATTACTTCCCTAGGAGAGAAGTGACTAAAATCCATACTTGTTTCATCACTCCCTCGGAATGGAAGCATCATGGTTATACAATCGTTTATGATTACATCACCCCCATGTATTCCTAATACCTGTACATCCTACATACTAGAAGACCCTGAATAAATCCGAAGTTTTAAATCTCTTTTTGACTGTCTCCTTCAGGATTTTATCATTAAGGTTCTCATTCGATCATTCGGAGTCGGTATCGATCATATAATTTCCAAAAGCATATATCATACCTAGGTGTTGATCATATCCTTTCCAAAATCATATATAGAACCTAACAAATTCATTCTAGCTTCCAAAGCGAGATTACCATGCGTGGAATTTGATTCTTCCCAATATCTCATGAGTGAGCTCATGTCTTTCGATTCTGCAAAGAATCTGTATGATCCCTTTGAGAGATCGTATTACTCATATGCCCTTGAATGCACCCCAGGGTCGGTGTATAGACCTTGGTTAGGTCATCAACCTATTGGTCTCCTAAACGTACATACTCGAACATATAGTAACAAATCTATCTCCGGTCAAAGGATGCGTTCCTACATCGTGACAGCATACGACATAGGTCTTTGGTTATCTTGATCTCGTTAGACCAACTCTTTTACTAACTGATCTAACACCTCCAAATCTCTATTCCCTTATAGAAGATCTGCATCAAGAGGTTGGTCAGATATCAACCAAATGAGAAAGGATTTCCATCTCCTACTTAGGCTGGAGATCATCTCTTAACAATCATTTGATGGTGCTTGATGAGTCCTCGCTCTAAATATTTAGATATTCATCCTAGCACCAACCTCTATGATTCAATAATTGAATCAACAGTTGTATGATCATTAAGATGGCCATGGTACATAACCCTAATCGTACTAAGGGACCTATTATGCAAATTAGTTATTCTTCATTTTATATCAGGGAATGATATTTGTAATAACATTTACTGCTTAATGGCTCGTCGTGGGCTCACATGTCCAACAAGGTGTATGAACACTAGAAGATCCACCTAAAGGGGTAAAACCCATAGGGTATAAATGGATCTTCAAGAGAAAGAGGGGACCTGATGGGAAAGTAGAGACTTTCAAGGCACAGCTCATAGCCAAGGGCTACACATTGAGAAAAGGTATTAACTATGAGGATACATTCTCTCTTATGGCTATGATTAAGTCCATCAGGGCACTACTAACTATAGCTACATCTCTTGACTATGACTTCTGACAGATGGACGTCAAGATGGCTTTCCTTGATAGAAACCTCAAGGAGTATATCTATATGGAGTAGTCACAGGGCTTCATAACTGAGGAAGGAAAAGTATGAAATATGAAGAAATCCATCTATGGGATGAAACAAGCTTCTCATATCTAGAACATCGGATTTGACAAAACTATAAAGACTTATGATTTTTCTACATAATCCTGATGAACCGTGTGTGTACAAAAACCTTAGTGGGAGTGCCATTGTGTTCATTATGCTTGACGTAGATGGCATCCTTATCATTAGTAATGATCTAGGGATAATGACCAGTGTTAAGATTTGGTTGTCCCATACCTTTGAGATGAAAGATCTTGGAGAAGCCTCTTACATTCCACGAAACCAGCTCCCATCCAATCCCTCAATTTGATTCATATTTGGGGGTCACTGACTCATCAAGATGCAATGCGTATTTGAAATTCAAGTATATTTTTTGTCCTTTCAACTGAGCGATATATAAGTTCTTTGATTTTCTTCTCTCATTGGCGATTGATATCTTTCATTATATACGTTTAGTATCAAGTTAGTTAGATAAGACAAGAAGAAAGTGAGCCCAAATTGGATGTAAGGACAACTGTTCAGAAATCGAGAAAATAGGATGTGGGGATTACCACAACATGGGTACATTAAGAAGATCTTGAGTGTTTCCTTATGGAAAATTCCAAGAAAGGTTTCCTTTCCTTAAGACATGGTATCCACCTATCTAAAGGGATGGCTCCTTAATGTTTTGAGGAAAGAAAAGTCGTTGCTGGATGCCGCTATGCATCAGCTGTAGGAAGCTTAATGTACGCCATAATGTGTACAAGGTAAGATATCTTCCATGTAGTGGGAGTGGTAAGTCATTACCAATCATGCTTTGGAGAACACCACTGGAATGCAGTGAAGAACATTTTCAAGTATCTAAGATGAACGCAATATTATATCCTGGTCTATTGAGATGGTGATCTCCAAGTCTTTGGATACACAGATTCAGACTTCCAGTCAGATATTGATTATCGAAAGTCGATATCAAGGTTTGGGTTCCTTTTAAACGGTGTTGTGAGCTAGAGAAGCAAGAAGAAGGACACTAGGGCAGATTCAATAATAGAAGTCGAATAAATTACCGCATCAGATGCTGCAAAGAAGGAGATGTGATTGCATAAGTTCATCCTGGAACTTGGTGTAGTTTCCTCTAATTCTCCCATCCTGCTACTATGCGATAACATGGGAGCCATTTCCTAGGCGAAGGAACCCAGATGGTATGAAAAGAGCAAGCACATGGAAAGGAAATACCACATCATTTGGGAGATTCAAAAGCATAGTGACCTCATCATCAACAAGGTGGCCCCTACCGGTAATGTTACTGATCTTCTTACCAAACATTTTATGCAAAAGGTTTTCGACCAACAAGTAATGATTGTGGGTTTAAGGATTGTACCTGAATGGTTATGAGGACTAGTGGGAAATTCTTAGCCATGTAAGCCTGAGGCGAACCATTCCTACAATAAATGTTATTGTAATGTTTTAATTATCAATAAAAGTTATTGGTTATTTCACTCCCTATCTGAGATTAAATGAATGAGTGCACTATAAGGTCCCTCTCTACAATTAGGGATATGTATCATGGCCATCTTAATGATCATACAACTAATGATTCAATAGTTGAATCATAGACGTTGGTGCTTAGATGAATATCTAAGTAGTTAGATTGAGGTCTCATCAAGCACTGTCAAATTATTTCTAAGCGATGATCTCCAGCCAGAGTGGGAGATTGCAATACTTTATCATTAGGTTGATATTTGACCGACCTATTGATGCATGTCCTCTGCATGGGAATAGGATTCAGAGTGTCAGATTAGTTAGGTCAAAGAGTTGACTTAACAAGATCGAGATAACCCTATCCTATATCATATACTATCACGATATAGGTACACATCCTCAGACTGGAGAAAGATGTGTTACAATATGTCTAAGTATCAACATTTGGTAGACCAATAGGTTGATGGCCTAATCAAGCTCTATACATCGGTGAGCAGGGGTGAATATGAGGGCATATGAGTAGAACAATCTCTTAAAGGGATCATATAGGCTCACTTGTGAATCGGAAGACATGAGCTCACTCGTGAGGTATTGGGACCGATAAAATTATGTGCTTGGTTGTCGTGTTTTGGAAGAAAGACAAGAATTTGAAGGTGTGATATATGCTTTTGGGAAACATACGATCAATGCCAACTCCCAATGACCAAATGAGAAACATGATAATGAAACTCTGAAATGATAGTACAAATTGATCCATATCTTCGATTTTATTATAGGTATTCTAGTATGCAGAATGTATCAGGTACTAGGAATACATGAGGGTGATGTGATCACAAATGATCGTATAAGCATGACGCTTCCATTCCGAGGGACTGATCAAACATGTCTAGATTTTAGTGACTCCTCTTAATAAAGAAGTAATCTGATCTTAGTTCAAATGTTGGACATTGATATGAATGTGATTCAGATGCAATGAGAAGATTAGATTTATAACCTTGATTTAATCAAGCATCTACGAGAGGTACATGCGATCTGGATTTGAGATGTGATATCAATACCCAAGTCACTATATGTAGAACTTAGAACCGCCATGTCAATATCTCCAAGTATCTACGGAGAAAGTGCATTATTCTTGAAAGAGTTCGAGAATAATTCCATTGTTAGATTATATCCAAGCATTGAGAAATAGATAATTAAATGTGACTTAATTTTCATGAATAATGTGAATTTGATTCATATTATTTAGATGAATTATAATGATGATCCAATATAAAATGCGATTTATTTATTATTGGATAGAATAATGTGCGACACTATCCAAATTATTCACATATATATTATATTTGTGATTTATAATATCTTAAGGAGAGCCAATTGTAATTTATATTTGTTGATTATTTATTGATGTGAATTAGATTTAATTTGGATAATTAATTGAAAATACAATTTGCATATTATTTTGGGATGTGAATGTGATTCAAAAATATCCAATGACACGATTGCAATGTTCACAAGGTAATTACGGATTATTTATGTGAGATAATTTACAACAAGTGTTGTTGTAAATATTAGAGAAGTCATGAGATAATGTAATCTCATGAATTGGAAGTAGATTGCCTCCTAACAATTCAAAGGAGGTGGACGGCCACCAAGACCTAAAAGGAATGGGTGGTCGTCCCCTCCTTTTTTTGGGATTATGGCAATCTCCTTCGTAATTATCTCCATGAATGATTGATTTAATTTGCAATTAATTAATTTTGATTATTCAATATATATTTAATTTAAATTAAATCAATTGTTGTATTTTTACAAAAAAGTCATGGCCATTGAATGAAACATAAATCAACCTCATCCACTGGTTTTGTGTTGTCCATGGATTGAGATGCACGAACTCCCAAAATACTATATAAGAAGAGGCACCCCTTGCTCTTCAAGTTACATCATAAACATCTTTCTCTCTCTCCCATTCTCATGCCACCTCTTTCTCTCTCTCTTACAAGAGTGGTCGTCCACTCTAACCCTAGAGAGTAGGTCATCGCCGTCGTCGCTTCGACGTTGTGATGCCACCTCGACTAGTCTTAGATCTACATCTTATTTGGTGCACCTCACTCATGAAGAGGATGTTCAATCTCAGGAGAAGAGATTAAGAGATCCATCACTTGGATCAACTACTTGGATTGTGAGAAGCACGTGATTAATCTCCGCGCTTGCAAGTATCTCCTCCGATAGATTAGACTTGAGACAGGAGGTCTCTTTGTTTAGAGACTCGTCACAACCACACTACAAGAGGTATTCCTTTATCTAATATGTGGTTTAGATGAAACAATCTGAGAAGAGTTCTTGGATCATGTGGTTTCATCGATTAAAATTTTTAAATTCCGTTGTACCGTGCAACTAGTACAACTAGTCTCTCTCAATCATATATGATGTGATCCTCACACTTTCATGATGCACTTAAGGATTCTTCCATAACCTTCATCCTCACTCCAAGCTATCTAGGGAGTCTTAGTAGAAAAACCTACCTCACGGTAATTATCTCTGCATAAGCTGAGGAGTAAGCCGATGCTGGCTCTGCATCCGAATCTCAGCCACCTTCTTTCCTAAATCACTCATCTGCTTTGGTAATAAAGAAAGCTTCTTCAACTCTCATAAAGTCTACAACTCCTGAACTTGCTTCTAAATCACGTCGATTATAGCATGTAACTCATTAATTAATCCCACATCAACAAATCATGAATCAAACTCAGGTATGTTGGACTCCTTATGATGATATTGATGATGTGTTGGATGTGTGGTCTTCTAAAATGTAGGAGTTGAATCAACAACTCTGGAATTCTCGACCACCCATTAATAGATAGTCCAAACTGAATCGGCATGTTTGTTCAAATAATTTCCACCACATGCTGCACTAATCAATCCCTAAATGTTAGCATGTAATCCTCCAAAGAGATTATGAACTAGTAAATCTCATGATGATGGCATTTTTCTGTCATATAATTGAAGAACTCCTATGCTTTATGGATAGACTCGTAGGAGTGTTGCATGAAATTCGAAATTTGGCTCCTCATCGCATTGGCTCATCCAAAAGAAAATATTTACAGAGGAACGTAGACTTTAGATCGTTCCAAGTAGAGATCTCTCTCCGCAAATGATTCAGCTAGTAAAGCACCTTATTCTCTAAGGGGGATGGGAAAGCATTAAGGCATGCAACCTCCTGCATAATGTTCGGATAGCTAGTCGTCCCACAAATCACCTCAAATTGTTGTAAAATGGTAAATGACTCCTGAGTAGTGTTCCCATATAACTTGGGAAGAAGTGATATGAATTATGGTCTGAGATCATTCAGACCCTGATTTGGTAGTAATCAAATCCAATGATGTAGTGTATTAGCTCCATGGTCATACTCACCATGTAATATGGATACAAGAGCAACCATAGTTGGTGGGCTCCTTCCTCTGGCTCTTAATGTCTCAATCTCAGCTATGAGCACTTCCTAAACCCTAAACTTCTCCCTAAGTTGTGTGCTCATATGTTGTGATATGTCTACAATCCTTGCAGTGACATATGATCTTGTATCTGGTCTCTCACTAGTCGATCTATCCTCATCTGGTGCTTTTCCCCTCGCTACCGTGTTGTCTCTCAATTTCTATGGAAGGAACAGGACTCATAAGCACTGAGTGAAAAATGTGTAGAAGAGAAGAAATGTCGAGGTGAGGGTCTTCCTTGACTAGAAGGCTGGGAGGCGAGGGAGTCTGGGTCTAACCCACCTCGTGACTAGGTGAAACTGGCTCGAGAAGAGGGTCATCCTGAGTCCGTGAAGATGTATGCACGATGGTGGAGGAATGATGGATCACAAAGACCGGGCATAAAGACCATCAAAACATCATCTTTTATGCCAAAAGATATGGGATATGAGCATGATGTCAATCCGAAAGACAGAATGAAGGTATATTAGATGCAGAGTCAAACACAATACAAAAAAAACACAATTGCAACCCCCAATTCATAAAATTCATAAAGTTACGATCGTAAGAGTTAAGCCATTAATATTTTCAATTTTAATGTTAGGTGATTCAAGCAGTTATTTAAAGCAGACTCACAAGTGGTGTCACTTTATCGCCCAGCGTACGTCTTCAAACCCCCCGTAAACAGTGTAACCATCTGCCCGAGTTGTCGGGTTATATCATGCCCAAAGTGAAAGGTCAAGTGGAGTGTACCAAACCGACTCTCTATAGTAGGAGGCAAGTTCTTGTAGCTCGACCGAATACTGAAAGGTAATACACATGTTCTTACGGCACAAGTCGAGGGATTTTTGGCAATAATCCTTAAGGCTACATCCTCACCCACTCTATCTAGAGGTAAGTAATTGGAATAATGAGGGGATTGCTCTCTGAAAGTAATTAAGTTGTTTTTTTGAAGTTTCAAAAGAAGAAATTTTTAATCTTATGGATTTCACATTTTTTGTATTTTTCAATCAAAACTTACGGAAACTTGATTTTTCCTTTTTTCAGTGAAAATTGTACCACACAGGGAGAGAATAAAAGAATGCAATGCAAAAACATGATGCATGCAAGGATAGTAATTAGTAATCATGCGTGGCTCCACCACTCTACATGCAAGTTATCCATGCAGAATTTTAAACTTAATTCTAATACATGCATAAGCGATAAAAACCGTATTCCTAAACAGATAGTTCTAGCGTAAGAATTAATTAATTTTCTAAAATAGTATGATTTTACGCCTAAGTGTTGACTAGGGTAATAGGTTCTTTATTATTCATCTAATCAGTGAAGCATGCACTCTTAGGCTCCACAAAATCACAAGAAACAAGAAAAATGATCAAGAAAACTGAAAACAATGATGAGGGTCATCCAACACCAGCTGGCAAAATATACACCATAAGAAAATAGTCTAAAGTTTAGGTACAAGTCGTGATGTCCTTAAGTGACCCCTTCTACAAAATGAAAAACCAGCAACTTCCCTTCCTCTCAAAATAGAAAATGTAACTCAAAAATAAAAAATCCGACTGACTCGTACTACTCCTCTACAACCGACTCAAAAAGAAGAAGCTGATCTCTACACTCTCAACTGACTCAACTTCCTCAGAAATCAGCCAATCATGCATGCCTTGCACCACTTATCAACATACAAAACCCTTAAAGAAAACTGAGAGAGAAATCAATACTCGAAAAGAAAATCGATAAATCCAGAAAACAAAAAATGAGAAACCAATCAAAATAAGAAGAAGGAAATAATCACAAAAATATCAAATACTAATTATATCTAGCACCTCCATGGTAATGAAGCCACTTTGATAACGCATGCTTCCCCTCATGGTTTGAAAAGGTCGGATGTAACACCTGTGAAGAGAAGAATGTCTTATCAAAAGAAAAAATTAAAGAGAGCGGAGTAGAATAAAGATGGATGAATATCAAAGAAAATTATCTCTCTCCTTTTCACTTGATATTTAATAGGTAAGTGTCCTTGGGTTGAACACAAGGAGGTATGAAGTATACTAAGTATTTGAGATCAGATTTTGTGATTAATTTCATCTTGACGAAACCTTTTTATGCTTTTTAGTTTTTGTTATTTTTGTTTGGTTTTTAATTTTAAAAACTTTTTATTTTTTTATTTTTAAATTTTTATTTGATTTTTAAAAGTGATTAATTTTGGAAAAAGGATGATACCACGTAGTAGGTAGAAAATAGTGTAATATATTATTATCCATAGTGATTAAAGTTGTGAGAAAAGAATTTTATTATTTTTATTTTCAAAATGGACAATATATTTTCAAAATGCCTTATAATATAGTAGATAGTTGGAATATGTATAGATGATACAATATGGATAAAAACGAGGAAGAAACCGAAAAACATGCTCTAAGAAACACACAAAAAAATTCAAAATGAAGCCATGTTCGAAAAATCAAATCAAATCAAATCATATCAAATAAATGGTGAAAATCCTCAAAAATGCAACAAAACCTCACCAGGATAGTTGTGTAACTACCCTAGAAAAATCAAAGAAAAATGTAGTCTCTAAAGTGTCCAAATATTATAATAACAACATGGGGTACAGATGTAAGAAAAGATATGGAAAATAAAAATGTTTTTCCATTTAGGTCCCTAAAAAGAGAGCTAATTGCAAATAAAGGAAACTTTCGAGGCATGCGTAAATTTAAGGAATTATGTGGGTTCAAGGCACAGATTTTCCACTATTTCACAATCTACAATCCTGATGAAATGCAAAGTGCAATCTCGCCTGTTGATCACAGACACGTGTCCCAAGACTATAGCATATGGAGTTTAGATTGTACTTCCCAAATACAAAGAACTCGACAGTGGTGATTGGCTTCCAGGCGGCGATTGGCTCGATCGGTTGTCGATGTAAGATGTTCGATCGAATATGTAGTGCTAAAAGTTGGTCTCCTTCCCCCTTCAAGCTCTCATGTTGTGTGGAATTGTGATGAATATGCATTCATCATCATTATTCATTTATTTTAGCTTTAAATCCATTATAAAATACCTGTATATATTGTTAAATCCGTATTCTGACTAACATGCATATATGTGTAAATATTGTACATTTATTGCTAGTTTAACCTAAAAAAATAAATAAATGAATAAAGGAAAAATAAAGAAAATAAAAAGACTGCATATATGTAATAGATACAGGCTGACTGGAACCCCGAGAGTAGGTCAAGACTTGACCTGATCAACTAGGAATAAGGTAGGGGGAGATAGGGTCCTTAATCAGAAAATTCAAAAAATGTGTTTTGTAATTACTTTTCTGTGTATATTTGTATAAAACTTACACTATTTTATTTGTACATAAACTAACCTCAAATTAAATAATTTGCAAAACAAAAGTTGTAAATAAAAATGTTTCTAAATAATAAAAGTAATTGCAAACAAAAATCATGTACAGAATAAAAGTAAGCACATCCGGAAAACGCCATAAAGCGATAATTGAAAGATCAATTTCGAATCCATATGAAGTCAAATTAAATCAAACTCACTTCCCAAATTAAATCAAACTCACTTCCATTATATTCTAAATTAAACTACCTTTAAAATGGTTGTGGTTTTTTTTGGAGTTACAGTTTGAAAGACGATTTTTTAGGGTGGTTTTTACAATTTTACCATTTATTTATCGTATATGTTTAATTTTATATAGATTTTATTTGTAAATAATTGTAAATATTTTTTAATAATTATTTAAAATTAAAAAAATTAAAAATTAAAACAAAAAATAAACTTATTTCCTTATTTAACTATGTATATAATGTACCATATATGTAGTATATGTATATAGTTGATTTTCTTAAATAACCACCACAAAAAATTAAATAATTAACATTTATTATTTAATTAAATAAAGTGACGAAAATAAATAAATTAATTAATAATGTAAATATTGTAATTTTATCCACCTCTAACTTCTTCCCTTCTTTTCCTCTTCATTCAAATTATTAAAATTCAAATTCGAATTCTATTATTTTTTATTTAACTGGCTCCTCCTCCCTCATTCTCAGTCGATCAATCTTTGGTGAGAGGAGCCTAATCTCCAATAGCTTCTTGTTGTAGAAAGGTGCCTAGCCACCGAGCCTTCCAATGACAGCGAGTCGACCTACATTGAGGCCACTAGGGTATTTTCCGCTCCCACGATGAGATTCCTTTTTTATTATTCTTAACTTAGGTTATTCGTAGTTTAATTTTTGCATTTTTAATTTCATTGTCATTTTTTAGATCCTAGATATTAATCATAGATCATTGTTCTACCACATCCGATCCATCTCCAATTCCAATTTTTCATCTCATTTTCTCAATCTATATGCGTTCAAATTCTATCTCACACGATCTATCAACTTCGATCACGCACAGTGACCAAAGACCCTGCTCCATCTTTCATTTCGCATGATCCAAAATCATTCAAATTCCTATTTTTACTTTATTTTATTTTATTTTTCATTCTTTTACCAAGGCTCAAGTTGGTATTCGTATTTGCTTTGTTGTAGGTACACAAGAATTTTAAAAAAAATAAAATTACGAAAAAATTAGCCGCTACTATTTACAAAAAAAAGAAAAAAAATAAGAAAGTTGCTGTTAAAAAAAATAAAAAAAGAGGCAGGCGTCGCTCTGCCTGGGAGCAGCACATCCACCGATAGCCAACCATCCCACCAGGAGATCCTCCCCTCATCACCATCGACCAACGGAAGAGAATCCCTTCACCACCATCAGTCACCTGTGTCCATGCTTCTCCACGCAACCACCTACCATCTTGCGTCCCTTGCGCAACACCTCCACCATCCAGGACCTGAGCCACTCGCAGGCGGTGCGCGCCGCTCTTCCACGAAATCTCAGCAATAGCTCACGAGGTCCATCGCTACTCCATCGACCGTGCGAGGGCATGTGTCACCCTTTTTTGAAGAATCCACCGTTGATCCACCGCACCTCCTTGAATCCACACCGCTACACAATTGGGGGTGTGTGTCGCCCCCTCGCATGAGCCACCATCCGCCATATCTCTACCACAAGCTCCGCTAGATCCAGAAGCCGCACCACCTCCTGCAGAAGAGCATCGTCTACCTCCGCCATCGACACCACCCTTCTTCAGTTGCTAGATCCAGCATACCACTGCCGTTCGCCCATGCATGCCTCCTTCGTCAGATCCACTGCGAGAGCCATCGTCGGTCGTGCCTCGTCAAGTGTCAAAGCTGATGCCCCCCCTCCGCGCCACCAGATCTCACCGACCTATATAGGGGCGGTGCCCCCTTTTTTTAGAACAAAGAACAACAATGAAGAGGAACCCTAGGGGAATTAAAATTAAAAAAATCGAAAAATTACATTCAAGTCCCTAGAAGTTTCTGAAATTGCAAAACAATCCCTACTCTATAATCAACACGTGTTTTGCACGCCCTCTTTGGGTAAATTGCAATATTCTCCTCATTTAATTTCTGTTATCTTTTAATACGGAAACTATAAGCATTTTCAATTCACTCCTTCATTTCTAGACCTTAAAATTGCAAGTTTCTATTTTTAAAATGAATATTTTTCATGGTCAATAAATTCTGCGAAAATCTTGTGATACTCTTGATGTGTGCCTCTTCTCAGTTTAATTTTTTGCATTGCATTTTATTTCATATAATATTATTAAAAAATCAAAAACTTCATTTTTCCATGTTTGAACTTTGATGAATCATAAAAATTCACATATTGTGACCAAAATTCCAAAAAAATAGATTAGTTTTCTTTATGTGCAATTTATTTTAACTAATTTTCACTCATTAATTGTTTTTAAAACCAAAAAAATTAAAAAGATTAAAAATGTTTAAAAATCATAGAAAATTATAGAAAAAGAAAAAATAGTGATTTCACTTCCTAATTGTAGATGATTTATCTAGTTTTTTGGAGAAATAATTATAGTTCCTTTTAATTTTATTTATATTTTTAAATTGTAAAATAGTCATGTCTGCTCATTGTTATCATTATTCCCTTTTTTTATTCATTTTGAAAATCCTAAAAAAATGTAAAAACTATGGGAAATTACAAAAACAGTAAAAAATCATCAAAACACAAAAATATTTTCTTTAGCAATTTTTCATTATTTTTATCATATCTGAAAAATCCAAAAAATGCATTTCTTTTGTGTATAAGTTTATTTTGAAAATTATATTTTTTAACATTAAAAATGTGCAAAACTAAAATCATTAAAAATTTGAAAATCAGAAAATAAAAATAATAATAATAAATTTTAAAAATTAAAAAAAATACAATTTTCACAAAAGCCAATAGTTAGCATTTGATATTTCCTTTTTCTTTTAATGATTTTTTATTAGAACAACCCTCTGGAATTGTAGCCTCCCTGAGTTTAATCTTGTTGCTATACAGGTTAATTAAATAGCAAAATTCTCGTGCTACATTTTTTGTAATTATATTGGCTTGAGAATAAAATTATTTTTTTGTGGCAGGATTCGTTGGATCAACTGCACAATTTTCCAAAATAAAACCCCTCAGAAATCTCAGCCAACAAAGTGGCGTCATTGCCCGGGAGGCACGACAAGGGTAGTTAAGTTTTTCTTTTGACCTTCTATTCTTTGTTGTACATTTTTGTTTATATTTTACGACATTATTTTGTTGTACATATTCACTATATTTATTTCACTCATTTTGCCCATAGTTTTAATACTGTGTTTCATACACATTTTGCATTTCCTCTTTCTTGCGAGGGCCCGACGAGCGAGGATGACCTTTTTAGGAGAGCCGACGCACCCAAGCGAAGTGGAGGCGTCTTGATTCTTCACCGAGCCACAGGAGAGCATGAGAGGAGGAGAAAAAGATTTGAAGGAGACCAAGCACTTGAAAAAAAAGATTTCTATTAATTTTTTCTAGCATTTGAACTCTTGTAAAAGGACATTCGTTTGTTGAGGGGTCTGTTTTGCCTAGTGCCGGTGCACTTGGGGGACCTCACCGGTTCTGTTTTTCATCGCCTTATTTTTCTTTGTTTCATGCATGTTTTGTAAGCTACGTATTGATTGTTTTAATTAATTTTCTTGAGTCAGGAAATTAATTAGGTCCAAAAACATTAAACAAGAATATTTGTACATATATAATAAAGCGTAATTAGACTTAATCAAATTTAATTGGTTCTTGTCCATTAATAGAACTTGTCTGTTAATAGAAGTTATTATTAGGACAGTTCTCTTGCATCATAGAGGTTTCTTTATTTTTCTTTATTTAAATTATGCACTGATCATTTTGCATGTAGAGTGCTGACGATAAGGTACGCATCCTTTAACCCCTACATGCATCATTGTCTTTAATCCTGCATTGGCCTTTTCGTTTTCCCCCTCTGTTTTATGGATATTGGAAGAAAAGGAAATCGAAAATTTTGTTAAACGTGTTCGTTCAAAAATATCAAAAAAGTGAACTTTGGAATATTAAAAATTGGGACTGCTAATATCACTTGGACTATTAAAATTCAATGTAATTCATTCAGATCATTGTTTTGGGAGAGAAACCCCCTCATTGTATTCACATTTACTTGCTCAGGTACACATTAAGGTTAGTGCCCCAATCCCATAAGCCAACTTAAGTTTTTATACAATTTGTGTTTGATCATCTAACTCTAAAATTGACAAGATAATTGACAAAATATTCATGGTCTTCACAATACGTTGAGTTGGTGAATTGGGGGTTTGCATTGTGTTTTTTTGTACTTGTTGTTGAGTTAGTTACGATTTTTTCTCTCCAGATCATTAGAGATCTTTATAAAAATCATCACTCATGTTTTCCCTCCCTCCCACCCTTCACTCCGAGGGTCAAATGCTATCCAATATTTCCGAAGCTCAGATCCCTTCACTCTGTCAGAACAATGATCTCTTTGATCTTGACCAAGATTTCTTTGAGCCTGATATTCCTGATCCATTGGATGGTTTATCTTTTACGTGGAGAGAGAACCTGTTAATTTAATATAATCATTCGTTCTCTCCCTCGAATTATCCTTATTTCTCACATCTCCCCGAGAGGTTATCTCTAGGCGGTGTGTACCTAGTACTCGGTTTCAATCCCTGCTTGTGCATCTGATCTGTCAGATAATGAGACCGAGTCTTCTGATTACTCTGAGTGTTATGATTCTTCCAATACTTCTGATCTTTCCGTGTTTGATATTTCTTCTCTCCTTGATGACCCTCGCAAGGATGAGCGGACCCTTCAGTTATTCGATGCTATACCTAATCTCTCTTCATTACATGAATCAGATATCTGCTTTCTTATTGAGTTGCTTGATCATGATCTTCCATACATTTTCAAGATGGTGATTGAAGTGGAGGATTCCATGACAAATCCTTCCTTCTCCACGTTCCATTTTTCTGGCTCCAACTATTCACTACACTCTGACCATGAGTCGAAGATTTCTTTTGTGCTGCCGGTGCCCAATTTTATCTACACATATATTTACCCGGTAGCAGACACAAGCCTGATTGTTTATCTGGGTGTCAATGTTCACATTATTGACCACGTTGTTGTTCTCACACCGAGAAAATAATGATAGTACAATATTCGCATTACAGATGCAGTCCTGAACCTTGATACTTTTTTGTCCTAGCCTTTGCGCCAACTAGAGGCGTAAACTCTAGCGCTTGTTGAGAGGAACCTAACGATTTCTATCTTTTATATATGTGTTTCGTCTTGATTTGTTCCTTCCTTCTTATGTTTATCGTTCACCTCTTGTGTGTATCTGTGTGCTATACTTAGGATGTACTTTATCCTATGTATATAAGGGGTGAATGATTTGTGTTGTTCATATTCGTCCTGTTCATCACTCTTGTTTTGCTTATAATTATGTATACTTGACCCCTAAGTATAGGATGAGTGATGTTGTTCATATCGTCTCTTTGTATTTTTATTCTTTTGATCTCTCGATTGTCCCCCAACTTGTTGATATTCTATACTTAGGGCTATTCTAACCAAAGTATAGGGGAGCAAGTCGAACCACTGAGTCCGTACATTCCCTTCCTCGATTCTCCCCATTCTTACAGTCTTCTATACTTAGGATTATTTGATCCTATGTATAGGGGGGATTACTGACTTCTATTCTTTTCATCTTTCTTTGAGTCGTTGTAGCATAAGAGTCTTTTAACTTTCTATACTTAGCACGGGTTATGTCTTCCTTTGCCGCTCTCTGAGCACTATGAGGACATCGTTTGAGCTAAGTATAGGGGGTGTTGTATATATTGTATATATACTTTAGACATAACTCGTACTTTTAAATATGATTATTTTTGGGATATGTATATAAATATGTAAAATCCACGTGTGTCTATAGACTTTGGTTACCTTCCATATTCAAAGAAAAAAACAAAAAAACAAAAAAAAAAGAAAACAAACAAAAACAAAAACAAAAACAAAACAAAACAAAACACAAAACAAAATATTCCTCTTATATTAAAAAAATTGTATAATCCATGTATATACTTGTATACATTTTACTAACCCTTTTTCTCTTAAAAAATCGCAAACTACAAAACCAAAAGTCTATAAAAAATTACATAATTCAGCATCAAAAATGTCACTTTTTACATGTGTATCATTTTTTTCCTTAAAATCCCTAAAAACTACAAAACCAAATGTCTATAAAAGTTTGCATAACTAAAATTTCAAAAAAAATATCTTTTTACATGTGTATCATTTTATTAAATCCATAAAAAGTTCAAAATTTAAAATATTATTTTAAAAAATTCTTTCTTTTTGCATTATACATATTTTCTTGCATTTGCATGTGATTTTTTTCTTGATAATCTTGACATTTAAACTAAGTCTGGAATAAAATTGAAGAATGGAGCTTAGTTGGACCATAATCCACTTAATTTCAGAGGAACCTTGTAAGAACTAGAGTTAAGACTTTTCAGGTCCTAGCAACTTAATTCATTGAGTCCATAAGACTATATTCATATGTCGTCTTGATTAGTCTAATAGAATATTTAACAACACATACATGATTCTTCTAGACCATGGCTTATCATGGACGAGCACTCTACACGTAGCTTTTCATGGAGGAGGTAGTGAGGAGGTATAATCTCTTGGCTAGGAGTAGCATACGAGGGTAGTACATTTAGGAGGAACCTCTGATCTTCCTCTAGGGAGGGCAGTGCATCTCAACCTGATCTAGTAGCATTGAGGTCTAAAAGACGGGATATTGCAGGGCTGCAATAATGCTTCAAAAGAGGGATAGTATACTAGCTCAAGAGGAAAAACTCCTTATGTACATGTTACACCTTGTATATATTTTTGAAAAAAAATGCAGAACCTCAAAAAGTGGATAGGCTTGATTGAAAAGTAAAATGCATGTCGGTGTGTATATATGAGTATAGAAAAAAAATAATGAGAGCTTCAAAGTCAAATTTTTGTAAGCCTGCAACTAGATGAGTTGGCTACACTGGTCATGCATCCAAGGATAAGTAGCAACACTGGTTACCATCCATTTTTTCTCCATCTCCTCTTCATGAGCTGGTTGTACTTGAACTTAGAAGGGAATATCCCCGCTCCTCGAGGAAAAAGTTGATAGACTTAAGGACTAGAGTTACCTCGTTGAGAGAGGTTGTTTCTTTGCTACTTTTGAGATGAGGAGCTATATTTCACTTACACCGTACAAGTAAAGATTCATAGTCATAAGAATTTGTGTATGTAAACTTGCTTTGACCTGACTATTGAGGAGACCTGAATAAGAGTCTTGTGGAACACGAAGGTTGTTAGGTTTTAAATTCAATACCCATTAAAGTTCCGCCACACTAATAATACAAAGGAATGATAGAGCTCCATACTATAACTTTATGAAGATAAGTTTAATACTCAAAATTATCCTAATTTCTTTATTTTTCCTCTGTTTTTCTTTTATTCACTTATTCTTTCAAATAAGTGTTTGCTAAGGGATTAGTAAAGGTAAAGCAAATGGGGATGATGAATATGCATTTTATCATCTTTATTTATTTATTTTAGCTTTAAATCCCTTATAAAACACCTATATATATTGATAAATCCATATTCTTACTAACATGCATCTTTGTGTAAATATTGTACATTTATTACTAGTTTGACCTAAAATAAATAAATAAATAAAGGAAAAATAAAGAAAATAAAAAGATTGTATATATGTAATAGATACATGCTGACCCGAACCGCGAGAGAAGGTCAAGACTTGACCTTATTGACCAGGAATAAAGTAGGGGGAGATAGGGTTCTTAATTAGAAAAACCAAAAAATGTGTTTTGTAATTACTTTTTTTCTATATTTGCATAAAACTTACATATTTTATTTAACATAAATTAACCTCAAACTAAATAATTTTCAAAGCAAAAGTTGTAAATAGAAATTTTTTCTAAATAAAAAAATTATTGCTAAATAAAATCATGTACATAATAAAAGTAACCACATCCAGAAAAAACCATAAAGTGATAATTGGAAGATCAATTACAACTCCATATGAACTCAGATTGAATCAAACTCACCTCCATTGTATTCTAAATTAAATTATCTTTAAAATGGTTGTGGTTTCATATTTTTGGAGTTACGGTTAGAAAGACGATTTTCCGAGGTGGTTTTTGCAATTCTACCATTACTTTATCGTATATGTTTATTTTTATATAGGTTGTATTGTGAATAATTGTAAATATTTGTTAATAATTATTTAAAATAAAAATAAAAAATTAAAATAAAAAGAACTAATTTCCTTATTTAAGTATGTATATAATGTACCATATGTATATAATATATGTATATAGTTGATTTCCTTAAATAACCAACATAAAAAATTTCAATAATTAACAGTTATTATTTATTTTAATAAAGTGACGAAAATAATTTAATTAATTAATTAATTATGTAGATAATGTAATCTTATCCACCACTAAATTCTTCCCTTCTTTTCTTCTTCATTCATATTTTTAAAATTCAAATTCGAATTCAATTATTTTTTCTATTTAATTGGCTCCTCCTCCCACATTCTCACTCGATCAATAATTGGTGAGAGGAGCCTAATCTCCAAGAGCTTCCTATTGTAGAAAGGTGCCTAGCCTCCGAGCCTTCTAGTGACAGCGTGTCGGCCTTCGTCGAGGCCATTACGACATTTTCTGCTCCATGGTGAGATCCATTTTTTCTTATTCATAACCTAGGTTAATCGTAGTTTGATTTTTGCATTTTTACTTTCATTGTCATATTTCTAGATCATAGATCTTAATATATATCATTGTTCTACCACATCCGATCCATCCCGGATTCCAATTTTTCATCTCATTTTCTAAATCTATTCGCGTTCAAATTCTATCTCACATGATCTCTCAACTCCGGTGATGCACGGTGATTGGAGACTTGGATCCATCTTCCATTTCACAGGATCCAAAATCATCCACCTTCCTATTTTTACTTTATTTTAATTTGCATTCTTTGATTTAGCTGTCATGCTCGAGTCGGTATTTGTATTTGCTTTATTGCAGGTAAACATGACTTAAAAAAAGAAAATTACAAAAAAAATTAGCAGCTACAATTTAAAGGAAAAACTAGAAAAAAAATGAAAGTTGTTGTTAAAATAATAATAAAAAAAAAGGCAGGCACCACTCCATCTGGGAGCAACACATCTGCCAAAAGCATGCCATCTTGCGAGGAGCTCGTCCCTTCCTCTCCATCGACCAACAGAGGGGTAGCCTTTCCCCACCATCAACCACCTGCGGTCGTGCTTCTCAACGCAATCACCTAGCATCTTTTACCCCTCAATCAATACCTCCACCATCCAGGACCTGAGCCACTCGCAGGCAGCACCCGCCGCTCTTCCATACCATCTCAGCTGCCGCCCACGAGGTCCATCGCTACTCTATCAGCCGCGCGAGGGCGTGTGCCTCCTCCGTCAAAGAATCCATTGCTGGTCCACTGTGTCGCCTTGAATATGCACCGTCGTACCACAAGGGCCATGTGTCGCCCCCTCGCGTGAGCTACCGTCCGTCATCCCACCACCGTGAGATCCAACAGCCACACCACCTCCTGCAGAAGAGCGTCGTCTACCTCTGCCATCGACACCTCCCTTCTTCGCACGCTAGATCCAACAGACCACCACCATCTGCCCATGTGTGCCTCCTTCGCATGATCCACTGAGCGAGCCACCATCGGTCGCGCTCCGTCAAGCGCCAATACCGACGCCCCGCTCCGCACCACCAGATCCCGCCAACCCACGCTAGGGGCGACACCCCCTTTGTTTTGAGAATGAAGAACAACAATGAAGAGAAACCCTTGGGGAATTAAAAATACAAAATTGCAAAATATACATTCAAGCCCCTGGATGTTTTTGAAATTGCAAAACAGTCCCTACTCTACAATCCGCACATGCCTTGCATGCCCTCTTTGGGTAAATTGCAACATTCTCCTAATTTTTTATTTTCTGCTATCTTTTAATATATAAACTATAAGTATTTGCAGTCCTTCATTTCCAGACCTTAAATATGCATGGTTCTATTATTAAAGAAATGTTTTTCATGGTCAATAAATTCTGCAAAAATCTTATGGTACTCTTGTTGTGTGCCTCTTCTTATTTTAATTTTTGCATTGCATTTTATTATCATTTAATATTATCAAAAATTCAAAAACTTCATTTTTTCCCTGCTTGATTTTGGAAAAATGATAAAAATTCACATATTGCATCCAAAATTACAAAATAATTTAGATTAGTTTTCTTTCTGTGCATTTTATTTTCTACCCAATTTTCACTCATTAATTATTTTTAAAATCCAAAAATATTACAAAATATTATAAATTATAAAAATAACACAGAAAATTGTAGAAAAATACAAAAATAGTGATTTCACTTCTTGGTTGTAGATGATTTCTTCTAGTTTATAGGAAAAATGAATGCAGAAACTTTAGATTTTATTTTATATTTTTAAATTGAACAGTAGTCTTGTCTGTTAATTATTTTCATTATTCTCCATTTTTATTCATTATGAAAATTCTAAAATAACCTAAATTTTTTTGGAAATTTACAAAAAGAGTAAAAAATCATCAAATCACAAAAATATTTTCTTTAGATATTTTTTACCATTTTTAACATATTTGAAAAATCCAAAAAAAATGCTTTTCTTTTATGTATAAAATTATTTTGAATATTATATTCTTGAAATTTATAATTTTATAAAACTAAAAATCATTAAAAAAATTAAAATCAGAAAATAGAAAATAGAAATAAAAAATTATAAAAAATAAAAAGATAAATATTTCACAAAAACCAAGATAGTTGGCATTTGGTATTCCATCTTTCTTTTAATTTAATTTATTTGATTATTAGAATAACCCTAAAAAATTGTAGCCTCCCTAAGTTCGATCCTGTTGCTATATAGGTTAATTAAATAGCAAAAATTCTCTTACTACATTTTTTGTAATTAGATTGGATTGATAATAAAAATAATTTTTTTAGTTGCGGGATTCTTTTGGTCAATGGCACATTTATTATCCAAATAATAACCCCTTAGAAATCTCAGCTAACAAATTGTGAGGATGAAAATGGTCAGATCATCTAGGGCTTCAGGTCTGGAGTAGAGCTTCCATGTCTTGTGTACTCCAGATTAGGGATTGTTCGTCCAAGCCACGCGATGAAGATGCTCCTTAGGAATCTCTCCAACAAGTTGGAATACGTGCAAGATTTTTTATGGGTTTCATTCAGATTAAAATGAACTGGGAAAATAGTGTTGTTCTTACACTTGATAGAATGTTCAAAATTGGAATTTCAACTCTATTTTATGTATGATTCAAACCAAATGTCAAGGGGGTTTTGGATGTAATTGGGATATGGGTAATTAATGAGTCTAAAACCATGTTTAAATGGCTTAAAAATAGATTAAAATGATGAAATTTATAGGATGTATCTCACTTGGGAAGATGGAGATGTATGATCTCTAGGTCGTCGCTCGATGAGTTGGTGATTTCTCCGCATTCCACGTATGGCTTGATGTGATGTAAGACAAAAGAGGACCTTGGAACTTCTTCCCCGATCACCTCACTTCCTTGTAGATGGTCAAGCACCCTCATCTGTCACCATAGGAGAGAATTCAGAGCTAGGAAAGATAGGTGATTGGTTAGTTGGAACTGATGTTGTAGGAAGTTATTTTTTTTCAACACATTTGGTTGTTAAATTGGATAATTGGAGGATGGTTAGTTAGATTTGGATGAAGGGCGTGGATTAGGATAGATTAGGTTAGAAGATAGATGGATTAGGCTGGATGCTGGTGGAGAATCAAAGGCTATAGAAATTAGTGAAGTTGGGTTGTTTAAACATTGAACAAAACAGCTTCTTGGAGGAGACAACTATGGTGTTGACACATGCCAACACCATATAATTCCAAGAGTCTAAAATGCTTAAAAATTATATAATAAATAGTATATAAAGTTATCTTGAAAAAGTATAAATAAAAAGTGTAGATAATAAAATTATCTAAATTATGGTATATTAAAAATATATATAAATAGTATATATCTTATGATATATAAATAAATTATCAATACATATACTTATAATGTATTGTATAAATAGAACTTGTATTTTTAATTGAATATTTTAATAAATAAGATACTATTTTTATATTTTATAAATTTATATAATAATAAATAATAAATGTATGTAATTTTATGGATTTTAATAAATTATTTTACATAGATTAATAAATACATGTATATACAGTGTAGTTCAATTTTGCATATTGTTAATGTCTTTTTATTTATTTAATATATTAAATAAAAATTTTAATTTTGGATTTTTTTTATAAATAAAAAGTATTACCAAGAAAATAAATAAAAATTGTAAACCTGGTTTTACTATAAATAGTATGTACAAGATAAATTAAACATCCCACCGTTGTTATTATGTCCAAAAATCGACTTTTTATAAATGGACTCTTTTTTCGATGAAATCACTTCATTATACATAATTTTATATTTTGAACATTAAAGATGAGTAGAGTAAAATTGTAGTTCGTTTGGCAAAGTTATGAGATTTGGAAGTTGGAAAAATGACAGCTTCAAATTCTTATTTCTTGGCATATATACATGTTAGAAATTTTTATTTATTTTTTTATACATATTTTTATATATACAATGGTGAAGACTTTGGTGAAAAATATATACATGTGAATTAAATATGATTGTGTGAAGATTATATATTTAATAAATAAATGTGATTAATATTTTATAAATATAGTTAGTTATTTTTAGGTTTTCTACCTTATCTCCCTCTACTTTATTGTTTGTTGACCAAGTCATGCTGACTTGGTCTCGGGAGTTAGGTTATATAAATATATATTACAACTATATTAATATTCTCTAAGTCATATTGTACAATATATACATATTTACAACCTACCTTGTTTTCTTTATTTTAAATTTTTTATTTTTTATATTTTTTAAATGCATAAAATGATTTTTTATTCATGAAAGTATTTTTGATTAAAAAAATTATGCATTAATGCATATGTACATATATTTGTTAAGTGTCTTATGACAAAATATGACAGAAATGTTAATGAATCATGGATTCATCAGAGTACTCAGCTAGTTCCTTCATAGACTGGCAGGCATGGATTGTGTTTACTAGTAGCTCAACCTTCTTGGATATTTAATCGAGCTAGTCCAACAATTTTGTTCTTTGTTCGATCACAGTTAATTTTTCAAGGTCTTGTGATTGTTTTTAGTGATATCCACCTTAGAGAGATGGTTCACGATAATGATGAGGTTGGAACTCATTTCTCACTCTCTCTCCTCCATGGTATGATGCTCTATTGACAGGCTTGTACGGGATTGCTATAGATTTTTGAAAAACCCAAGACAAAGATAAAGCAGTTGAAATTTCAGCCATTTCTTCAAAGATCGACCATATAACATCTTCGTCCTTATTAAAGTGTGATCCTCCACACGTGACATCCACGAGCTACTGGCTTTCTTGGTGCAAGCCCTTAAAGAAGTTTTGGATCAGGCTGGTCTTCGACATTTCATGACGAGGGCACTGTAGGACATGCAAGCCCATGGTGAGCCATTATGCAATAAATGTTGCAAATATCATTCATTGATTTGAAATGAAGAATAGCTAATTTGCATAATTGGTCCCTTAGTACAATTAGGGTTATGTACGTGGCCATCTTGATGATCATACATCTATTGATTCAATTATTGAATCATAGAGGCTGGTGCTTGGATGAATATCTAAAGAGTTAGATTGTGGACTCATCAAGTACCGTCAAATGATTATTAAGAGAGGATCTCCAGCCTGAGTAGGAAATGGCAATCCTTTCTCACTTGGTTGATATCTGACCGAGCTCTTGATGCAGGTCCTCTACATGGGAATAGAGATTCAGAGGTGTCATATTAGTTAGGTCACAGAGTTGTCTTAACAAGATAGAGATAACCAAAGACCTATGTCGTATGCTGTCATGATATAGGCATGCATCCTCTGACCAGAGACAGATGTGTTACTATATGTCTGTGTATGTACATTTGGCAGACCAATAGGTTGAGGACCTAAACAAAGTCTATACACCAACGTGCTAGTATGCATATAAGGGCATATGAGTAATACGATCTCTCAAGGGGATCCTAAAGGTTCATTACTGAACTAGAAGACATGAGCTCACTCATGAGATATTGGGAAGAATCAAATTCCGTGCACGGTCGTCTCGCATTGGAAGCTTGACTGAATTTATACGTTTGATAAATACTTTTGGATAGTAAATGATCAACACTTGGGTATGATATATGCTTTTGGAAAGCATGTGATCGATACCAACTCCCAATAGTCAAATGAGAAACCTAATGATAAAACTCTAAAGTAGACAGTGTAAAATTGGTCTTATACTTCAGCGTTATTCTGGATCTTCCAGTATGCAAGATGTACAGTTATTAGCAATGTCCGAGGGCGATGTGATCATAAACGATTGTATAACCATGACGCTTCCATTCCGATGGAGTGATGAAATATGTCTGGATTTTAGTGACTCCTCTCATAGAGAAGTAATCTGATCTTAGTCCAAATGTTGGACATTGATCTGGATAAGATTCAGATGAAATGAGAAGATTAGATCTGCAGTCTTGATTTAATCAATCATCTATGGGAGGTCCGCAAGATTTGGATTTGAGATATGATCTCAATATCCAAGTGACTATACGTGGAACAATACAATCGCCATGTCCTTATCTCCACGGATCTGCAGAGAAAGCGCATTATTCTTGAAAGAGTTAAAGAATATTTCCAAGGTTGAATTATATCTGAGCATTGAGAAATGGATAATTAAATGTGATTAAATTATCATGAATAAATGTGAATTTGATTCACATTATCTAAATGCATGAGAATGATTATCCAATGTAATTAAATGTGATTTAACTAATGTGGATATGGATAATGTGGATAACACTATCCAATCATCCATGTATATTATACATACAATTTGTAATATATATTAGAGAGGGACTTATGTGATTTATATTTGTTGATTAATTTTTAATGTGAATTGGATTCAGATTGAGTAATTAATTGGAAATATAATTACATTTAGTTTTGGGTTGTGAATGAGATTAACATAATTTCAATGACTTGGTTGATATTTTCTTCAGGATAATTTGGAATTATCTTTGTGAGAAATTATTTTCAACAAGAATCAATGGAGATATCATAAGATAATGAGATCTCGTGATATTTTGAGGAGATAGACCCATTCCTCTCAAAGAGGAGTGGACAGCTACAACTCTCCATGTGGAGAGGAGTAGTCGTCCCCTCTATTTTAGGGATGGACCTTGGTCTTCCCATTATCCTATCTCTAATCAAATGCGATTTAACTTGAGATTAATTATATTGATTTATCAATATAAGTTAATTTAAATTAAATCATTTGTTGTTGTGTTTTTACAACGACATCTTAACCATTGAAAGAAACACAAATCAATCTCAACCATTGATTGTGTGTTTCCCATGTATTGGGATCCATGGACTCCCAAAGCCCTATATAAGAAGAGGCATGCCTTGCTCCTCAACTTACACCATCTCGACGAAGTCTCTCTCTCTCTCTTCCTCTCATTCTCATGCATACTTCATCTCTTCTCTATTTGAGTGGCCATCCACTCTCATAAAGAGAAGATCATGTTCATCGTCGTACCCGCTTCGATAACTCGTGGATCTCCGTCTTCTTTGGTGTGTGGCACTCCTGAAGAAGGCATTCAATATTGTGAGACAAGATAAGGAGATCCATCGCTTGGATCAACAATTTGGATTGCGAGAAGCACGTGATTCATCCCCGTGCTCGCAAGCATCTCCTCCGACGGATCCAACTTGAGACAAGAGGTCTCTTCTCTTAGAGGCTCGATCGCAACCATACTCCTGTAGGTATTCCTATATCTTGTATGTGGTTAGATGAAACGATCCAAGAAATGTTCTTGGATCATGTGGTTTCATCATTTAAAATTTTAAATTCCACTGCCTGGAGCAACTAGTGTCACTAGTCGCTCCCGATTGCATTCGATGCGATCCACACGCTTCCGTGATGTGCTTGAGGATCTTCCCATATCCTTCAGGCACTTCTCTATAAGATCTTTGAATCGTTCCCATACCTAGTGAAATGATTTGTGCGACATTTGGGAGAAGTTAGAGATCAAGGCTTCCATCTGATTCCAGATGCTTTATTTTAATTCTTCCCAAGGGATAATACTTGTGCAGGAAGGCTTATTTTAACTCTTCCTGGGTCGTCACCACCTTCCTTAGGTGATTGATCCAGTAAAGATCCTTATCTTGAAGGCTGAATGGAAGTCAGTCATCTTTACTGCCTCCAACAAGATTTTGAGGTAGTGCATGGTACTGCAAATCTGGTTAAATTAATGTAGGAAGAATATAAGGCTCCTCATTTATGTTGCCATAGAAGATCTGCAAAAGAGGGGGCAATGAGAGCTTCAACTCAAATTGTTCGTATATCATAAGTATGCGGATCCACGAAGTAACCTAGCTAGTGTCAGGGATGTATATGACCTTCATAGTTGGTTTGGGCTTCCCAACTCTCTCCTCTCCTCCATGGGTTCCTGTGGGCTAGTCATCATCATTTCCACCATGGTATTCCTCCTCATCATCTCCTCGGATTTCTCGGCCCCTCTTCAGATCATCAAGCATTTCTATGAATGCAAACTTCGGTAAGAGTTTGGTCTGTCAACTATTGTTGAATGGCTTGAATTGATGCTAGAAACTGATTGTTGAACTCATTCTAGTCCATTGTCCCATCTGAAGTCAGTCCCTTATCTCGTCTCTAGGGAGCCATCTAAATATCAAAATGTAACTCAGGCTCCTGATCAGGTGAAGAATCTACATTAGGAAATAAGACTCAATCAATCCCCATAAAAGAAGGATGAGGTTCGAGATGATAGTTTACTCAAACAATAGATTTATTAGTGAATGAAAATTAGTGAAAGAGGGAAGATCGAGACAAGAGTAGTCATGATCCTCAAACGGAGTGAAGATAGGGGCACGCATTATTGAAGATGTTAGCATTCAAGAATCAATGTATGTGTTCTCAAGGTCTTAACAAACCATCGAGGATGCAACATCTTGGGATAGAAAAAGAAGTGGATGATGGAATAGATGAAGGAAGTGAAGAATTCAAGAGGGTATGAGAAGAGACGGGACAAAAATGAGTAGGGAAAAAAGGAGAAGTAATAAAAGGAGTGTGAGATGAAAGGAGCAAAGGCACAATATTTTTGATCTTGACCTATTTTCAAAACTAATCAATCAAACCGTGAAACAAGGGTTGGTTCACCAACTCAACGTAGTGAGTCATAAGATTTCAGCAATTATCTTTTCAAATTTATTGGTTGTGTAAGGCAATCTTATCAATTAGTCCTTAGGTGACTAACCTTATAGGTGAGTGAGTACTATCAGAAAAGTATCTCACACCTCCCACTTCCTTTGTAATCAGTAGCTTGTAGTTTTTGAAGGTCCTTGTTACCAGATCTGGAACACTACTTAGCAAAAGAAGTAGATGGGGAATATGATAGGTGAAATCGATACTTCTAGCCTACTCTGCAAGCAGACAAGGACCTACTCAGATGCGAGATGATGAGGCAGACACTCCCATGAGGGAATGACCTATGCTCCATACTCTAGACTAAGTCTACAAGTAGACAAAGCCTTACTTGTCCATGAACAATAGAAGCATCAATACTCCATCCATCCAAACGATAGACAAGGCAGTACCCAAATGGGGAATCGGGGTCTATTCCATAATGATCGTGCCTCACATGGTCTGGAAGGTACTAGAATACAATGAGGGTGTTATGAACTAATGAATCGAAGATTCATTGACACTCTTTCTACATTTTGTGTTAAAACCTTTAACAAATACATGTAAATATCCATTAACTTCCATCTTTTACCAAAACCTCATTCATGAATAAAAATACACTATTATGAATCAAAAACAAGTAAATAAATAACCTAATTCCTGAGACCAAGTCAGCATGGATTTGTCAATAAATAAACAAGTAGGGGGGATATGGAAAGAAAAGCCCAAAAAGAATTAATTATACACTCTACAGATTCTTCACTATTTATAAAATAATAATTATCAAATCATCATTGATTTTTAATTAATTATTATGTACATATTTTTCACCAAACCCTTTTCTAATTATTTTTAAAAATGTATAGGAAAATATAAAAAAAGTCAATAACACTATCTCCTATTTATGCCCAGAAATCGAACTTTCAATTTATCAATTTCTTACCTTTCGAACATCATAACTTTCTCATGAAGTCCAATTTTACTCTACTCACCTATAAAGTTCATAGAATAATATTCTATAATTAATGAATGAGATTTCATTAAAATTGGAATCTGTTTGCAAAAAGTTGATTTTGGGACCAAATGACAACTGGGTTTCTGGGCTATTTATTTTATCTAGACCCCTTTTTTTAGTTTTATTACTTTTACAATTTTTAATTATTTTCTTAATCTTGTATTTTAACCATGATTTACTTCATATTTTTTTACAATATATAATATTTTAAAATAAATCAAATACCATTATTTATAGATGAATTTGACATGTATAGTGTATACATATATTTATTAATAAATTTAAACTAAATTATTAAAATATGAAAAAATTCACATATATTATATTTATTATGACAATAATTAATAAAATATAAAATTTATTTATTATTTATTAATATATTAAATTAAAAATCAAAAGTTCATTTATTAAGTATTTTTTATACCTATTTATTAATATTAGTATATATGATAAATTATTTTTTAATAAAAAATAATTATTCCATAATTTAGGTAAATTCATTATTTATATTTTTTTCATTTTTAGTCCTAAATAAAACAATATCATTTATTAATTAATATCTAATTTATACTATTAGCCAACCAGGTGCCGACACATGTCAGCACCTGGGTTGTCTTCCTCAAGACTGGCAGTTGCAGTTATGTTCTAACGACCTCACTTCAACCATTTCTCTTCGTGTCATCTTTCACCCTAAATTCCATCCAATATGTTCATCTTCTAGTTCTAACTATCTTCATTTACGACAACCATCAGATCGACTCCAGCCCTTCGCCATTCTTCTTATTTAATTCCCGAAAGTTTGCTCGTTCAAATTAACTCTTCCATTACCAGAAACCAACTGGTCAACCTTTCTTATTTCTCCACTGTGCGCAACCACCTCCGATCATGACAGGGCCTAATCGCCACTCCGTGTGGAAGAGGACTCGTCGATGGAGGGTTCCACGATGTTAGTTCGCCTTGCATCGTCGCCATTACGACGTTATGCTCCAGCGAGTATCAGTTGTCGAGCGAAGAATAGGAGGGTCTCAAACCTTCCTATCCATAGGTGCATGCCTTCATCATTTTCTCCTCTGAATTCATCGATCTTCGTGCCATTATTAAATTCGTCATTAGATCTCTCTAATCATCACTTTCATATTCACGTAAGATCCAAACTTAATATCATTCCCAATTCGATTAAATTCCTCTATATTTCCTTATCTCAATAACTTATTCAGAACCTCCTCATAACCTTATAACTTCTTGGCTGATTCATCTTGATTCGAGCATGAATATCTCAAATGTAGGTTATAGCATCATACATGGAGCATCCACTTCATCTGGAGACCATTGTTGAATTAACCATCTCCACATCCAGAGGAGCATCTTCAGTTCATCCAGGCTTAAACCCTCGTAGCAGACATTGTAATCGACTTCAAGATGTGACATCACCGTCTTCGAGTATCCTCCATCGCAGGTGAACTCGAAGGGGGAGGAGCCCCATTCTGACCCTATAGGAGTGCTGTGGCACCTCCCTAGTTGTCGAACATCAAGCAGAGGAGGGAAAGTGTTCTTATTCATCTTCATTTGGGGAAGAGCAACCCCGACCTCCATACATTACAAGCTTGTGATGTGTGGTTCCAATTGATTACCTAAATCAGCACGCATGATCTAATCCTTGCTGTCAAGATCCAACCGATGGAAAATTGGCATTAGAAGCCCTTCTAGAAGTTCATATTCACATGGGCCTCCAGAATTTCCATAAATAACATTTAGGTCCCTACATGGGGACCAAAATGTAAGAAAACTTGTTTTCTTTACTTTTTAGTCCCTTCCACGGACCAAACTATTAACCTTTTTTATTTTATTTTCTTTGTAGTTCCACCCCTGTATTGTGTGGCTCATTTGGACATATTATTGAATTATTTTTCATTGATTTTTCTAGGGTAGTTACACAACTACCATAGTGATGAATCTCGGATTCATCACTCTAAATCTCACTTAGTAAGCTCAAATCCCTCAAAATCAACAGCATTTCTTCATTTATTATGCATAATTAGCATTCAGTCATGTTTTCATAAGAATTGCATTTTAGCACTAATTTCTACACAAAATAAGAAGCCAAAAATCTAAGCAAAAATTGACCTGTAAATAGCCTAACTTTCCGTATTTTCAACTCATTCATGCTAACTCCGAATGACCCAAAATCACTTCCACTATGTACATATCACTAACAAGAATAAATATAAATATAAAAAATAACTAACCGAAATAAGTGGACCAAAACCCCAAACCCTAGTTTCAGGATTTCTGGACTAAAAACCTCATATCTTCCCCATCCAGTGTATGTTTTAATCATACTTACTTTTGAACTAATGTACATTCAATTACCTTCAAAACAAGACCAAGTTCAAATGATTCAGAGCTCATATGTGAAAGTTGGGTTTTGGACCTCTTGTGTACATTTTGTATTTTAGCAGTTTTTGATCTATTATTTTATGTACATATTTAACCTATTTTTGCTTGTTTCTTTTCCATTTGTCTTCTTTGATGAAAGTTTTATGAAAATGCGTAAAAATCCAAATCTAAATTGAGATTGAAATCAAAGAAACAAATTGGGTCTGAGTCTTGACTAACCATTTGTACAAAATTGGTCTTTTTCTTATTTTATTTTATTTCTTCTTTTTCTTAATTAATAAAAAACCAAAAAATTTAGATTAGAGTGTAAATATTTATCTTTGATATTTTCTTATTTTTTCGGATTTTTATCTGGTTTAAAAATGACAGAAAAATTGCAAAACCCAAAAATCAAGGTATTCTATGTACATGGGATACCCCAAATATTCACTTTGTGCATTTGATCAATTTTGGTTTTAATGTCTTCATGAAAGTTGTAGATCTCATCGAGATGAGAATTTTCGTGAAGAAATGTATTCGATCCGAGGCCATTTGCTATTTATTATTGATTTCACAAAGTATTTATTTGCGGATTTTTGTGGTGCTGACACGTGTCAGCCATTTTTGGCATTATTTATTATTCATTTAAAAAATAAAATAAAATAAAAGGGCCACACGTGTGAGGCACGTGCCTCCCAGGCATGCGCCAAGCACGTGCCCCTCTCCATCCTCAAGCGCCTACCACGTGGCACAACAGGGACCGTCCGATCGCGCTCGATCGGACGGCACCTGTGCGTCTTCCTCCTCCGTTCACCTTTCCCAATTCGGTCGGCCACCACCCTTCCTCACATATCTCACATCCCTCACCGATCTTCGAGATCTCTGTAATCCCTCCATCAAGCGATTCACCTCCTCTTCCCAAATCTCCGCCAAGATCCAATCTCCTCTTCGAATCAATCGACCCCCGATTCCTACTCGAACCTGACGAAACCCAAATCCCTGAATTTCCTTCCTTCACCGGCGCCCCGACAAGAACTCATCTATCGATTGCACAGCAGACCTTCCTCGCGGAGGTGACAGTGTCCCGAGGTCGTCTTGCCGGCAAGATCTGGTGTTTCCTCCCTAACCGACACCGTTGCAAAAGTGAGCCTCCACCACCTTACTGCTCAGCTCCGGACGACCTCTATCGAGCCATCGACTACAGCCTCGCTACACTGCCACCTTCACGACGCCTTTTTCGACATTGTCTTCGACGACAACCACAACTTCGCCGACTCCAGATGCACCTCCTCCACCTTCCTTGGTCGGGTCCCTTTGCACGAAACTAGGAGCACAGCCCCACCACAGATCGCCAGTTCTCTGCCTAGGGTCGGCCCTCCTCTGTATCACAACCAGTCGTCGGCCTTCAGAATGACTCCACCGCCTTGGTCGGGGGCCTCCACCGCCAGGATCGGTCCCCCACCCGCCGGTCCTCACCGCCAACGACCACCGGAGGCCGGGCTACAGTCCCGAGACCCCCCACGCACATGCGAGGTGCGTGCGTCTCGAGGGGTACGTCAGCAGTATGTTAGCATTACTTCAGTAAGACCCCACGGTCACGTGCCTTGCACGTGCCCTCTGGGCAAATTGCACGAAGACCTCAGGATATTCTTGTATTTCCACGCAGGCCCCCACCGACTAGGGCACGTGCTTGGCACGTGACCTGGTGGCAATTTTGCAAGGCCCCCCAAGAGATTAGTAATTTCACTTAGGTCCTCCACTACATTTATTTATATTTATTTTATTTAGGGATAATTACACCCATAACCCTGAGTAGTTTTGTTATAACATTCATAACTCTGCATAATCGTGAATTACATGAGAAACCTCGAATAGTCACTCTGTCTCACACCCATAACCCTCTGTTAATTTGATACGTTAACTCAACCATTTGAGTGAGTTAATCTAACCAATCTAGCAATGAAAATTTAGGATTTATCCAAAAAATAAAAAAGGGAAAAAAATCCTGCAAGGTGAGACGGTGGGATCTGGAGGTTGCACGTGGATCGACGGCAGGGACAGCTTAGGTTTCTGCAGGTGGTTCCAGGGGAAGAAGGAAACCTGGAGGGCGGGGGGTGTAGGGGTCGAACATGGAGGCTGGGCACGAAGCTCCATCGGTGCTCGAGCAGGTCGGCTGGTGGGCTTCATCGACGGTCGAGCAGGGAAGATGCGGGGCTCGGGGGGCGCTCGAGCAGGGAGGCTGCGGGGCTCAGGGGCACTCGAGCAGGGAGGCTGCAGGGCTTGAGGGTGCTCCATTAGTCCTGCGGTTGGGTGGTTCCAAAGGGAGCCCGGATCGAGCAGGTCGGCAGGGCGCAGAGTGTCGGACGATGCTCGAGGGGGCTACAGCGGTCCAAAGGGAATCCAGGGTGCGGGGGGGGGGGGGGGGAGAGCAACCTTGGGTTCTTGTGGGTGGGAGGGAACCCGGGCGTAGAGCACCAGGCGGTGCTCGCTGGGGCTCCAACGGGGGGGGGAGGGGGGTGGGGAATCTTGGGTTCCTGCGGGTGCCGACCATGGGGGTGTCTCGGCGGGGGGGAGAGCAACCTTGGGTTCCTGCGGGTGGGAGGGAACACTCCTTCGAGCAGGTCGGCTGGGCGCGGAGCGTCGGGCGGTGTTCGCTGGGGCTCCATCAGTGGTGGGGGGGTGGCCAACCTTGGGTTCCTGCGGGGTCGACCAAGGGGGGTGTCATGGGGGGGGGGGGACTTTCGGGAGGGAGGAGCTCTTGCATGGCGACGGAGACAAGGCTGGATGGGGGTTCGGAGGAGCTCGGGCATGGCTGCGAGCCTCGAACAGGGGTGTGTTCGGGCAGGGATGCAGGCCTCGAGCATGCCAGGGAGCAGGGGCAAGGTCGAGCGGCGAGCTTAAAGGTGGGTTCGAGGAGGGCGATTGTAGAGGTGCCGAGGGGCTCGACCAGGAGGGGAATGGAGCAGGCTGGAGCAGCTCGGCGAGGGTTCGGGGCAGCAGGCTAGGAGGGATTTTGGCACTACGAGGTGAGGCTTCGAGCTCGACGGGGAAGGGGGTGGCAAGTTATTGCAAATAAGAATGATCTTTGAGGGCAATTTTGACTTTTTCTAACAGAAGCTGTCAATTATGCATGATGTACAAGTATTAGGAATACCTGAGTGTGATGTGATAAAAAACGATTGTATTACCATGACGCTTCCATTCCAATGGAGTGACGAAATAGGTCTAGATTTTAGTGTTTCCTCTCAGTAAGAAGTAGTCTGAACTAGATCCAAATGTTGGGCATTGATATTTATGTGATTGAGATGCAACGTGAAGATTAGATTTACATTCTTCATTTAATCAAACATCTATGAGAGGTCCATGGGATCTGGATTTGAGATTTGATCTCAATATCCAAGTCACTATATGTGGAACGTACAAGCACCATTTCCATATCTTCAAGTATCTGCGGAGAAAGAGCATTATTCTTGAAAGAGTTTAAGAAAAATTCCATTGTTAGAATATATCCAAGCATTGAGAAATGGATAATTAAATGTGACTTTATTACATGAATAATGTGAGTTTGATTCATATTATTTAGATGCATGTAAATGATGATCTATTATAATTAAATGTGATTTAATTATTATAGATAAGAATAATGTGGAAGGCACTATCCAAATTATTCACAAATACATTATTAATGTGATTTATATTATATTAAAGGGAATCGATTGTAATTTATATTTGTTGATTAATTATTTATGTGAATTGAATTCACATTGGATAATTAATTTAAAATATAATTTACATTTTGTTTTGGATTGTGAATATGATTCATAAATTTCCAATGGCATGATTGCAATGTTCACAAGATAATTATGAATTGTTTTTGTGAGGCAATTTTCAACAAGTGTTGTTGTAAATATTGGAGATTCCATGAGATAGTGTAATCTCATGAAACAAAAGAGATTGCCTCCTTCCTATTCAAAGTAGGTGGATGGCCACCAAGTCCTAGATGGAATGGGTGACCGTATTCCCCCCTTTTTTTCGGATGAGGGCAATCTCCTTCCTAATTATCTCCAAGGATGATTGATTTAATTTGGAATTCATTTATATTTATTATTCAGTATATATTTAATTTAAACTAAATTAATTGTTGTTGTATTTCTACAACAAAATCCTGTCCATTGAAAGAAACACAAATCAATCTCATCCATCGATTTCTTGTTTTCCATGGATTGAGGTCCTTGGATTCTCACAATTCTGTATAAGATGAGGCACCACTTGCTCTCCAAGTTACATAATCAATAGATCTCTCTCTCCCCCTCATTCTCATGCCACCTCTCTCTCTCCCTTACAAGAGTGGTCGTCCACTCTAACCCTAGAGAGAAGGTCACTGCCATCGTCGCATCATCGTTGTGCTTCTTTATCTTGGAAATCTGTCTTCTTTGGTGCACCTCGCTCATGAAGTATACTAACTATTTCGTGAGACGAGATCAGGAGATCCATCGCTTGGATCAACTACTTGGATTGCGAGAAGCACGCGATTCATCTCCGCGTTTGCAAGTGTCTCCTTTGACAGATCGAACTTGAGACAGGAGGTCTCGCTGTTTAGAGACTCGATCACAACCACACTACAAGAGGGAATCATTTATCTAGTATGTGGTTTATATAAAACAATCTGAGAAGTGTTCTTGGATCATGTGGTTTCATCGATTAAATTTTTTAAATTCCACTGCACCGAGCAACTAGTGTGACTAGTCGCTCTCGATCGTATATGATATGATCCTAACGATTCCATGATGCTCTTACGGATTCTTCTATATCCTTTAAGTGGTATCAGATCCTTGGTTAGGTCTTGGATTTGATCCGAAATCCAAGGTGATCATGTTTCATGTTTTAGATGCACAAGAATCATTGTTTTTTGCATTTGATGCAAGAATCGAATCGATTTTTGATGAAATAAAACCCTACTATTTGTGCCCAATTTGGACATGTTTTTGGGTTGATAAAATGTATTGAAAATTTCTTAATATGTACCAAAAACAGTAACATTTGTTTGGACATTTTGATTTAAGCATTTTTCTGAACGCAACTTGGGAAAGAGCTTGGCCTATCAAGTGTTGCTTAATGGCTTGGATTGATGCTAGCAATTGATTGTTGACCTCGTTATGGTCCATTGTCTCATTCGAAGACCATCCCTTTTCTCGTCTCTTGGGAGCCATTTAAATATCAATATATAACTCGGGCTCTTGATCATGTGAAGAATTTGCATTGAGAAATAAGACTCGATCAATCCTTAGAAAAGAAGGAGCAAGTTCGAGATGAGAGTCTACTTGAACAATGGATTTATTATTGAAAGGAAAGTAGTGAAAGAGGGAAGATCAAAACAAGAGTCGTCATGATCCTCAAATCGAGTGAAGATAGGGGAGTCCAAAGAGAGGTTCGCAAGATTCGAATTTAATTCTTAGAGATTACCATGCATTATTAAAGATGTTAGTATTCGGGAATCGATGTAGGTGTTCTCATGGTCTTAACAAATTATCGAGGATGTGACATCTTGAGAGAGAAAAAGAATTCGATGATGGAATAGATGAAGGGAAATAAGAATTCAAGAGGGTATGAGAAGAGACGGCTCAGAAATGAGTAGGGAAAAAAGAGAAGTAAGAAAAGGAGTGTGATATGAAAGGAGCAAATGCATGATATTTTTGATCTTGACATAATTTTAAAACTAATCAATCAAACTACAAAACAATGGTTGGTTCACCAACTCAACATAATGAGTCGCAAGAGTTCAACATATATCTTTTCAATTTTATTGGTTGTGTCAGGCAATCTTGTCAATTAGTCCTTAGGTGACTAACCTTATAGGGAGTGAGTATTGTCAGAAAAGTATCCCGTACTTCTCAATTCATTTGTAACTAGTAGCCAGTACTTTTTGAATATCCTTGTTACCAAATCTGGAACACTACTTAGTAAAAGAAGTAGAGGGGGAAGATGATAAGCGAAACTGATACTTCTGACCAAGTCTGCAAGTAGGAAAGGACCTACTCGGATGTGAGAAGATGAGACAGTCACCCACATGAGTGAATGGCATATGCTCGATACATCAGAATAAGTCTACTGGTAGACATAGCCCTACTTGTCCTCATACGATAGAAGCACTAATACCTCATGCATCTAGACGACAGGTTGGGAATTGGGGTCTATTTCTTAAGTATCGTGCCTCACTTGGTCTAGAAGGTACTAGAATAGAATGAAGGTGTCGTGAACTGATGAATCCATGATTCATTAACATTCTTTCTGTATTTTTTCTTAAAATCGTTAACAAATACAAGTAAATATCCATTAATTTCCATGTTTTATCGAAAACTCATTCACGAATAAAAATGCATTTTATGCATCAAAATCATGTAAATAAATAAAAGAATAAAAATAAAGAGAAGAAAAGAAGGCAAATTGTAAATATGTATATATATACAATATGACTTATAAAATATAAATATAGCTAAAGGATATATTTATATAACCTAATCCCTGAGACCAAGTCAACATGGATTGGTAGAGAAATAAATAAGTAGGGGGGATAAGGAAAGAAAATCATAAAAAGAATTAATTATACACTCCACACATTCTTCACTATTTATCAAATAATTATCAAATCTTCATTGATTTTTAATTAATTCATATTTACATATTTTTCACCAAACTCATTTCCTAATTATTCCTAAAAATATATAGAAAAATATAAAAATAATCAAAACTATTATCTTCTATATATATGCCAAGAAATCCAACTTTCAAATTGTCAATTTCTCAACATCCAAACATCGTAACTTTCTCATACAAACTTCAATTTTATTCTACTCACCTTTAAAGTTCATAAACTAATATTCTCAAATTAATGGAAGTGATTTCATTAAAATCGAAGTCCGATTGCAAAAACTCGATATTGGGACCTAATGACAATTGGGTTTCTGACCTATTTATTTTATCTAGAACACATAATTTATAATTTTTATTAATTTTATGATTTTTAATTATTTTCTTGATCTTGTATTTTATCCATGATTTATTTCAGAATTATTTGACACTATTTAATATTTTAAAATAAATCAAATACCCTGATTTATAGATGAATTTGACGTATATAGTATATACTTGTATTATTAATAAATTTAAACTTTATTAAAAATATGGAAAATACACATATACTCTTTTTATTATGTTAATAACCAATAAAATATAAAAATGACATGTTATTTATTAATTTATTAAATTAAAAATCATAAGTTCGTTTATTAAGTATTATATATACATATTTATTAATATTATACAATATATCATAATTTATTTTTTATTTATGAAAAAATAATTATTCCATAATTTAGAAATCCATTATTTATATTTTTTCATTTTATTCCTAATTAAAATAATATAATTTATATTTTAATATCTAATTTATACTATATTTATTCTATTGGCCTACCAAGTGTTGACATGTATCAGCTCCTGGGTTGTCTTCCTCAAGAACCAGCAGTTGCAGTTCTATTCTAATGACCTCACTTCAACCATTTCTCTGCCAATCATCTTTCACTCTAAATTCAATCCAATATGTTCATCTTCTAGTTTCAACTATATTCATTCACGACAGCCATCGGATCAACTCCATCCCTCCGCCATTCTTCATATTTACTTCCCTAAAGTTCGTTCATTCGAATTAACACTTACCACACCAGAAACCATCTGGTTGACCTTCCTTCTTTCCCCATTGTGCGAAACCACCTCCGACCATGATAGGGACTGATCGTGACTCCACGTTAAAGAGGACTCGTCGATGGAGGGTTCCAAGGCATTCATTCGCCTTGCATCACCGCCATTGCAATGTTTATCTCAGCTAAGAATTGACTGTCGAGCGAATACCAAGAGTCTCAAACCTTCCTATCCATAGGTGCATACCTTCATCCATATCTCCTCAGAATTCTTTGATCTTCATGCTATTATTAGATAATTAAATTCATCCTTAGATCTCTCTAGTCATCAATTTTATAATCGTGTAAGATCCAAACTTAATATCATTCCCAATTCGATTAGATTTCTTAATATTTCCATATATCTAAGACTTATATCAGAACTGCCTCATAACCTCATAATTTCTTGGCCAATTCGTCTTGAATCGAACAAGCATATCTCAAATTGCAGGTTATTGCATCATATCTAAAGCATCCACTTCAACTGGAGACCATCATTTTAATCGTTGAATCAACCATCACTGAACATCCAAAGGAGCATCTTCAGTTCACCCATGCTCAAACCCTAGTAGCATACATTTAAGTCGACGTCAAAATGCAACACCACTGTCTTCGAGCATCCCCCACCGTAGATGAGCTCGAAGGGGGAGAAGCCCCCTTCTGGCCCTGCAGGAGTGTCGTGCACTGCCCTAGTTGATAGATACCGAGTTGAGAAGGAAAAACGTTGTCTCCATTCTTCATTTGGGGAAGAACAATCCCGACCTCTAGACGTACATGCTTGTGATGCATGGCGCCAACCAACGGTGCAAATCAGCATGTGATCTACCCTTGGCCGTCAAGCTCCAACTGATGGAAAATATGCACTAGAAGACTTGTAAGAAGTTCAGATTCACATTCGCCTCCAGAGTTTCCAGAAGTGACATTTAGGTCCTCGTGCTGGGATCTAAATCTATATAAATTTATTTTCTTCACTTTTTAGTCCCTACTAGGGACAAAATAGTAAAGTTTTTATATTTTATTTTCTTTGCAGTTCTACCCCTATGATGTGTGGATCGTTTGGACACATTATTGACATTACTTTTCATTGTTTTTCTAGGGTAGTTACACTACTACCCTTGAGAGATTTTGTTATATTTTCGATTTTCAAATTTCGCATTCATTTTGAGTTTTGTTTGAGCTTTCTCTTCGAGCTAATTGCTCGAGCTCTTCGTACATATATGATATAGTATCATTATACACATTTTTATCACATTATGTTGTATTGTACATCTTCATTATTTTGAAAAATATGCCCTTTGAAAATTAAATAAAAATTGGAAACGATAAAAATCAAATAAAAATTTCAAAATTAAAATGGATAAAAAGATTTTCGTCACTTTCTGCTAGAAGAAATTAAAAATCACAAAAAATCCCTTTTTCTAAAAAAATCTATGTATTGTTATTCTGCTTCATCTAGTTCGATTCGGGTACACTTACCTGATTAATAATTAGTATAGATAAAATAGGAGAGAGCCACCCTACTCCTTCTTCTTAACTTTTCTCTCTCTCTTATTTTATTGATTTTTGTTTGATTAATCAAAATTTTTTTCAAGTGGTTTTCTACAACGAGATATTTATTTTACCACCGTAAAATTTTAATTATCAAAATGGCACCGTTGCTGGGGAAGCGTTAGCCATATTTTGATTTTTGATCATATTTTTTGTGACTTTTCTTTCTTCTCGTTTGCTAAGTTTTTCTCGAGTTTCTTTTGTTTTTTTTTTCAATTTTCTTTTGGTTTTTATGGATTTTCAAGTTTTATCGGTTTTCTTAATTTTTTCTTCAATTTTCTTGATTTGTACCTTTTTCTCGATTCTTAGTTGTGGTTGCTAACAATTTTTGCAGGGACTACATGACTAGCTGGTTTCCTAGGACACTCAACTATGAGCACATATATCGGCTTCTTCTTTACAAACCGATTGGAGAGGTGAAGAGAGAAAGCAACCGCAACATTTGTCTACATTTTTTGTTTTTGATAGAAGGCACTTGCCCATTTTGTTTTTATGAGAGAGGAAGGGGCATTTGCCCGTTTTGACTTTGGTAGAAGGGGTCCACTAAGGACATCTCGATTTGTAGACTGGACTTTTGACTTTTTTGGGGTTTGTTTCACTAGGTGCTGGTGCACTTAGGGGACCTCACCTTGGGTTTTGGTTTTCTATTGATTTTCTTTGTTTCACACGATTTCGTAGAGCTTAGGGATGCATGCTTGTTTGATTAGACGACTAAAATTAAAACACATCTCCCTAATCCACACTTAGGCGTAATTCACTAATTTGAAAAATTAATTCATTCTTACATTAGAGTAGTTGTTTAGGTTTCGATTTTTATTGCTTTTGCAAGAATTAGTCTAGGTTTACAATTTTTATGTGTATCACTTGCATGTAGATAGTTGGCGCAAGGTATGATCTCTATCTCTTCATGCGTCATCGTTTTCTACCACATTCCATGATTCTCCATCCGTGAGACACATTTTTGAAAACTAAAAAACGAACCAACATCGCATTAGATATTTTTAAAATATCCAAAGAAGTGAAATCCCTCAAAAATAATTTTTGTCTCTTTAAAAAAACACGACAAAACTAAAAAAATCATGGACTAAATTTGTATTGGGAAGTAAACACCACATTGTATTCAGGTACACCTCCATATAGAGTGGGTGAGGACGCAACCTTAATGATTAGAGCCAAAAATCCCTGGACTTGTGCTTTAAGTACATGTGCATCACTTTTAGGTGCATGGTTGCAATTGTAAGCACTTGCCTCCAACCATAGAAAGTCTTTTTGGTGTACTCGTACCTGATATAACCCGACAGCTTAGGCATATGGTACCACTATTTGGAGGGCTATGAGATTGTATACTCGGCGACAAGGCTATACCCTCTTTGATTTTGCTTAATACAACTAATTGATCACCAAATTAAAATTGAAAATATAAAATACCCAACTCTTACGGTTTCCACCGTGTGCAATTGGTGAATCTGGGGTTTGCATTGCCTTTGTATGCATGGTGTGCATTATTTCATGTCTTATACACCTTCACACTCATGTTCTTGACTTGACTTCGTATTCTCTCTCGTACTTCCTTTTGACATCGAAGATGATGACTAGACGAATTATGTGCCTAGACTTCGTGAGATTTCTATGATCCATCGTCCGTCATGTGTCTTCATAGACTTGGGACATCCCTCTTCCCGAGTCGGTCCCACTTAGTCACGAGGAGAGTCAAACCCAGACACCCTCACCTCCCAACACTTCAGTTGAGGTAGACCCCCGCCTCAAATTTGTCTACTTCTCCTGCATGTTTTTTAGTGAGTTCTTATGAGACTTTTTCCTTCCCAGAGGATTTGAAGATCATGGCAAGAGGGAAGGCACTAGTTAAGGACAAATCTATTAATGATAGACAGACTAATAAGAGACATCTAGATGGTAGACCTGATCCAGCTTTGAATATTACTGAGGGGATTTCAGATACACTACAACAGATGAGTTTATAGATCAGAGATTAGAGTAGAGTCCAGGACGAGCTAAGAGCTGAGATCACTATGCTGAGAGCAAGATCCGAGAACCAACCACCGCTTGTCGTGGTTCCCGCTTCTTTGCAAGATGATTATGACCCGAGAGCTAGGATGCTACACCATTAAATTCGGTTACCACCGAATCAAGGGTCATGCGAGTTGAGATTGTCCTTCATTTCTTTGCTTCCCAAGTACTATGGGAACACTATAAAGAAGCCATTTGCTTTCTTAAATCAGTTCGACATGGCTAGCTATCCAAGAGTTACGTAGAAGGCCATACGCCTCATGGACTTCCCCTTCACCTTAGCAGATAATGTGCTCTACTGGTTGAATCACTTGGGGTCGGAAATTTCTTCATGGGACGATCTGAAGTATGCATTCCTGCCTAAATATTTTCCATTGGGATGGACGAACATGATGAGGAGTTATATCTCTAATTTCGCACTGTTACCACATGAATCATTCCATGAGTCATGGGAGTAATTCAAGGATTTGACAGAGAGATGCCCTCATAATGAGATACCATTGAAGATCCTTATGTCGAATTACTTTGGAGGAATCTAACTAGATATTCAGGGCCTAGTGAGTGAAGCATGTGGTGGTAGTTATATGAATAAGGATGCCGAGTGATAACCAAGGAAATTGAAGTGTCATACGATTTCACAAGGTAAAACCGCAATCTGTGTTTTGACCACTCAAAAGTCCCTGATTGATCAGCAAATAACCCACAAAATAAATAAAAGCAATGATTAGCACAACATGAGCTAAAATTTATTATTCTCTACTACAAGATGCATAGCAAGTAAGCGCATAGAGGTCGAACCACAAAGACCAATATGGTTAGCCTATGGTTATTTGTGACAAAAATGTTTGTATACAACAATGCCATTTGTCATGTATATACATATGTCTTTTTGTGGGTTTTTTAAATTTTTATAACATTTTTTATGTATTTTTGTTATTATAATTTTTATTTTGTTTTTAATTTTATATTTTAGATCCCTTTTTTGTTCTTTTAAATTAAAGATATATAATACATATAAGGCTATATAAGACTTATAGGATAATATAATTTTAAATACTAATAAATATAAATAAAATATAGAAAACATATTATTTTTAGGTTTTTATATTTTTCAAATGTTTTTTATAATTTTTCTAAAAAATTTGCTAATTTTTAAGCATTTTAAAATAAAAATATCCAAAATAAAAAATTTAATAAATATCTGAAATTGATTTGAATTTTAAAAATAAGAAATAGGGTCTAAAATTACTCAAAAAAATTTAATATATCAATAAATATATATAGAAAATTATATTTTGGTGTTTTTCAATTTTTAAGAGTTTTCTTTTTCCTTTTTACAGATTTTTGGTTAGTAGCTAAAATATAATAAAATAGACAATATAATTTATTTGGAATTTTACAAGATATTTTTATGTTTTTTTAGTATTTTATAAGTTAGATAGTAAAAAAATGAGCTACTTTTGATTTTTAATAAATAACAAAAATGTCCAAAATTGCAAATAAAAATCATGCGTGAAACTTCAAGATACCAAGAGCATAAACCTATTTTGCATGATTTTTAGCATACTAGCTATTTTAAATTAATTTATCAAACATATAACAATCCAATTGTTAACAAGGGCATACATGTAGATAAAATATTCTTTAGGGGCCTCTATGAAATTTAACCAAAAATATATAACATACGTTACATTTTTCTGGACCAAACATGGGTATGGTTGCAAAATGTCCACCTCATGTCGGACGGCACGTAAGGTGACCTGGCATGGACCTGTGTGTAATTATCAATAAGTACATCGACCTACATGCAATTTCTCTACTTTATTTTAAACTTAACATTTTATTTGTAGGACTAAATAATAAATACAAAAGGTAGGGATGAATGTAGCAATTTACCCCATAAGGCATAGGATCAGGCGGTCGAGAGGCACCACATAAGCCACGTGTCATCTCTTCACCTAAAGATGATGCTTCAGAGTGGATGGATGGGATTATATCCCATTTTGAGATCTGATGGCTGTAGAGAGGCACATCTAACAGTGGAGAGGAAATCTGGGGCAGCCTGAAAATTGAAAAGCAGAGACGAGGCCTGGAGTAACAACTCAAGAACACGCTAGAGGCGAGTTTTGATTCATTATCCCAACCTCCTATGGGCATCTGGAAGGCTAGGTCCAAGGGGCAAAATAGAGCTTTGGCTCCCCCGCACCCGATGGCATCAACAAGAGGGCATTGGAGCTGCAACATTGGCTGGCAACGTCGAAGAAGGACAGCTCCAGGTACCCCTCTTGCGTTCAAAATCGACCCAGGAAGGTCATTTAGCTTCTGGTATTTGCAGAAAGGCTACGACAAGAAAAAGACAGGTCCGGAGGCATTATTGGTGGAGAGAGGTGGACATTGAAATGTGGTGGAGAGGTATCCGACGAGGTGGCAGAGGGAGATCTCGATATCCAAATCTATGTAGGATCTGGTAAAGTGGAGTGTGGGAGAGAGCAGAGAAGCATGGGAGGAACGTGTGGAGGCAGTTAGGGAGGCGGATATCGGATGATCGTGCATAGAGGGGTTCATCGGAGCTTAGCTCTGGAGAACTACGTGGATTGATTTTTATACAATTTAACTAATAAAAAACTAAACTAAGAATCAAAAATAAAAGCTACAGCTAAATGCTACTTACCTGAGGGAGCTCAGGGAGCGGGGTGACCGAAAGGTCGCCTTGTATCGCACTGCCTCGCCTGATCACACGTTCAAGGGCTCGATAGTGTTCTTGCTGTCACCAGGTACACACTCACATGCACCGTGAACGGATTCAAGGCTTGGAGAAGGATCAAAACACAAAAGCGAGGGGAAGAAATTTCTTTATACACAAAGGTGATGATCCTTATTGACTGACGATTAGCGACGATGGGGAGCTATGCACAATGGGTTTATGGTTAGGGCATGTATTAGGGTCGATTAGAGATGGGTTAGGTGAGGGAATTTATTGATTTAAGTGATAAACCAGCCCAGGAAAAAGGGGAGAAGACATGTTGCGTGAAGGGCAGGAACAACATAGGAGGCGGAGGAGGGAGTTGACTTGGGTCAAGTCTCCTTGGATGCTGATTGGTCGACCTGGGACACAAAAGGACAAAATAGCAGGGTTAAATTGAATTTAATTAATTTAATATAGTAAATGATTTATTAATTTTTTAGTATAAAATAAAAAAATGTGTATTATTTTATTTATGTTTCATATGATTTATATATATTTTTTGGTGTTATTTATTACAAGTTTATTTTTAAGGGTATATTTATAGGTGTATTCATCTATGTTTTGTATATTTTAGTTTTTATGTTGTATATTTATTTTTATATTTTATTCTCTTATTATATATATAACTTATTTTTAGGTTCGTAAATAAATTTTTATTATATTTTTATGATGTATTGTGTATATTTAAATAAATAAGGGTATATAAATTTCATAGGTATAATTACAGGTATTTCATCTATGTATTGTGTGTGTGTATATATTATTTAAATGTGTTCTTTATGGTTTTATTTTAGTTTTAATATGTACATGTATTATAGATAATATTTACATAATTATGAAAATATAGAATTATAAAAATAATGAATAATAAAGAAAATGAATTTTTTAACCATGTATAATGTACAATACAGGCCCAAAACCTAACTTTCACATCTTAACTCTAAAAAATATAAAACCACCTTCATTAAATAGCTTACTAAAATTATATACAAATAAAGTGATTTGGATATGTTTTGAGTTTTTATTTGAGAGATATGGGTTTGGGAAGTTAGGACTTTAGAATTTTATTTAGATTGTATCTTATAAACTGTATATTATTTTTTGCATGAAATTAATTTTGTATTTTTCTATACTTTATTATCTACAACTTTCATGAATGAAATTTTTTATTTGGTGTGTAAAATGTGGAAAATAAAATAGATCCCAAAAATGAATAAAGAATGAATAAAAGGGGTTTTATCCGATTTTTGGACACTTATCTCCCCCTACTTTATTCCTTGTCGACCTATTCATCAAGATGCCTAGGTCTCATAGTTTAAGATCATAAAATATCTTTGATATTTTATTCTTTTTCTTTTCTTTTCTTTATTCTATTTGGCATTAAAAATAGTATTATATGCACAATAAATGCACTAAATGATTAATGTTATCTTGTACAAATTGATGCTATTTACATGCGTTAGCTAGGGTTTTTAAGGCCAAAATGGTAGAAAAATGTGATAAAATGGAGATTCATCACCCCTATACTTGACTTTACTAGTCCCTAGCAAACACTTATGTAATAAGTGCAGAAAAGAAAAATAAAGAAAAGAAAAAGAGAGAAAATGGATTAAGTTAATTGTCAAACTTGTTTTCACAAAATTAAAGTTTGGAGCTTAAGTCAGACCTTTGACATTTTAATGCGGGTGGGACCTTATTGAGAATCAGATTTGAAATCCAACAGCCTTCGAGAATCCCAAAACTCTACTCAAGTCTCCTCAATAGCCAGGTCAGAATACTTTAACTCATGCACAAACCCTTATGACTATCAATCTGACTTGTACAATGTAAGCGATAGTGATTCCCCTCAACTGAAATGATAAAGAGACTGACTTTTCCAGCATGACAACCTAGTGATTCCCCAATCCAACAACACTTTGCTTGAGGACAGGGGTATTCCATTCTAAGTGGCATTTGACTCAAGAGGAGGGAGTGGAGAGAAGAATGGACGGTAGCCAATATAGCTACCTATCCTGGGATGCATGACCAGTGTAGTCAAGTTATCCAGCTGCAGGCTCACAGGGTATAACTTTGAGGCTCAAGCTTGCTTGTTGACTATAAAACATATATACATACTCCGACAGGCATTTTATTTTCAATCAGGCAAGTCTACTTTTTTGTAGTTTTTCTAATACTATATACAACAACATTCACATAAGGAGTTTTTCTTCTTGAGTAAGAAGACTATCCCTCTTTTGAAGCATTATTGAAACCCACACTCTCCTGTCTTAGACATCTCTTCTACTGGATGGGTTGGGGTGCACTTCCCTCCATAGACGAGGATAAATGTTTCCACATGTGTATGTCTCATAGTGGCAAATCTAATCCCCTCGTCACTTCAACTGAGTTGAACCAAGTGAAAGTTGAAGGTGCCCAAGTTAGGTCATTATCAACAAGAGCCATGTGTGTGCTCCAAAATACTCTTCTTAGGCTGTCAAGAATCGATTGAACCAAGTCTAACGATCCTCAAATAATTAAGTCAACTAGACCTGAAGTACCTCAATTCAAGCTCCTATAAGGTTCCTGTTACTTGGTAGATTTAGGGTCCAACCAAGGTCCAATCTTTGGATTTTACTTAGACTAGTTCAATAACCAAACTCAATTCAAAAAATGTGAATGCTATGCCGATGCTACGTAAAAAATATTTTTGTGATGCAATTTTCAAAGATTTTGAACTTTTAGGATTTTTGAAAAGATGATGCATATGCATTTTTATTCAAGAAGGTTTTGCAAATGTATTTGGGAATTTCGAAAACAATATTTTGGATAAAAAGTATGTACAAATATTTACATTGGGACGCATCTTATATTTACGAGAGTTGGGTTTTTAAGAATTTACAAGGGGTAAGTGGTCAATTTTATAGACTATTTATACAGTTTAATAAAGAATTTTAGTGTGATTCATATATTCCTCAAACTTATTTGAAAAGAATTTTTCAAGCAATTTTAAAATTATAGTCAAAAATATGTTTTACAAATGATTCTTACAAACATTTACACACATTTTAAAATCATTTTGCAAAGATTTTTTAAACAGTATATATAGATTTTTTTTCAAAATAATTATGTAACAATTCTTCAAGCCATTTATAAATCAGTTTTCAAACATTTTTATTTCACATAAAGAAAAGAAATTTTTTTACAAACAAAATAATTTTACAAAGGTTGAAATAAAATTAGCAAAATATTTTCCAAATAGTTTTCAAAAAATTTTTTAATATTTTGCAAAAGTATCATTGCCTAATTTATTAATCGGTATGTACAAAAAGAATTTGAGGAGATATAAGCATCTTTTTATTATGTGATTTTAATGAATTTCATGGTGTAGTATTTTATGAAATATTTTCAGCCATACTTATTTAAAAAACAAAAGTAACGAGTTATGGCTATAGTATATACACTATATATATATATATATATATGACACCCCTATACTTAGCTTAAGCTATGTCCTCATAGATCGAAGATAAAAAGAGAAGACATAACTCATATTGAGTATAGACAAGCATAGAAATAACGAATGAATGAATGAGCGAGAAGTTGATCATCCTCCCTATACCTAGGATCAAATATTCCTAAGTATAGCAGACTGTACAAAAGGTAGTGAGGGTCAAGGGTAGGAATGAACAAATCTCAGCTCGGACTATCTCCCCTTATACTTAGGGTAAGATATCCCTAATTATAGAAAAGAAGAGGAGACCGGGGAGAGGATCAAAGAATGAAATAAATCAGAGTTCACACCCCCTATACTTAGGACAAAGTATGTTCTAAGTATAGAAGACTGACAAGAAGGGGTGATACACCGATTTATATGAGATTTGTTTAATAGATAACGAAAGCTGAAAACAAAAAGAAGAAAATAAGAAAAGGAGAAAGCTTAAAGGAAAAGTTTTTGAGTTGCATTATCTGAATATTTTGATGCTACTGCTATCGTGGATGTATCATCGGAGCATAGTACTTGGATAGAGTTGACAACAGCAAAGAAAGTGTCATGCTTGAGGTATGGCTTCAGTAGTTGATTGTTGACAACAAATGGTTGTGCATCAGAAGACAATTATGATATCACAATGCAACCATTGTCACGCACTTCTTGAACTTGAAATAGCCATGTCCATTTGCTTTCCAGTTTGCTCGGGAAGATCTTAATCATTGCGGTGAATAACCACACTTTCTGTCCAGTTTCGAAGGTCTTTCATTTGATGTGCCGGTTGTGCTAGCGTTTCACCTTCTCGTTGTACATTAATGTGTTGTCATATGCATAGTCTCAAAATTCCAAGAGTCTGTTCAGATATTCTTTCCTTTTTTGACCACTTTGTTGTGAGTCTAAATTACATATATTAACTGCCCACAATGATTTATGAATTAGTTCCACTAGCATGTGACATGGCTTTCCATACACAAGGAGATTAGGCGACATGCCCCATGGAGACTTTTAAGCAGTTCGATGTGCCCAAACGACTGAGTCCAAAAGCTGGCACAAATTTTTCCTATCCGGCTTGACAAGCTTCTGAAGTATCGTCTTGATTTATCAATTAGATAATCTTGTCGTACCATTGGTCTGAGGACGGTAAGGATATGCAACATGGTGCTCGATGCCGTACTCCTTTGTTAGTTTCTTGACTGCTTTGTTAATGAAGTGACTACCATCGTCTAATATAAGTATCTTCAGAATCCCAAACCATGAAATGATGTTTTCTTTCAGAAAGCAGCACACTGTACGGTTATCTACAGCTCAGGGGGGGATAGCTTCAACTCAGCGACTCACCTAATCAACAACAACAAGGATGTGCTCGTATCCCTGACTATTTGAGAAAGGTCCCATGAAATCTATCCACCAAGCATCAAATACATCAGCATTTTGAATGTTCTTCAGGGGCATGGAATCTTTGGCTTTAAGGGTTCTTTTCAATTGCTGACAATCAATGCATCGTTTGACAAATGTTGTCGCATCCTTCAATTGTGTAGGCAATAAGAGGCCACACTACAATACTTTCGTTGTCGTTCTCTCTCTAGAGTGGTGTCCACCAGATTTGAGCGAGTGACAATGCTCAAGGACACTATGTTGCTCTGTCTAAGGAATGTATTTGCGCCAAATACAATCCTCTCCTTCCCTGAATAATAGAGGATCTTCCCATTGATAGAAATGGATCATCAGTGAGAATTTTTCCTTTCAAATCTTCGTCCATTCTTGTGGAACTACACCTGAGACTAGGTAGTTGACAATATCAGCATACCAAGGGAGTGAAACCACTGCCAAAATCGACTCGTCAAGAAAGCTGTCTGTGATAGGTGCACTACTCAGTGGAGGATCTTGCAGCTCTATTCTGGAGAGGTGGTCTGCTACCACGTTCTGAACCCCAGGCTTGTCCTTGATTTCCAAATCAAACTCCTTGAGGAGAAGGATCCATATGATTAGTCTGGGCTTGGCATCCTTCTTTTTCTATAAGTACCTGATAGTAGAGTGGTCAGTGTCAATCGTGACTTTAGATCCAAGCAAATTGGATCCGAACTTCTCAAGGGCGAATACCACATCCAGCAATTCTTTCTTTGTCATAGTGTAATTTCTCTAAGCGTCATCTAATGTTCTGCTAGCATAATGAATGGCATAGGGTGCCTATCTTTCCTCTGTCCTAAAACAGTCCCAACTACAAAATTTGACGCATCCATCATGATCTCAAAAGGAAGAGACCAATTTGGCGGCAGTAGGACTAAAACTTGAGTGATTATCTCCTTCAGCTGATTGAATGAAAGGAGAACCAGCTGATCAACAATAAACCTAGTCTCCTTGCATAGTAACTCTGTAAGAGGGGTGATGCGGCTGAAACTACGAATGAATCGTCTGTAGAATCCCACATGCCCCAGAAATGACCTCACATTCTTGACTATCTGAGGTTGCTCAAGATTAGCAATCACATTCACCTTTGCCATGTCGACTTTCATGCCACGTTTTGGAAATGATATGACCAAGCACAATGTTAGCATGCTTTTCATGGGTTTTAAATTATTGATTTATGAATATCGTTGCAACCTAATCAAATGTCAACAAATAAATTTATTTTTTCTTTCTCAAGCCAATAATTAATTACAAGAATAATTAAGCGTTATTTACCTTTATAGCAACAACATCGAACTCAGGGAGGCTACAATTCCCAAGGGTTATTCTAATAATCGAGAAAATCAATTAAAAGAGACAAGGAATATCAAATGCAAACTATCTTGGTTTTTTGTGAATTTTTTTGTCTTTTAAATTTTTAAATTTTATATTTTTTTGGATTTTTCAAATTTTAAATGATTTTGATTTTACAATTTTTTTACAAAAATATGATTTTCAAAACTAATTCAGGCACAAAAGAAAGGCAATTTTTTAATTTTTAAAATTTACAATAATGCTCGAAATATCCAAAGAAAAACTTTTTGTATTTTTATGATTTTTTTACTTTTTTGTAATTTTATAAAGATTTTTAGATTTTTTAGGATTTTTAAAATGAATAAAAAACAAGAGAAAATGCAAACAGTTAGAAAACATGATTATTTTTCAATTAGAAATAATAAATAAATGCAAAATTATGGAAATGATTTTCCTTAAAAACTACAGAAATTATCTACAAACAGGAACTAAAATAATTTTTTTTTGTTTTTCCAACAATTGTACATAATTTTTTTATGTAATATTCAAATTTTTATTATTTTTCAAATTTCAAATAGGGAAAATGACATGTTTTAATTTTTTTCATAGTATCAAATGATGATAAAATGCAATTTAAAAATTATTGTAGATAGAACAACTAAGTAGGAGATAGCACTAATTTTTTAGAATTTTTCTCTACAAATGCTATTTATTCTAATTGGGAAAACATGCAAAATTAATGCCTGGAAATGAAGGAATAAAATGCAAATGTTAGAAGTCTTTATATTAAATGATAAAAAAATAACTTGTAGGGTGTAAAGCGAAAATCACCAAGGAAGGGCGTGCATCGCACATGATGGTTCTTGCAGGTAGGGACATTTTTGTAGTTGTGGAACACTTCAGGGGTGTTTTTGCAAATTTTCCAATTTTTTTTAATAATCCCTAGGGTTTCTTTGTCTTCTCCGTTTCTTCTCACACAAAGCTAAAGGAGAAGTGCGCCTCCCTAGTTCCTTCTATGCGCCAAAGGGGCGGTTGGCGGTGTGTGACGGCGTAGAAGTCGTCTGATGAAACACGCATGAGGATGGAGAGGCGGTGGATGGTCGCGATGGTTCCAGGTGAAGGTCGACGGGCGTAGCGGAGATCGACAAGTAGTGCTCGCATGTCGGCGGTCCGCGGTGGTGATAGTTTTGAGATCGCGGCGGAGGTACGCGCGGACTAAACGTCGGGCTGCAAACCCGACGCGGAGATGCTTGGCGACACACTTCCAGCTCGATGGAGGGTTGCGATCGAGATTCGAGCAGCTCAGGCAATGAAGATCGACGGTGGCACAGCCTCACACGAGGGTTTTCTTTACGTTGGCAACGCGGTGTGCGGTGGCGACCTGCAGAGAAGGAGCGATGTGGCGGACTTGGAGGTCGACGGTGGATGACAGTGCTAGGTGAAGGGGTTGGATGGTGGTGGGCATTTGATGCGGCTTTGTATATGACTTGCGTAGGCGGCTGGCATGCTCCCGCGACAGAGCGGTGGAGGAAGGGCAGCGGGCGCCGACTGCGGGCTGGATGGGCGTTGCCTGGCGCATTGTTGTTTTTTTTATTATTTTTATTTTTTGTAAAACAGAAAAAAAAACTTTTTTTAATTTTTTAAACAAAACCATAGAATCCATTTTTTTATTTTTTTTATATTTTTGTAATCTTTTTCTTTATTCATGTAAAATAAATGTTAGAAAGAAACTATATTTTTTTTTTAATTTGTATTTTTTTCATAAATAAATGCGGGCGGGAGCACGACAACTCGATCCCAAAATCAAAATTGAATACATGAACGGGGATCCATTAAAAAATGATGTATGGATCCGGATCTCCGATCACTATATGTGGTCGGAGGTGGTAGATTATGTGAGATAGAACGTGAACATGGAGATATCAAGAATGTGAGATGAAAAATGGAGTCAGATTTAGAATTTTTGAGAAATGATTGACTACGATTAAGATATTTGAATTTAAAAAAATGGCGAAGAAATTAAAGTCACGAAAATTAGACTAAGATTGACCAAGATTAGAAACGATAAAAATGATGGATCTCACCATAGGAGCGGATGGAAACTATGATCACCTCGACGAAAGCCGACTCGTTGTCACTGGACGACTCGGAGGCTAGGCACCCTTCTACGATAAGATGGCTCTGGGAGAATGGGCTCCTCTCACCAAAGATTGATCAAATCGAAATAAGGGAGGAGGAGCTATATAAATAGAAAAGAAAAGAATTTGAAATTAGAAATTTGAAAAGAGATAAAATAAGGAAAAAATTTGAAATGAGATAGAGATAAGAAAAGAAATTAATGTTAAAATTATTTACATAAATTATTTATTTTTTTAATTTTCATCACTTTATTAAATTGAATAATAAATTTTAGTTTTTTTATTTTTTATGGTGGTTATTTAAGAATATCAACTATATATATACTATATACATATGGTACATTTTATACATAGTTAAATAAGGAAATTAATTTTTTTATGCTTTAATTTTTTAAATTTTTTATTTTAAATAACTAGTAAAAATATTTACAAATATTTACAAATACAATATGTACAAATAAATGGTAAAATTTCACAAACCACCCAGAAAATTGTCTTTCAAACAGTAACTCCAAAAATTATGAAACCACAACCATGTTAAAGATAATTTAATTTAGATTACAATGGAAGTAAGTATGGTTCAATTTGAGTTCATATGGAGCCATAATTGATATTTTAATTATCGCTTAATGGTTTTTTTCCAGATGTGGTTGTTTTTTTTTTATACATGATTTTATTTTGCAAACATTTTTATTACTTAGAAAACATTTTTATTTACACATTTTGTTTTGAAAATTATTTAAATTGAGGTCAATTTATGTACAAATAAAATAGTGTAAGTATAAAAAAATTTACAACATATTTTTTGGATTTTCTTATTAAGGACCCTATGTCCCCCTACTTTCATCATGGTCGATCAGGTCAAGTCTTGACCTTCTCTCGAGGTTCGGGTCAGACTGTATCTACTACATATATACAGTCTTTTTTTCTTTTCTTTTCTTTTTTTCCTTTCTTTTTTTTTATTTTAGGTTGAAATAGTAATAAGTGTACAATATTTACATACAGATGCAAGTTAGTAAGAATATGGAGCTAGTATTATATATAAGTGTTTTATAAGGGATTTTAAGCTAAAATAAATGAATAAAGATGTTGAAATGCAGATTCATCATCCCCCTATGCTTTACCTTTGCTAGTACATTAGCAAAAACTTATTTGAAAGATTAAGTGAATAAAAGAAAAAAAGAAAAAGAAGGGAAAATAAATAAATTAAGACAATATTGAGTATTAAACTTATCTTCATAAAATTGTAGTATGGAGCTCTGTCAGACCTTAGGATTATTAGTGTGGTGAAACCTTAATGGGAAATGAATTTAAAACCCAACAACCTCTAAGTTCCACAAGACTCCTATTTATGTCTCCTCAACAGTCAGGTCAGAACAAGTCTACATACAAATTCTTATGACTATGAATCTTTACTTGTACAGTGTAAGTGAAATATACCTATAGCTCCCCATCTCAAAAGTAGGAAGGAAACAACCTCCCTCAACAAGGTAACTCTAGTCCCTCGGTCTACCAACTCTTTCCTCGAGGAGCGTGGATATTCCCTTCGAAGTTCAAGTACAACCATGTCAAGAAGAGGAAATGGAGAAAAGAATGGATGCTAACGAGTGTAGCTACTTATTTTAGGATGCATGACTAGTGTAGCCAAGTCATCTAGCTACAAGCATACAAAAATTTGACTTTGAAGCTCTTAGTAATTAATTTTGTTTCTTTATCTTTGTATATACACTCCAACAGACATTTTACTTTATCAATCAGGCATGTCCACTTTTGGAGATTCTACATTTTTTCTCTCTCTTTTTTGAAAATATATACAAGGTGCAGCATGTATATAAGGAGTTTTTCCTCTTGAGCTAGTAGACTATCCCCCTTTTGAAGCTTTATTGCAACCGCATAGCATCCTATCTTTAGACCTCAATGCCACTAGAATAGGTTGAGATGCACAACCAGCCCTAGAGGAAGACGAGAGGTTCTGCCTAGATGTAGTACCCTCATACGCAACTCCAAGCCAAAAGATTCTGCCTCCTCACTACCTCCTCCATGAAGAGATATGTGTAGAGTGCTTGTCCAAGATAAGCTACGGTCTGAAAGATACATGTGTGTGTTGTTAAATATTCTACTTAGACTAATCAAGATGACATGTGATCATAGTTTTATCGACTCAAAGAATTAAGTCGCTAGGACCTTAAAAGTCTTAACTCCATTTCTTAAAAGGTTCCTCTGAAATTAAGTGGATTGAGGTTCGACAAAGCTCCATTCTTCAACTTTATTCCAGACTTAGTTTAAATGTCAATACTATCTTGAAAAATGCACATGCAAATGCAAGATATTTATACAATGTAAAAAGAAAGCAATTTATTTTGAAACAATTTTCTAATTTTAAACTTTTTATTGACTTTTGGAATGAAAGAAAAAAATGATGCACATATGAAAAGAGCTTTTTTAAGGAAAACGTGTTAGTAAGTAAAATATATATACAAGTATATATAAGAATTTTTTTGTTGTTTTTTTTATTTTTTTGGATTTTTTTGTTTTTTATTTTATTTTGTTTTGTTTTTCTTTTTTTCTTTTTTTATTATTTTGTTATTTTGTGTGTTTTGTGTTTTTTTATTTTTGTTATTTTTGTTGTTTTTTTAATAAAATGGTATCGAAGTCTATATACATACACGTGGATTTTATGAATTTATATACATATCCCCAAAATAATCATATTAAAAGTACGAGTTATGTCTAAAGTATATATACAATATATACGACACCCCCTATACTTAGCTCGAACTGTGTCCTCATAGTGATCATAGAGCGGCAAAGAAAGACATAACTCGTGCTAAGTATAGAAAAGTGAAAGGACTCCTATGCTACAACTCAAAGATAAGATGAAAAGAATAGAAGTCAGTGATCCCCCCTATACTTAGGATCAAGTAATAATAAGTATAGAAGACTTTACAAAAGGGAAAAACGATGAAGAGAATGTACAGACTCGGCGAAAAAAACAAAAAAGACAATATAATCAAAATCACCCCTCCTATACTTAGGGTAGAGAATCCCTAAGTATAGGCAACAACATGAGCGATGAACAGGACGAATATGAACAACACAAATCATTACGTAGGATAAAGCACATCCTAAGTATAGCACATATACATAAGAAAAAGGGGTGAACGATAGAACGAGAGAAGAAAGAATCAAACAAAATGATATACAAGAGGAGTGGATGTACAAAGGACAAGAAGGTCGAAAGCGGACCTTCTTGCGAGATCGCTGAGGAATGGATCTAACAAGGTGTAGGTTGATATTGGGGTCATCGTTAGACATAAACTAACCAAGATCGACCACGAATGTTTTCTTCAGCAGTCTCAGAGTGTGTAGGCATGAATCAGCCAGTGGAAGTAGTTTGGTCATGTCCTACCTGCGAAGTCGCATAAATATAAAAGTAAAAAGGCTCGAAATCATTATCATAAAAACTAAGATCAAATCCAACCTAGCGATCCTCTACTGGATCATCATCTTAGTCAAAAAGGCCTAAATTCCTTTATAAAAGCAACTAAATCAAATTTGGTCTTATCAGTCTCATCTAAATCAAGAAGAATAGGAATGGACTCATCAGTGAAAGTACTCAAATCATGTCCGTCTTGTCTAGTCTCAGAGTCTGCCTTCTACTCTAGGGTGTCTACTATGTAAATCCTGCAGATGTCATCAATCCATCCTCACATACTTTCCAATTGTTCCTCCTGGAAGAGGTATTCTTGGGTCTTAGTATCATCCAACATACAACAAGAATCTCTGATATTATCATCAAGGTCAAGGTCCTTGGGGTTGGCTAACACAGGCACACTATCATGGGATGCAGGTCTCTGGTCAGTAATCGGTTTAGTGATCAACACATCGCTCCCTACATATGAATGATAGCGAATCTCTCTTGATCCATGATCAATAACAGCTCTCACAAAGGCGAGAAAGGTTGTCCCAGGATTATTGGAGGGTGCTCCACAAGTGTAGAGGTCTCCATGGTCAATACGACAAAATCATAAATGAAGTTCATGCCGTGAATGAGAATGACAACGTTTTCTGGAATACCCTTCATTCTCTTGATAGATCCTCATCAAATTGAACTATTATCCTGATTTTATTAAGAGGCCCAAGATGAAGAGACTGTACCATAAAGAAGGTATTATATTGATTGATGCACCACCATTAAGGAGAGTGTTATCACAAGAATAGTTAGATATGGAGCAACTCACAATTGGTGTGGTCGTGTTCCATTTCTTAGAATGTGGACGGTGAGAGATGCCGTGGGAAGTGGCGATGGTCAAGATGTGACGCTCAGAGCTCCTTTGCTTTCTCTTCTTGTGTTGAGGTGCAGATAAATGGGTCATGGCCTAATGAAGTGGGCTTTAATGATCTCATGAATGGTGGCCATCACTTCAGTTTTAGTCAATAATTTTTTGAACTTTTGTACCTCCTTCATACAATGAAGGAGATTTGAATCAGCATATACACTAGGATTGCCAAGACCAGTTTGTACAGTGGCATCCTCGGGGTCAAAGTTAGGACATGTGGTGAATGACTATGTGGGAAAATGATTTGGCATGGGTGCCCTCTCCTCACAAAATGAATCCATAATGTCTCTCCCCAAATCTTTTTGGATTTTTAAAATTTTCTCATTTTTTTGTATTTTGGGCGATTGCAAGCTCTCATAATTATCCTCAAGTGAATCCATATCCTCAAATAGTGGAGCAGTATTTTGGCTCTTATTTAGGTTAAATAGATTGCTAATCTTCGAATTCATATGCTCCATCATCTAGTTCAGGGTCTCAAGTGTGGACAACATGAACGGTGACAGGTGGGTGAGAATCAAAGTCTGACTCTTGAAATAATGGGTTAGGAAGAAATGCACAAAAATCAGGAGGAAAGTCATCCTGGAAAAAGGGAGGTGGATTGGTGATATGGCTCGGGTCTCGTGAGCGATAAAAAAATTGTCGGTGTAGAGGATCGCTCAGAACTGAAACCCGAACTTTATCAAAAAAAATTCGGTTTAAAATAGGTGAGAGAGAGAGAGAGAATGAAGGGATTAAGCGGCTTCTCTCCTATTTTAAAACTGTACACTTTTTATTTAGCCAGGTACGTGTGCCTGGGTTGAACACAAGGAGGCAGAATAGAGATATCTTGATTTTTGAGTGAAAAGGATATTTTTGTGATTTTACTTCTTGGAGGGTTCAATGAGAGATTCGCAAAATTTGAATAAAGTCATCTTCAATGTCAAAAGAATCGATTAGAAGACCATATTCAATGAGGTGCTAGTTATACGGTGCACGTAAATATGCGGAGTAAATTCACACAATACAAACGCAATTCAAACCCTCAAATTCACCAACTCAACACGTGATGGTCGTAAAGGTACGGCGGAATTATATGGTCAATTTTAGTTTGTGATAAATGCAATCTTGGAAAGATTAACGAGCTGTTAGGTGCCTGTATTTTCCTACAGACTAGCCCGGTTCTTACGACTAGTTGGACCTACTTTCATCCAATGTAAGAGTAAGTACGGACCGTATAAATACGACTACCCGTTCCTTGAGGATTAAGGTGTCCTTTAAACCTCCCACTCTGGTAAGGAAATCCGGACTGTTTACCATGAACTCGTAGATCCTGACTGAAAAGTAGCTAATCGCCTAAAAAGAAAGAACCAGTAGTATGTAAGAAATCATGGCTTGGCTCTATCCTAGTGTCGTCTCTCTCTCTCTCTCACTTGCAAGTAAATCAAACAATGAGGGCTTTATGCACCCGCTAACAAGGATATTTTTATTCCATTTTTTAATCGACCTGCTCAATTCTATTCCAATTTCATAGTTAGGTTATCACTTGAAATTTATCTGAACATAAAAACACGTCAACCGTTCAGTCCTAATTTCCTTTTTGACCTTAAGTATTAAAAAAAGAGAGGAATCAGAAATCAGAATGCAAACGTGAAATGATGATGCATGATCAGACGAAGGTATACTTATAGTGACTCCCATCACTCTCCATGCATTTATGCAAAACTGAATTTATAAATTTTACACTAAATGCATGCAAATCAAAAAACCGCACCTTAATGGTATACTATTAGCGGGGAAGAATCAAGTTAATTTGATCCAAATAGTACGTGTCTATGTGCATCTCATTATGAATCTTATAAGATATATGAATCTTCTAAGATATGTGTGGCCTAAATTACGATGGGCACAAATAAATTTGATGCTTAACTACCGTGTGCCTATCCTTAAATTCATGGGACAGGGCATAAGCTACATCAACTCCACCGAGTAGGAAAGAAAGATCGATTACTCCACTCAAGTCGAGCCCCACTCTCACCGGAGAGTGAAACAGGTCTTGACACACCACAAAAATAAAGTCCAAGTCTCTTTTTACATGCGTGAGCTCTGAAACAAGACCCGTTGTAAATGACAAAATTACCTAAATTATTACAACACAATAATTACAAAAATACTCTCAAAAATAAATTAGAAATTCCTTGCTCTTCAGAAGTCGGCACGCTTTACGTCCGTCGACCTCCGATGCACTCTAAGTTCACCAGACCCTTACAAGGAAAATAAAATTTATGTTAGAGAGATCAAAATTAAAATATATACAAAAAATGAGTAGAAAAATAATTGAGAGAAAGAAAATGGAATAAATACAAGGTGGCTCGGGGGTCAGACTACCCGAGTGAGTGAAAATCTAAATCTAAGTTTTCAAATTAATCTGTAAGTCGTTTGCCTCCCTAGCAACAGTGCCATCTAACGAACCGGGGTTTCACCCTCTTAATAATGCGGGATTAATCACTTTCCTTGCAGTCGGGTATAATCGGATGCGTCAAAGACCGCTTCGAATAATGTAATAAATAAAGACAAAGTGGTCGTGTTGATATTTTTTACTTGGGCAAGCCCAAGGTCGAACTCAGGGATACAAGCCTCTTACGTAATGCTTAGACTCTTATTACTTGAACTAAGTGTTGAATTAATAATGTATAGGTCAATGAAAGCATGAAGACACGATTAGCAAACATATGCAGACACATGAAAAGGACACTTTTTATTGGCTTTTTAATATGCAATAAAATGCAAGGTTAGAATGATGCGAATATACCCAAGTCAGATATAATCAATGAGCCATAAATATGTAAACCAGTTCAGAATCCATTTATGAAGCAATTTACGATGACAAGTAACATAATGGCATGATGATCATTTAGCAAGTGGCACTATTTCATTCGCATTAATAAACACAGTCCATGTCTAAAACAAAGCAACAACTATGCCATTAGAAATACAACAAAACAAGCTTCAAAACACCACTAAAATCAACTCAATCGAAGCTCGGATGCTCAAGATATGCATAAAAGAAGCCAAGGGCATAAATGTAAGAAAAACTTAAAGATAACTGGCAAAGATAACTGGCAAACAAGTCCCGGTGAGGCACTAAAATGTAAATAAAATAAAAGCGGAGCCTTCCCTGTAAATTACCATCACTACGGGGGTATTTTTGCAATTATTAAAACTCGCAAGGGTTTGAATGCAAAATAACCCATGCGTATGTGGTCCTCACGTGCTATCATGACCTATATGCAATTATTAAAAACTTTTGGTGTCTCAATGCAAATTCCCCTTGCCTGCACGTGACTAGCACGTGCACGCTAGGCTTAGTGGAAAAGCAGGTTCGGAGGTGGCTCGGAGTTGCTTCGATGCTTCAGCTGATGCTCGAGAATGGCTCGGGGGTCCCAAGCCTCTAGGTCTGGTGCAGCCTCCCAACGCAAACATGTGGCCGAGTGCATACCATTTATCAAGGAAGATCAAGTGATGGCTGAACAGAAATGAGAAGGCGGCGTGGCTGGTTTCGGACCGCCCGATTTCCGGAGATCCAATGGTATCTGCGAAAGCAAGGCGATGATGACATGGTCGGTTGTCAGTCGTTGGATAAACACCAGGGAGGTGCATCCAACAATAGTTGTACGTAACTATTCTTCAAACTCCACCGTGGGGAGACGACGACTTCTGTCCTCCGGCGACGTCCTCCTAGCTCCTCCTTGTTTGCTCAGAACCGAAGGAGCTTCCCGGAGCATCCTGGATGATCGTCGATGAAGCTGGAAGTCCGGGCAAAGCGTTGGTTGGCTTGGAAGCATCCCACAACATCTGGTTGCGTGAGAGATGCTCACACAGTTGGCTTTGGTGAAGCTCCGGCCTATCATCATTCAGGTACCTGCAGGTGTAAGTTTTCTAGCCGAAGCATGCGTGGAGTGGCATATTGTGAGTTTGGTGAGTCCCCAGCGAGTGTAGGAGTGAGGGGCAGAGCTCTAACTCCAGCGAGCGGAGGAGAGGTGGGTCGGATGTGATCAGTAGCGGAGAAGGGGGAGGAGGCGAACGGAGTGGTGCGCGTGAATGGTGAATGTGCGATGTAGCTGAATCAAAGGTTAATGGAGAATGATGTAGTGTAGAGGAAGCTAATAAATTAAGAGAAATTAAAGAAAAACACAGAAGGGAGATCGGAGGCTTACCTGGGCGATGGCGGTCATCGGCAGCTTGTGCTTTGGGTTCAAGTCAAACTCCGGGTCTTTGCTGAACTCCATTAGACAGTTCGAGCAGCTCAAGCGGAGTCGGAGCTCTGCGACGTAGCCGTGAAGGCGGCAGATCTTACTGGGGGCAGATGGTCATCTTCGTGCATGTAATCGAACCTCCCCCTGTCACAGGGAGGTAGATGTGGGCTGGGCCTCACCCCTCGTAAAAGTGGACGAAGGTAGATTAGGGCGGAGGCATGGTATTTGAAGGCTGGAAGTTGCAGTCCCGGTGATGGGAGGCAAGGCTTTCGTGGAGAATGAGGAGTGAGAGAGAGGGGTTAGTGGTGATATACGAATTCCGCGAGGTTGAGGGATGATAGGGCTAGGATGTGGGGTAGTTTGCTAGTGGAGACGATGAGCAACGAGGAGAGGGAAATGAAAAGGGGAAGATGAGTTGGAGAGGTAGGTGACGTGTGTGAGGGGGCAGCAAGAGGAAGAAGAAGGGTTCTCCTCTGTTGGATCTCGCGATCCAACGGCTGAGAGGCGGGCGCTCAACTACAACTAGGATTACATCGGAGAGTCAAGATCGAAGGGCACAAGGGGTGCCACGTGTCGTGCTCATAGGAGGGTGGAAGTGGACGGTGATGATAAGATCAGGGTTTAGATTAGATGGTCTATGATCTAGCGGGAACCGATGGAGAGGAAATTAGGGTCTCGGAGAAGATCGAGCGGCTGGAGAGAGGACACGTGGCAAGCTGAGGTCAAGGCACTAAAGGATGGATGTGATGGAGTCTGAAGGTGGATCGGGTGGCTAGGAACTGCTACGGGATTGGACAGTGAGATGGAGGGCTCTAGAAGACCATCAACAGTTGCTGGCACCTGTGCGTGGCAAGAGGTAATGCGGCCACGTGGCTCAACCAGAAGGAGCCACATGGCCCGATCAGATTATTCAAAAGAAGAAGGTGAAATATGTGGGAAAAGGAGGCGGAATATGGAAAAACTCAAAACATGAAAATTGTAGATCTCGATGAGATCTATAAGTTTCATGTTGACCAAAAATAGAGACAGGGTCAAACAAAGGAAGAAATATTTTTGCGAGCATTTTTAACGATATAAAAACACTATGATTTTCATCTTTGTTATTTTTTTGTATTTTTTATTTTTTCCAAGGGTTAGACAAATACAAGGATTAATCTGGTTTTTATTGACACTTAGTCTAAGCTAGGGGGTTAATATATGCGAATTAATAGCATGAAACTCGGTTTCATCAGTCCTTTTCCTTTTAGTCCACATCAGGGATTAGTCCAGGGAATTTACCTCACCATTCGTGAACTCCGAAGCTGTGGACACTTCGGGATTGGAGATTGCATTGATCTGGTGAACTTATGCCGCTGCATGTCGCCTCAACCAATCCTCCAATTCAACCCTGACAGATTCCTTTTCTTCTATTATCCAAGGGTTTCAAACCCTCAGCCTGACAAACAAAGAAGAACACCATCCTCAAGGACTCGATAGCTTAAAACCACAAAATAACCATTATGTACATAAACTAGTGGTTTTAAATACATATTATCGTTGCCCAGCCGCTATTAAACCACATGTGCCTCCACATGGCATGAACCCATCTTTAGTCAGTCAACCCGCCTAATTGCAGTCGAGTGTCATGCATTGCAATTAATTTTTTTCATGCGCTAAATATATCTGGGGAACCATGTACCACCTAGATTTCGCCTGCCAATATGGATGTTCTTCTAACAAACTTACATGTTGGATGCCTCACATATAGTATCTAATTCAAGTATCCTTACAGTAAAAGATAGTATGAAACTTGAAATAAGGTCTCATTTATTACATATCAATTTTCATATAGTATCAGTATAATATTGCACAATTATTACAACAAGTACAAAGATGATTCATTTTACCAAATTCTATTTTAGCAATTATTATAGAGTAAAATATGAAACATGCATGTGAACATTCTTCAAAATAGACAGCATGATAAACATATATTTTTATCCAGATTAACTTTAAACCTAATAGTAAGAGGCAGGATTTCGTTACATAATCGAGCTCTCTCATTCGTATGCAATGCATTATCGTGATTCATTTTCATAAAGGGTGATTTATGACTCCTGAAGCAATAAAATTTCACTTTCGTATCTAGAACACTAAGAACGTGCCAAGAACGCGAAGAACGAACGAAGAACATAAGAACATACGAAGAACACAAAGAGCATATTTTCTCTCGTAATTTCAGCAGAACCTCCCCTTATACGATGTAATATTTTAGGTTAATTTCGATAGAGTTTCCCCTTCTTTCGGATCATATTTCTATTAAACTTTTAGTGCAGTTTCCGCTTATATCAGGACATATTTCTATGAAAATTTCGGCAAAGTTTCCCCTTATATGAGGACATATTTCAAAAGAAAAATGGAAAGAGATTCCTCTATAAAATCATCGAGAGGGAAATAACAGCAAAATAGAAAGTATAGAATAGAACTACAAGCATGGAGAGTTGGTATACACTACGCATCTTAGGTGAGTGAAGCGTATGATGAATCACAGGGTTCACTGACATGCCTAGCCGCCCACACCTAAGTAGGGTGTTACACAGATTTCTCCACCAAGACAACTATAAAATCGATGAAAACTATTGAATCAGCAAGTCTCTTGTCAAGGGTGAGTGAGTCGCACGAAGAACATGTATGCTCACTGACGACCTAGCCGCCCGCACCTGAGCAGGGCTATAATCATATTCCTCCTCAACCACAACACAAAATGAATTGAAAAGGAAGAGGATGGAAAACCTAGCTTGAAAAGGAAGATGAATCAAAAACCTAGCTCAAGTTAGAGCATACTTACGAATCCAACTAGGAGAGGATCGTTCGTCTTCCTCCTCATCTTCTCAACAGCGTTTTGCTAGCGTTTCTTCCCCACCTTCCTCTCCTCCTACCGACCTCTCGACCCTATCCCTCAAGGTAGTGGTGGTAGTGGAAATTGTAGAGAATGAATATGTAGGGGTTATTTATAAGATTCAAAAAATCGCTAACCATGGTTAGTAAAACATGGTTTAACCCTTAACCACGATTAGTAGCCCACGATTTTGCCACATGGTTTTGGTTAAAGCTTGTCCGAAACTTAAGGATTAAGTTCGAACTATCTAGAAGCTTCTAGATTTGCTAATGATGCTTAATTAGCGCAAATTACGATTAACTTTCACTAATCACAATTTAACTTTTACGATTAATGCTTAACTTTCAGTGACCTTTGATTAGCGTTTGATAATGGTCATCAGCAGTCCTCAATCCTTCATTATTTCCTTTAATAAATTTAATTAGTCCTAATGACAGTCATTAAGGGTTAATGACATCTTAAGCCTCCTAACAATTCGAAAAGAAGTGTGATTCGCACGAAACAAATTTCGTTGGTTTCCTCTTGATGAGTCAGATCTTATGACATAAGATTCGAGAGATGGCCATGTTCAAGATTTTATAGTTTGGGGTTCATAAATCCCTCATTGTATTCAAGTACACTCCATACATGACCCTTAAGAATAGAGCCAAAAACCCGATCTATGGTTGCCTCAACTACCACCAAGGATCGGTGAAGTATTGGTGCTTCTATTGTACATGGCCCTGTCGATGATGGTGTTCAGCCTTGTGTGGAGCATCTGACTTAGTCTGGAGTACTGATCCTAATCCATGCCCTAACGAGTGTGTTTGTCTCATCAGTTTGTATCCGAGTACCCCACTTGTGGGGGAAATAGTGGTTTCGCCTATTGGATTCCTCTCTGTTTTTCTTTGGCTGAGTAGCCACCCAGGAATGGTATTGAGGACCTTAAAAGTGCAGATCATAGTATACAAAGGAGGTGGAACAAGTACGAGAATACTTTCATGGCAATACACACTCTCCTCTAGGGCAAGCAGATAAGGACTCGTGATAATTTTTGCCTGAATCACAACTATAAAACTGAAAAGATAAAAATAGTTGAACTTTTACGGCTTCACATGTGTTGAGTTGGTGAACCCGATTTCATTTGGTGTTTGTTTTCTTAGAATTAGATCCAAAGATCAAAGTCCTGCGCATTTGAGCACGTTTGCCACTTCTTCTCGTTTGCATACTCTGTCTTGATCCTCGCTCATTGTGAGCTTTCTATTGTTTTACACTACTTATATTTCTCGTTCATCATTGTATCATTTATCCTTTATCGATCTTCCTTTTTACATTTAAGATGTCTACCCTTGGATGGTTCAGTCGGGACTTTGCCGACAACTACATCGATTCCTTGGGTTCAACATCTGTCATAATAAGGAGTGATCTCCAAGAAGACAGGACGGACCCTGCAAACTTCTCCTTAGACTCCCCTATTTTTACTTGCTTTGGGAATCGAGAAGATTCTTGTCTCAGTCTCCTTCCTTATACCACATTTCTTTTCCCAATAAATCCCTTGTTCGAGAAAAACTCTCATCTCTAACTTGCTCAGTCATCTCTGAGCATTGATCAGGTACTATTTCCCAATATAGATTCACAACCCGATCAGGATCCCGAGCATGATTCCAATGCTGAAATGGCTCCCCAAGGCAGAGGAAAGGACCTATAGTTGCAATGAAGTGAGCAGATCCAAGAGTAGGGGTCAACATACAGTTACTTGCCTCCATTCAAGCAATCCAAAAATAGCTGACTGACCAAGCACTTGCTTGAGTCATTTTCCAAGAGATGTTGAATGATCTGAGGAGATGATCAGAAGAGAGAGAGGAGGAAACCCATAAAGGGGTGATGATGATATTCCTAATGATGAATATTACCGCTCTGTGGATGGACACTACGGAGGTGAGGGAGAAGGCCTGGGAGATATTCAGTGATCTGAAAAAGAGATGCACCCATCATGATATACCGAAGGCCAGTCTAGTCCAGCACTTCTTAGGTGGTCTCACCGAAAATAATCAACATCTGGTAGATGCCACCTGTGGAGGTTCTCACTTTAACAAGGATGAGGATGCAGTTTGGCATATATTCGAGGAAATGGTCGAAGGAGGTTGCACTTTCCTCCTCTTGTTCCTTTCAATTTCCACCACAGCCATAGATTCTTTGCAAGAATGTTAATATGGCAGATATCAAAGAAGTGGACAGGTGTGAGAACTCCGACCTAAGCATTATCGGGAGTCACCTATCCAAAGTACACGTTATTGAGAAGAGGTCACAAGACCTAGAGAAGCTCACTGGGATAGAGCAACAAATGAAGGGCATGGACAACCTAAACATCATCACCAAGAAGTTGGATCTAATGGTGAACACTATCAGTGCCTACAATGCAATGACAGTCGCACCTGTGCCTCCAGCTGAGAAGAAGGAGCAGACACATCCATATCTGCCTCAGCCGAGTCCTAGTTAGCCCCCGGTCTAGTATGTGTACTACGTGTAGGCTCCCGAGCTGCAGCAACCACTGCCGCAGACACAGATGGTAGTATACCAACCATCTGAGTTCCAGTCTCAGTACATCGAGCCTTGTTCACCAACTCCACCACTCATCTAGAAGGTGAATGGTGTTTGGAGCAACGAATAGCAACTGTCCCATCTTCAGGGACAACCACGGGGTTAGAACCATGTCAATCGGTCATTTCACCATCAGCAAGGAGGGCGGACATACCAACCCAACCAAGCCCAACAGCAACAACCTCTGCAACAAGGGTACACTATGAGGCAGAACTACCAACAGCAGTCTGGATACCGGCAACAATACTATCAGCAGCTGGCTGCCCCATATCACCATTAATACTCCTCCTAGTAATACCAACAGTAATATCCTTCTCTTTATCCTCCTCAGTTACCTCAGGGTTACCAGTAGCAGACTCCCATGTTCAATGAGCATAATCAGCGGTCTCATTGGACCGAATCTTCTGAGTCCGCTTCGGTCAACCCTACTTTGTTGTTTTGCCCAGCTCATAAAGAACTGGTTGAGATGAGCCAAAAGATCGATGACCTGACGGCCGCAAAGACTATCATCCCATCCTAGGTTGAAGAAAATCCAAATAATTTTCAGTGCAATGAGCATGTATATTGCAATGTTCAACTCGAATAAGGTAGAAATGATATTGGTTTATCTAATGTTGTAACTTTCAAGAGTTGTACGACATTCAAGCCATCTGGAACTGTGAAGGGAAGGGGAAAAGCATCTGATGGCAAATCTTCAGCCAATCCAACTGATGGGTGATGAATCTTCATTTCATCACCTTTATTCTTTCATTTTGTCCTTTAATCCCTAGCCAAATGCATGAAAATGACATTAATTTGTACAAAATAACACTCACTACCTATTGTATAAATATTGTATATAATATTGTATTTAAAGCCAAAATTAAAGAATAAAGGAAAGAAAGTAAAAGAAATTAAAATACCAAAGGTAATTTATGACCTTAAACCCCAAGATGAAGTCAAGAGTTGATTTGGTCGACAAGAAATAAAGTAGGGGGAGATAAGGGTCGAAAACACAATCAAAACCCTATTTATTTACTCTTCAATAATATATTTTTGGGACCCATTTTATTCCTTATTATTTATACATAAATCAATAAACTTTGAACATGAAAGTTGTATATAAAAATACATAAAAAAATACAAAATTGATTTCACACAAAAATAATATACAGTGTACATACTACACTCAAGATAAAAATCCAAAATTCTAACTTCCCATACCCATATCTTCTCCATATGAACTCAAAATGCATCAAAATCACTTAATTATATATAACTTTTAATTATCTATTTAATGGAGGTGGTTTCATTTAAGTTCGAATTAAGATGCAAAAGTTAGGTTTTGGACTCCAATTGTACAATATAACTTTAATAAAATATTAATTTTATTTATTCTTTTTATTTTTCATTATTTTAGATTTTGTAATTTTGGAAATATTACTTATATTATATGTACATAATTAAATTAAAATAAAACCATTAAAAATAAGTCAAAATAAATAACTGTATAAAATTTAAAGATAAACTACCTACATATGTACATATATACTTAATAGATATATTTATTTAATGTACAAATTACTTCAGAAAAATTAAATAAAAATATACTTAAATATATTTCAAATAGTTATATATAAATTATGTGTATAAAATAATAAAATTTAAAATACAAAATAGAAATAAAAAATATAATATATAGGTAACACTATGACTATACATGTAAATAATAACTTGTAATAAATAACGTTTTAAAAATAAATAAAAATCGGATTAAAATACTACATAAAATAATAAAAAAATATTTTATAATCAAATTTTAATTAATTTATTTATTAGTTATTATTTTACATGGTATTTTTGCCTTGTATTTATCTGGTTGGTCCTCGTGGACCAACCAGATCATTTCTTTTGTTGACCGAGGGTCAACTGTACATTCACCTTTTAACTTCTGTCAGACATCACGACCAACCCATCATCTCCCCATTTTCTTGCACTCACCTTGCCCCTTCACCCTCGACCCATTCCATCTCTCTGAACCATGCACACCCATGATCTATGTTGACCTTCTCTCGCCATCATCTCTTCATCCATTGCATGCTACCGCCCCTCGAAGATTGCTCCATTCCATGCCTATTTCTTCCACCTTCCTCCACCATTTTGCGGTTGGTTCCATTTTTCTCTGCTTCAGCCCCTCATTTTGCGCCCAAGGGCTTAAGCTTCATGACAGGAGGATCGCCCATCATTTTGCGGCAAGTAGGAGTGGTTTAGGAGGTGTTCCCACCCATCTCCGGCGAGCTCTGCTGTCAAGGTTCCATCTAGTGGTCGTCCACTGCTCAAGGTTAGTTTATCTGCTTTCTAGGTATATTTCATTTCTGCATTTAGTTTAGATTTTCATTCACTGTTGTAGCTTAAATCTTTGCCGCACATGTTTTTTGGAGATCTGCTCTGACAAGCTTTCCATTGTCCCTCCTCTTTGCTTCATTCCACCGTCTGCAACCATTTCATTCCCCTACGCTTCTTCTCCACCCCAAGCACGACCAGTCACCTAGATCCTTCTTGGATCAGGAGATCAACATCCCCATTCTGCCACCTCACCGGAGAAGTCTTCTCGCTACCATCTTCCACCCATTTCACCTAATTAGCCCCCAGGGCCTTTCATATTTTTGTGCATGAGCTATCCATGCAGGTCCCAGGAGATAAAGGCCCCATATGAGGGCCAATTTTGTCAAGAACGACCCTCAAGTCATTGTCAGAGGCCTTTAGCTCTAGGGGCTTGATCAGTAGCCCACATACTCATTTGAAGGATTGGGGCGGTGCGCAGCAGCTACAGGAACAAGTAGCGATTGTCGGTGGAGTTCCAGGTGATTGGAGGTTCGAGCATCATTCGATTCAAACTCGCCAGGCGTGAGTTCTTCCCAAGTACTTCCTAGACCCTCAGCCGTCATTCGATCAATATCCAGCTGCCAGATGAAGCAGTAGCCATCGGATTTGGAGGAGTCGTGACCATTGTATCTCCTGAGGAGTTCTAATCCCAACCGCCAAAGTCGAAGGGTTACCGTGCGCTGCGAAACCGGTGCGTGTTAAGTGGATACACCAGAGCCACACGATCCAATGCTTTAGGGGGTAAATTGCATATCATTCCCCTTATTTTGTTGCATTTCTGTTTAGTCCTGTAATATTTTATTTGAGTTTCACATTTTTGTAAAATATGCAAGGAGCCCCTGAGATATTTAAATATTGCATTTTGGTCATTGTCAACTCAGCTCACGTGTCATCCCATGTGAGCTAGACATTTTGAACTTTTATCCCTTTTTTGTCATCAGCATTTAGTATCTAAAAGTTGAATATTAGTTGAAAACTTTTAGGGATTTTGCATTGTAGCTATTATTGTTTATTTTAATTTCAAATATACCCCTGCTAGTTCACTTAATTATTATATTATTTTTTATTTTCTAAAAATAACATCATTGCTCCAACAGTTATGAAAAAATAGGGTTTTATGCCTCTTTTAATGATCTTCCATGTTATATAATTAGTTTTGCATTTTAGGCATTTTTTCTATTTATTAAAAATCAAAATAGAAAGTTTTTTTATTTGCATTAAAAAATTTAAAAAATATAATATTATCATTAAAAATTAAAAAAAGCATTTATTTATTATTATATTTTGTACCTCCAGACCAAAATCCTTAAAATAGAAAAAAAATCACTAATAATTAAAAAGCTCCGAATTCCTTACAAAAACAATAAAAAATCTTTTAAAAATATAAAAAATATTTATTTATCTTTAAATTTTCTTTATATCATAGATTATCTATTAAAATAGTTTTGGAAGATTTAAGGCTTTTATCTATTTTTAAATTCCAAAACAATTTAGCATATTTATCCAATCCTTATTTTTTACTATTTCTAAATTTAAAATACCTAAAAATTACCAAAACTAATGAAAAATCACAAAAACATTAGAAAAATATAAAAGGTACAAAATAATTTATTATGTATTTTTTTGTTATTTTTAGTTGTATTTATAACTCTATTATATTGTATATATAGTTATATATAACCCTTTATTATATATTAAAGAGAAAAAGAAATTAAAAACCAAAAAATCATAAAAAGAAAATAAAAATTATAAAATTAAAAACAATATATATATATATATATATGTAAAAAGAATTATTTTATTTTAATTAAAAAATTCACAAATTAATTCGTTTATTTTTTGAGTGAATATTATACAAAGTACACATATATTATTTATTCATTATTTATTTATAAATAATATTCCATCTACACAAACTTGTCGATATATGTTCGAGACCCTACTTTGCTTGTCGCTATACACATTTATTTGTAGGGTTATAGTAAATTCTGATTCACACCTGCTAAGTTATTGCTTGATCTAATTGTGTGGGTTAATTGTTGATCAGATGTCATTTCTCTATGAGCGGTCGCCACATCGACTGCACTCTCGTCTTGTGTGGAGTGCAAACCCTCCTCACCCGATCAGGTCCGACCAATCAATGGGGCCAGAGAATTTTGGGATGGAGCAACACCACCCACACCAAAAAAAAACTCAAAATACAAAAAACAATGGTCAAGGTGAAGCCGCACGTGTGATGGAGAAGTCAGTCTCAACATCTGAACCAACACTAGCAAAAGGAGCCAAGACCGCCTCCATTTTGTTCCACAGCATGTAGATGATTTTTGAAATTTTTGTCATCTACCTATAAACAAAGATATGGACACAGTTTTACCAGATACAGTTTCTTATGATGTAAATATTCCTTTCCTGCATGCAATCAAAGAAAAAATCGTAAAAAAATTGAAAAATTATTTGTCTGATATTGAAATTGTCAAATTTTTGTAAAATTTGATACTTGAAAAGCCAATGTTGAAAGCCATGAAGTATATGCATGTAGTAAGATGAGGACTCGAAGAGGCATGTACAACAAAGAGTCCCAGCCGCAAGAAGAGAAAACCAGAGATGCATGTCTTGACCATGGCTATCGTGAACACCATCAGTAATCTCCCGCACAAACAGAAAGACAAGGGAACACCTGATGAATCTCAATTTCATCACCATTATTCTATGATTTTGGCCTTAAAAACATAGCTATTGCATGTATATAGCATTATTTCGTACAAATTAACATTCATTAATTATTCTATTTATTCTATATAAAATATAGTTTTAATGCCACAAAATACAGAATAAAGGAAAGAAAAGAAAAGAAATAAAATAAAAATGTATTTTATGACCCTAAACCATGAGACAAAGTTAAGAATTGATTTGGTCAGTAAGAAATAAAGTAGGAGGAGATAATGGCCAAATACACAATAAAAATTCCATTCTTTTATTCATCAATAAAACATTTTTGGAGCCTATTTTATTCTTTGTTATTTATTAATCAAATAATTAAACTTTCTAAATGAAATTTGGAGATAAAAATATAAATAAAAATTTCAAATTTAAGTTGTACAAAATAATATACAGTGTACATTTTAGGTTTTAAATAAAAATCCAAAATCCTAACTTCCCAGACCCATATCTCCTAAGTAAAACTCAAAATGTATCAAAATCACCTTTGATTGTATATAACTTTTAATAAGTTATTTAATGAAAGTGGTTTCCTATTTTTTGGAGTTAAGGTGTAAAAGTTAGGTTGCGAACCCCTATTGTATAGTATACCTGATTAAAACGTTCATTTCATATATTCTTTAGTACTATTACAATTTTATATTTTTATAATTTTGAAAATATTATTAATAATATATGTACATATTTAGAATAGAATAAAAATACAAATAAAACACAAAAATAACATAAGTATTTACAAACACAGATGAAATACCTATGCTTATACCTATATATTGTATACATATATTCATTAAGTATACAAAATAGATCAGAAAATATGATAAACATATATTTAGTGTATAAAAATAAGTTATAAATATATAAAATAAGATAATACAAAAGTATAAAAATATAAATTTCCAAAATAAAAATAAAAATAAAATACCTAAAATGTAGATGAATATACCTATAAGTATACTCTTAAAAATTAGCATGTAATAAATAAACACAAAAAATAAATAAAAATCCTATTAAAACACTATATATAATAATAAACATTTTTTATTTTATACCTAAAAAATAATAAAATCTATTACTATTTTTAATTAATTAGTTTCAAAAAAAATTGGTTGTTTTATCGGGACTTGGGCAAACGTGACCCAATTATGTTGCTGTGTTCGTTGACCCCTTGTCAACTCAGCCTCCAAGCATTCTGACTTGTTAAGCATGCATTTTCCCCATTGTTCCTTCATTTTTCCTGCTTGATCCATTGATCATTTTCGCTGAATCTTCATGCCACGATCAATATCCATCATCCATGATTCTCATCGACTCCTTAGATCTCCTGTCCATAGCCCGCATTCTTCCGTAGTCGCTGGCCAATAAGGGTTCCCCACCATGTTCAAAATTAAACCTCTCTCCTTCCTTCTCCTCTTTGGTCCCTTTTTGATCCCTACATCCCCCAATCCTTAGCCCAGAGAGTCTTCAGGTTTCAAATGGAGCACCCTTAAGGTGTCGGCGCAGTTGGAGGAGGAGAGGCGACCCACAGGAGACCTCCGATCGCCATGCTCCCTAGTTCTCCGACCAGGTATAAGAGTTGCACCCTTTACTTTCCTTTGGTAGTTTTCTTTCTTGTCTTCTTTTTTCTGTAATTTAATTAGTGTTTTAATGTCTGTGAACGTACCCACCATGCATTGACTGTATCTCGACTCGTAAACCACCTCACTATCTTGCCTTATCATTTCTCCATGCTTAGCCATCTCCAACAACCCAGATCACCTTGTGATCTGGAGATCTGTGCTCCCTCCACCACCACCTCGTCGGAGCACACCCGTTCACTCCATCTTCGATTTATCGCCACCAATAATGCCCCCTGGACCCCCATTTTGATTGCGTGAACCTTCCCTGTAGGTCCTGGAGGTGAAGGACCCCATGGAGGTAGATTTTGAGCTGCACGAGGATACTTGGAGTCTGGACTTCATCGAGCAGTTGGGGCTCAACAATTGGGCCCCAGCCTTTTCCAAGAGCTCCAGCCGCTGCGGATACCTTCGAGGATCATACCGAGCCTTGGAGGAGGGCCAGAGACCACCGGGGTCACAGTGGGCAGCCATTGAAGGAGCCAAGGTTGCATGTTCTTCCTTATTCTTCATGAAGAGTAGGAGCCATCGGATCCTCCTCTCGCTCCAGTTTTGATCGCTTACGTCCGATCATGTAGTGCTACAATTGTTGGATTGCTCCCAGGATCAGATCACTGTCATCCATTGCCGAAGGGGTATCGTGCCTCCTACGCGTGACACGTGCTTAAGTGAAGGAATCGCCACCGTTGGATCACGCATGTGTTGGGGTAAATTGCAAATTAAACTCCCAGCCTTTTCTATTTATTTATTAGTCTTGTAATAAATTTCTATATTGTAAATAAATGTGGATAAATTGCATAGTGGCCCCTAAACTTATTGTATATTGCAAATGGCTCCATGCATGATCACCTCATGTGTCATCCCACATGAGGTGGCCATTTTGCATGTATACCCTAGCAATTTTTTAATTTATGTTTAGTCCAATAAAATTGAGTATTAGATGTATATTTTTGTCACATTTGTAGATAAACCCCCGACTTTAATGTTAAGTACAAATATGCCCTCGCTAGTACATGTATTTTTGGTGCTTGAACTCCATTTAATAAAAATAACATCCGTGCTTAACAAATATGCAAAATAGTGATATATGCCTGCCAACATGTATTTTCACGCCACATTTTTAGATTTGCATGTTAGGGATTTTTATTATTTATTAAAAATTAAATGAGCACGATTTTATTCTTGATTGAATTAGAAAATACTGAAAAATAGAAAACATTTTGATAAAATCAAAAAAATATTTGTTATTTATTATTTTATTTTTAACTCCAGAAAAAAAACCCCAAAAAAGGAAAAAATCATAAAAATTAAAAATATTCCAAAATCCAGTAAAAATGTGAAAAATTGTCAAAAATCCCAAAAATATTTATTTTTGTTTTTGAATTTTACTTATGTTATTTTCTATCTAATAAAATTGATTTGAGAATTTTGTATCTTATATGTTATTTTTAATCTTCAATTCAATTCTGTATATTTAATTGGTACCTGATTTGGGATATTTTTATTCCAAAAATACTTAAAATATGCCAAAACTAAAAAAAATTATAAAAACATTAAAAATATGTAAAGCCTAAAAAAATTTGTTTCCTGAATTTTGTTTAGTTTTAGTAGTATTTATACTATATTATATATAGCCTTATATAAGCTTATACTATATAATTAAAAGAAAAAATATAAAAATCAGAAAATATAAAAGGAAAATATAAATTATAAAATTAAAAATTAATTAAAAATATATAAAAATTGAAGATCCATAAAAATATATAAAATTAAAAACCCACAAAAACAATGAAAAGACAAGAGAAAATAAACAATTTTTTTAGCTTCATTGCACAATCTAACGTTTTCTCCCTGAGTTTGACCTTTACACATATTTGAACACTATACACCTTTTTTTGTAGGGTTATGATAAATTTTAACTTCACATTTTTGCTACTCGTTGTTTTATATTCGTTGTGGGTTAATTGTTGTTTGAAGTGGGGCTTTGTGAGCGGCCACCTCAGCCACAATTCCTTGTCTTTGCTTTTTATTTAGTTAGGATATTTTTATACCCTGGCAAAATCCTCTTCAACAAATGGCATCGTTTTCGGGGAGCAACGCGTAATAGATTGTATTACTTTATTTGTTCCTTCTCTCTTATCCAGTTTTTGACATTTATTTATTTTTATCTCACTTGATATTATTTATGACTTGTCTAATCACTCTCCTTATTTTAATTTGATGTGAGGGACCTCTACACAAGGGAGGACTTCTTAGGAGGACATGTGCGCCCAAGAAGGGTGGAGCCAGACTCTTTTTATTATTTTTATTTTTCATTTTAATTTGTAAATTAAAGTGAGAGGGGGAGAGACAACACTTAATTTCTAATAATTTGAACTCTCACGGACACTTCTACTTTATAAGGTTCAGTGCCCGAGGGATTGTTCCCTTGGGGGCCTCGTTGATTTTGGTCGTGTTTTCATCTTTTTAATTTTCTTCATTTTACGACTTTATTTTTATTTATTTTGTGTGAATGAGCCTTGGTTTAGGATGTGCTTGCTCAATAGGTTAAGGCCCAAAGCCCTAATATATTTGCATGTACCTGTCGACTCGCTTTTGGACTTAGTAAAATCGTAATTATTGTCTATTTAGACTTGAGATCGCATGCCGAGAGAGGTCACATACAACGCTAGAAGGACCCGTTGTGGCGGATATCGAGTGGCATCGAAAGCGGACTTAGGTCTCATATCTAGATAGTTAGAATCTGGTGCTTCACGATAATAGCATATTCTTTTTTAAGGTGATTGCATTGACTTACATCTCATGCAGTGTATCTTTCAATTCTATTATGCATTCCGCGTGGAGAGATCTAGGAAGCACTGTAAATTCTCTGACTTTGAATGCATCATCGATTCCCGACTTGCATGGCTTTTCCAATCTTCTCCCTCTTGTTTCGATCACCTAGGATGTTAATGGAATTGGTAGATCGTCAAATGATTTCATTGAAAAATAATAAAAAAGTGATAACAATAAGTAATAAAAGCGGGATTGCTAACTCTATTGGACTTGTAAAAATAATCGTAATTGATTCATTATCTTGGGGAGAGCAACCCCTTCATTTTATGTGCATTTTATTTTCACGTACATACTAAGGATTAGTGCCAGAATCGCAGGCCTACCTACATGTTTGTACAACTTTTTTAAACCCACCTAACTCTAAAATAAAAAAGATAAAGGATCACCATCTGGGTCTTCACTATGTTGAGTAGGTGAACATGGGGTTTGCATTGTACATTGATTGTGATTTTAGGTCCATTCACGTTGATGAATCTATGATTCACCACTCTAAAAGTTGAAAATAGAGCCTTGTTCCTAAGTAATTAGATGTATTTCATCACCTATATTGCATAATTAGCATTCATGCATGCATAGATAATATTTGCATTTTAGCATTTACATATGCATTAAATAAGAAGCCAAATCCACTTGTAAAAATCACATATTTGTATGTATTTTATACTAACTCCAAACCCCATAAAATCAACTCAATAGTGTATATATTACTAACACCAATACAAGGAAAATACCAAAAAATGCGAAGTTGTAAAATTGACCAATAAAACCCGAGTCCAAGTTTGAGACCATGGACCTTAAAATGAACATATCTCTCTCATACATCCTCCGATTTAAGTATACTCACTTTTAAAAAAATATACATTCAGAGACCTTCAAAATGAGACCAATTTCATTAAAATCGGAGCTCGTCTGCAAAACTTGAGTTTTGGGCCCCCATTGTATATTGTATGTATTTGTTTTTGTACCCTTGTATTTTATCTCTTCATTTGACCTCGTCTCCATTTCTGGCCAACATGAAACTTGTAGATCTCATCGAGATCTACAACTTTCATGTTTTGAGTTTTTACAAATTTGTCATTTTCACCTTCTTATTTCATTTTCTTTCATCGACCAATCTGATTGGGCCATGTGGCGCCCTCTGGTTGCGCCATGCGGCCCACTCATTCACCTGCCACACGCCCTCCTTCCTATGTCGTCCAATAAACCCTTACATCTCACATCCAAGCCGTCCAATCTGCTTAAACCCCAACCCTTGGATCAGATCCACAGATCACATCACGACCATTCACTCCCACCTCACTCTCCTTCGCCACGTGGCTCATCATGTGTCGCTAGATATCCTCCAGGAGGCCTCCATCTATGTCATTCATTCCTGCCCAATTCCCGACCATTCAATTAACCCCATGATCGCATCAAGGTCATCCGTCAGCACCGCACCCTCAGCTTACCACGTGGCGATTCTTACGCCCTTCGATGACGTTGTTGGGATCTAATCACGACCGCTCCTTCACGCCCTTCTCATGGCTGTTGGATCACGAGATCCAACAGCCAAGACATCGTCTCCTACCTCCAAAGATGCCTCGCCCACGTCGCCCCACCTTGCCAACTCGCCGGTCCCTTTCTATTTCCGTCGCCATTCCATCCACTATCTCCACTTCCTGGCGACCCCACGATGAAGCTCATATGTCCCTCATCCTAATCATCGCCCAGTCACCCCACGACAGCCACTCTATCGCTCCACAATCCCCATGCAAACCACTTCCACCATCAACTGACCACCACCTTCCCCCTTTAAATACTCCGCCTCCGGCCATCATCACCGATATCCTCCCTTGCACGAGAGTTCTTAGAGCTCGAGTCCTCTTATCTATGATAGGGAGTAGGCTAGAATACTAGCGATAATAGAGACCCTCTCCAGTGAGATCCATGGCGAAGCTTCACCATGCCAGTAGCTTCACCGACGAGCTGCTAGAGCTAGGGTTTCTACCGGACCTCGACTGATGACCAGAGGCTCCACCTCGAGCCTCCATTCCCAGGTAGCCTCCTCCATCTTCTTCTCCGATCTTATTCTTCTTCTTTTCCTCTGATTTTCTCTTATTTTTCCCAACTTCTCCGCTCGACAACACCGTCCACCGACTATCGGCCAAGCTCCGCCTCGGAGCCAACACTTTCGCGCACCCCTTCATTCCTCTTCACGACTCATCGAAGCACCTCCGACCACCGCTCTGCCCCTCCTAGCATAGGAGAACGCCGATTACTCGACTATGTCATGCCTTAAGGCCTCAGTCATCCAACTCCACCCACGCGAGCACTTGTACCTTGATTTTTGGCTATCACTAATGTTGTAGGACCATAATCGTCACTGGCTAGACCTTCGCCGGAGCTTCTTTGAGCTCCTTCGTCTCCGGCCTACGTACCACCCCATCCTCTTCCAGAACCTCCGGCGGCTCTGCCAAGCTTCCACGGTGGTGTCTTACTACTCAAGAGTCTCCGAAGATCATCATCAACTAAGAACAAAGGTGGCGGAGCCAGGAGATCTACGCCGGAGCCCAGCCACACCTGCCGCAAGAGGCGATGGCGAGGAGGAGCACGAAGCACAGTTACCGTCCAATCATTTTGATCAGACGATCCTCAACAATCCACATCATCCGATCTAGATACCGTTGGATCGTTGCGATCTGACAGTCTGCATCATGCCACGTCGCCCGCTCTTGGAGTCACCACCACCGTTGGATCCATCTTGATCTGAATGACCCAAGGAGGACACGTCGCTAGCTCCAGCAAACGTTCGATCATCTTGATCAGACGGTCCATCTTTCTTCACGTCTCCAACTCCGAGCATCCTCCCCGACCTTTAGGCTCGGAGCATCCGAAGCAAGTTCGAGCCTGCAGAAGATCCAAACCACCGTCGGAGCCTCCGACGCTTCCCGAGCCTAGCACCTCGCGTGTGGTCTAGGCATTTTACACTGAGGCCCCTACAAGTTTTCAGAATTGCATTTCATTCATGTGAGTCACACGTGTTCAATGGAGAATTTGCACACATACCCCCTGCATTATAGGTAATTGCATTTTAGTCCATGTACGCGTGTTTCTGAATTAATCAATTATGTTCATGCTTGCATTTTGGTCCTTATGTGTGCACGTTTATTTCACCGCTCATTTCGCATGATTTTTAAATTCCAAAAATTGCATGTTATAGAGAAACTTGTGCTTTATCATTGTGGACACTGTCACATTTTTGAGAGCTTTGAGGAATTTAATATAATTATTTTTGTGGAATTTACATAGTTTTGCCACTATTTGACTTTTATTCCATATTATATTATATGTTGCTGGAAAAATCATCTAAAAATCACAATAGGTCTAGTTTAAGTTACTCTACTTTGTGCCCAAAAATCACATCATTTGCTGCATAACGAGGCCTTAATAAATTAATTAGTATTTTGCTTAATTGATTTTAATAGGTCCAAAATTCTTTATTTTTTGAGGTCTATCAATTTTCCTTGATTCATCTCACATAGACTTATCTAGGATATTTTTTGTATCCGAAAATGATGTAATTTGTATTTATAAAATTAATTTTGTAAAAACTATCATGCATTCATTTTAATTCATATCTAATTAATTTAGAGTCGAAAAATTCTAAAAAATTGCAGTAGCCTAATTTCATTGCATTTCATATTCTAGCCAAGTTTCATCATTTTTTGACTTAATTTGACCATACTTCAAATTTTAAATCTCGACTTTGGCTTGAATTGCATCGCAGTTTTCTTCATTCCATAAAAAATACAAAAAAATATTCTCCTGAAAATCTAACATCGAAATTGACTTTAAATTAACCTAAGGAAAAAAATGCCTCTCTGAGTTAGACCTTGAGCTTGCCCAAGTAAAATAAAAAAAATGCCGCTTGTGTTTAATTCGATATTAATCTAAGTGGTTTTTGATCAGTCTTGATTTATCCGACTACAAGAACGTACATTGAATTTAATCATTAATCCGATCGAATTAGGTAGGGTAGGTAGAGGGCTTGTCAAATGGCACCGTTGCCGGGGAGGCGTGGCTTAGGTTAATTTTTAGGAAATTTGGATTTTAGATTTTCCATCTCCGGGCAGTTTAATTCTAGGCTTTTCTTGTGAGTATTTTCTGTTCAATTTTTATTTGTTTATATTGTGTCGTCCTTTATCTGACTATCAATTATTTTTATGCGAGGAATACGAGGAGTCAAAGGCACTTCGCCAAGCGAGTCGAGGAACCTGCATCGAAATAAATTGAGTGTTTTTTAGAGGACTTGTAACATTTTTTATTTTGCATTTCCAGTGGTTCCCGTTTGGGTTCTCATGCGTGTAAGTCATAATGAAACAAGTCCCCGCATGTTGCGTGGTTGCTTAACATAGACTAGGACCTACACTTGCGGCTCTTAGATCTCTCTTAGGACTGATTGTGCTCGTAACATTTAGGACCACACTTCACACTTAAATGACACACTTAGACAATGGGACTTAGCCAACTCTAACTGGTTCTTCACTCGCTAATAGAACTGCTTGTCTAGGAGCGACTTTTCTCGTTTGCATCCATATAGTGTAAAATTTCAATTTTGTTTTGCATCCCACATATAAAGCACGAGAATCAATGTAAGTCTTCTGAACTTGGCATACATCATTATTTTATCGTGCATCGGCTTTTCTCGACTTCTTCTCCCTTGGTTTTTCAAACTTGGGATTAAAGGAAATTGGGACTAGACGATAGGTGTGCCTTGTGGTTGGACTAATCAAGTGATCATCTAACTTAAAATCAGGATTGCTAAACAAATTGACCAAAAAATCAAAATAAAATCGGAAATTCTGTTTGCGGGAGATTAACCATGACCTTGATTTCAGGTTAAGTGAGGGTACAAGAGTGTGTGTGTGCACCCTAAGGCAGAGCCATAATCCCTACCTTCCATATCGCGTACCCCGATCCGAGCAAATATCACAGGTTGAACTATGGGTTCAACTGACCAGTGCCAAGTAGCCTCCACCTACTCCGGTAGGTAGATAGAGGCGAAATTACGGTGCATCGCGACAAGTTTCTAGCAGCCTCTGCCTACTCCAACAGGTAGATAGAGGCGAAGTTACGGCCTTATTAGCCTCCGCCTACTTGGGTAGGTAGATAGGGCAAGGTCCTTGAACTCTCAACAAGGGATAAGAGCAAAGAAATGAAGGGCGTTGGTATCTTAGGCAATAGGTCAAACAGGGGAGATGCATCCAGCTTTGAGCCGACTTCCCTATAGGTTGCACAACCTTTGCTACTTGCTTGAAAAATCAAACTTAAAATCAACCAGACTAATCGAACTCGGTTTTGGGTCCTTCACCGTGTTGAGTGTGAAAATCAGGGTTTGTGATTCATTTGCTTGCTTAAGGTAGGAGTAAAATCCTATCTTTACACATTTATACTCCCAACTCTTCTTCTTGCCATCAACATGACTGACTGGGGGGATATCCACTCACGCAGCGCAAATCTTTCCTTGAACCCTCATGAAGTTCACCTTCATCGGCTCAAGCGCGACTTGGGCCAACATGGCCTCATGACTCTCTTAAGTTCGGGATCCATCACCCTCAGGATGGTTACCCTCAAACCATCCCTTTTCTCTCCTCTCATCTCACCTAGGAAAACCATCGCTCGGTGAGAATGTCTTCATTAATACATCCTCTAACTTAGACCAAATTCTTTACCCAAGAGAAGAGGATGAACCAGAAACCAAAAAGCTGAAGAAACACCCAAACGAAGAGTACCCCAGAGATGATCCTATGCACCAAGTCCTCGCCCGATTAGCTAGAGCCGAGCAGCTGAATGCAGAACTAATGGCAAGGATGGGACAGGTGATCGAGACGGGTGGAATTGACCAACCAATGTAGATGCCTACAACCTAGCTGAGAATGAGATACATAGTTGGCTTGTACCTGAGGTACCCCAAAGGCATTCGAGATGAAGCCCCACTTTCTGAGTCTGCTACCGAAGTTTAATGGGAATGCCACCAAAGAACCATATGCTTTCATGAGAGACTTCGAGCTGGTTTGCAATAACCTTAGTCACCCTAGGGTTGGATAAGATTACATCAGGTTGAAGGCTACCCCGTTTTCCTTACTGCTCATTGACTGAAGAATCTCGGGGTTAGATGTACAACCTGGATGCAATTCAAAGATTTATTCTTGAAAAAGTTCTACCCACTCAGTTGGACTAACCAGATGTGGACAAAGATCATGAGTTTTTCCCAGAGACCTCACGAACCATTCCTGAAGCATGGGATAGATTCAATAACTTGACTTAGAAATTCCTCTACCATGGCATTACCAAGGAAATCTTAGTTCAGACCTTATTATGTGGCATGACCCCGGAGATGTAGGGGTTAGTGAGTGCATCCTGTGGAGGAAGTTATCTGAATAAGAATGAAGATGCTTTATGGAAGATTCTGGAGCAGATGGCGGAAACAGGCAGATCTCACGCCACCAGGGTCTATCAGTTGTCTCCCTCAAGCCTATCTAATGAGATAACTAGGAGGACTGTAGCGGATCTGACAGATTACCTCATCCCCAGCATGGGGATAATAGCTGATAAGCTCACCATGGTAGAGTAGACCCACAAGAGGGTCACTGACCTTGAGGCGCTTTCATTATTGCTAAAACAAGTGGAGGAATCAACTGAGAAGGTAGCCAAGATACGACTACCTGCCCCTTCTGCACCACCGGTTCTTGTACATCGAGTTCATCTTGTACAGCAGCAGGTACATGGGCGTCAGAGTAGCTGGATTGAGGAGTAGTAGTACACTCAACAGGAAGAGCACGCACCCCCACAGGTGGAGATAGTCTACGAGGATCCTCCATAGGTGTTCGAGATAAACGGGATGTGGTACAACCATGACCCCATCGGCAGACAGTCAGGGATAGGGAACAGCCAGCCACACTGACCTTCCCTAGCTTACCAGGAAACCAGCTCCGTCCCCGTACCACGCTTTGTATAGTCCCGGCCCGGATAAGGGTACCAGCCTCAGCAGCACCAGCAACAGCGCACATTCCACTCAGGCCAGCAGGGCCCTCCACCACCTTCCCACTCTCAGCAGTATCAGCACGACCAGCAGGGCCAGTGTAGCTAGCCGAATCACTCGTCCTCTAGTCAGCAGCAGCATGCCCCACCCACCAATGAATTGGAGTCCCTCACCTTGGCCATCCAGACCCTGGCTTGCAGGGTTCAACAGATACAGAATGATTACGTGGATATCAGAACTGATTTGAATCGTGTTTCACGTACCCAGGACCAGCAGATGGTGACAAAGACCCCGATTCCTGCTCAGGTTCAGGCCAACCCAAATAGTCTGAATAAGGGTCAGCACCGTCCATGCAATCAGGTATACTATTCAGATTATTCTCTATATGAACACAAGATATTTTCATACGATAATGTAAATCATATGTCCCTCAGGAGCAGAAGGACCGTGATCATACCTGATCGGGCACAGGCACTTGAGGAAGATGTCGCCAAGTCTCTACCTGAGGAGAACTTGGAGGCAGAGGAGCAGCACCACCATCACCATCACCCACAGATGAAGAGGATTTCCAAGTCCTCAAAGAAGAAGGAGAGGAGCACCAGCAGTGAATTCGGCGAACTAGATGAGGAGCCCGCACCTTCATCTGAGGAGGACGTCTCAGCAATCGCGGCAAATGCATCACCTATTTCACCTCAGGAATTTCTTTTTCGTCTGAATCTATGTCAGAGTCAGCGTTAGAGTCCTGTACAAGACTCAGTTTCCCGTGTAAATGAAAATCTTTCAGTTTCAGAATTTGAGTTATCGTCAATAATCCCTTTCCCCCATGCTCGGAAGGGTGGAAAGAAGAAAACCAAAAAATCCAAAATGATGACCCTGAGATGGTAGAGTTCTGCAATAAGTATATCAAGGTCACAATCCCCTTTGATAAGTATGTGGACATGACACCTGCATTTCAGAAGTACCTTAAGGTGAGATGCACACCTACTAGGGTCAGCAGGAAAACCAAAAGCCATGTTGAGAAGCACGTTTTGTCAGTAGCCACTACCTGCGCCATTAAGAATGCATTTCCAAGGAAACGAAGGGACATGGTTGCCCATTATGTGGTGAGTCATGTCGATGACACTACGTTTGCACGCACTCTCCTAGATAATGGATCCTCAATTAATATGATGCCCATGGCCCTCTATGAGCAGCTAAATCTAGGACCTCTTAGGAAATCCAGAGCCTTACTCCAGTTCGTAGACAAATCAACCAAGAGGTCCAAGGGAGAATTGAGGAACATTATCATCAAAGTCAAGAGTCAGGATTACATTGTAGACTTTACAGTCCTTGATATGGAGACCCCTCGAAATTGAAGAGATTCCTAGATCATTCTAGGAAGTCCCTTCCTTAGAACAGCAAGGGCCTTATTTAATTATAAGATCAGGAAGATTTAGTTCCAAACTCTAGGCGGAACCGATGAGTCCCTCTCTTCCAGAGAATATCTTGTGCATGAGACAGTTTGCAAGAACCTTAGGAGCGAGTACAACGTAGAAAGTGCATCCCCCTACATTTTCGATGACGTAGAGGCCCAGTGGGCCTGTCAGTCCTTCCCTCTTTAGGACAATCAAAAGATGAGGATGATGAGTCGGACGTGGCTTTTGCCGATTGCTTGGAGACTTTTGACGATCCGACTCCAGAGCTGAATGAGTTGGTGGCAATTACTTCAAAGATAGATCCAGCCACTACCAGTATAGAGCCAGAATCGATTGAGCCAGACTTCCTTTTTGATCACACCTTACTTGAGCTCAAACCGTTACCCACAACGCTTAAATACACCTTCCTTGCGAGACAAGAGAGGAAATATCTGGTCATCATCAGTTCATGATTGACCGAGGAGCAGGAATATCGCTTGCTAGAGATCTTGGAGAAAAACCATAAGGCGATAGGCTGGAGCATCTCCGATCTCCATGGGATAAATCTCACTCTGTGTTCACACCATATCTACTTAGAGAATGAGGCTAAACCCTCTCGTAAATTCCAACGCAGGTTGAATCCAAATTTATGAGAGGTAGTGTAGAAGGAGATTGAGAAATGGTGTGACGTGGGTTTCATTTACCCCATCTCTTATTCAAAGTGGGTGGCACCTATCCATGTTGTCCCGAAAAAGTCGGGAATTCAGATGACCACCAATGAGGACAGAGAGGAGATCATGACACGAGTACCCATATCATGGCGTGTCTATGTGGATTACAGACGCCTGAATGCCGCGACGAAGAAGGATCATTTTCCCCTACCATTCATTGATCAGATCTTAGAATGATTAGCGGGAAAAGAATTCTTCTTCTTCTTAGATGGGTTCTTGGGCTACAATCGAGTAGCCATGGCTCCTAAGGACCAGGAGAAAACCACTTTCACATGACCCTTTAATACTTATGCTTTCAGGCGCATGCCATTTGGGTTATGCAATGCTCCCGGTGCGTTTCAACGGTGCATGATTGCAGTATTTGTTTAAATGGTCGGTGAATTCCTGGAAGTCTTCATGGATGACTTCTTAGTCCACGGTGATTCCTTCGATTCCTGTTTTAGAAATCTGGACCGAGTCCTCAAAAGATGTTGTGAGGTTAATCTGGTGCTCTCCTGGGAGAAAAGTCACTTCATGGTGACTGAGGGAATTGTGTTGGGGCATGTCATCTCCAAGAGAGGAATGGAGGTTGACCCTGCCAAGGTGGACGTGATCAGACGACTCCAGCCACAAACCAACGTGAAACAGTTGTGGTCATTCCTCGAGCATGTTGGATTTTATTGGATATTCATCAAAGATTTTTCAAAGATTGCCCAATCGCTAGCTGAGCTTCTAGGAAAAGACATGGAATTTATTGTCAATCATAAATATCTTGAGGCCTTTAAGCAACTGCAAGGGATGATCATGGATGCCCCGATCTTACAAGCCCCAGATTGGTCTCTTCCTTTTGAGATCATGACGGACTCCTCATATTTTGTTGTTGGGGTTGTGTTAGGACAGAGGAGGGATGGCATCCCGTTTGTTATACACTACGCAAGTAAAGTGCTTGATACCGCTTAACGTAACTATACAATTATTGAAAAGGAGATGCTTGCGATAGTGTTCACCTTGGATAAGTTCAGATCTCATCTAATTGGATTTAAGGTGATTGTGTTCACGGACCATACAACACTATGGTATTTAATGGAAAAGAAGGACGTGAAGGAGCATCTTTTTAGGTGGATTGTACTCATCCAGGAGTTTGATTTGGACATTAGAGATAAACTTGGAAAGAAGAACGTAGTGGCTGATCGCCTCTCCCATCTCGAAAATCTTGATGCTTCTGATGATACGCCTATTAGAGGCTCCTTCCCTGACGAGTCAGTTTTTGTTATCGACTCACTCCCATGGTATGCCAATATAGTGAACTATCTGTTCTCCAAGAAAGTTCCCGAAGATTGGCCCAAGAGCCACATAGACCTACTCAAGTCGGATGCGAGATATTACCATCAGTAGGATCTAATCATTTTCTTTGAAGGACTGGACTATGTCTGGAGAGGGTGTATTCCTCATGTGGAATATCAGAGTGTCCTTACTTTATGCCATACTCTGGAGGCAGGAGGACACCACTCCGGAAAGAGGACCGCATGGAAGATACTTCAATGTGGCTTATACTGGCCGACTCTATTTCACAATGCGCTCACCTTTGCGAAGTCGTGCCCAGTATGCCAACGAATGGGAGGAACCATTGGTTCCAAGGATGAGATGCCAATGCAGGCTGTCATCATTTGTGATGTTTTTGACGCTTGGGGCATCGACTTCATGGGACCATTCCCGGTTAGCCATGGTTTTGAATATAACCTTCTTGTGGTAGACTATCTATCAAGGTGGGTGGAGGCTATCCCGACCCGAGGCACAGATAGCAGGACTGTCTGTAAATTTATTAGAGATCACATCATCTCCAGGTTCGAGATCCACGAAGTGTTGATATCCAATGGGGGTAGCCATTTTGTGAACAGATACGTGAAGAAACTCTTAAAGGATTACGGCATCGAACACTGTGTCGCTAGTCCTTACCACCCACAGACCAATGGCATGGCAGAGGTGTTGAATAGGGAAGAGAAGACCATATTGCAGAAGCTTGTCTGCCCAGACAGGAAGGACTGGTTGCAGATCTTGGATCAGGTCCTTTGGGCTTATAGGACAGCTTACAAGACACCATTAGGAACCTCCCCATTCAGGATGGTATTTGGGAAGCCATGCCACTTGCCCACTGAATTAATGCATAAATCTGAATGGGCAATCAAGAAGGTCAACTGGAACACACACCTGGGCAGAAACAGAGAGAGATGGATCTGAATGAGCTAGTGGATATCAGAAACTGAGCGTATGACAATAGTTTGGTGTACAAGAACAAGGTAAAGCATTGGCATGATAGATATATCAGACGAAAGACCTTTGTTCCTGGACAAAAGGTATGGTTGTTTAATGCAAGGCTGAAGGTTTTCCATGGGAAGCTTAAATCCAAGTCGATGGGTCCATTCATAGTCTGTACTGTGTATGATAGTGGATGTGTAGAGATCTCATATCTTACATATGGAGCACATACATCCCTAGTAAATGGACAACTGCTGAAACACTTTGTCAAACCCAATAAACAGTTAGTCCATGTTGGGGAGATTTTATTCATGCGCGAGGCAGACTCAGTAGACACACATAAAGCCGCGCATAAGACCTTGCAACAGTGAGCTCTCGCCATCAGTAGCATCGAAAAGATTCAAATCATGATCCTTGTATATACTCACCCTTCCTGTATTTATTCTTTCCCTCCCTCCTGTGACTCAAGTCACTCGCCCCGGCTACATATCTTTTCATTTTACGACTATACTTAGGATGACCAGATCCTAAGTATAGGGAGAGAGTGACCCAAGTCTATTCACCATTCGATGTACATCCTCCAGATCCCATCGGTTCTCACACTCACTCATGTCCTATACTTTGGCTGACCAGATCCTAAGAATAGGGGGGACTGATGCCCATCATGTATATATTCTCATCCATTTCCCCTCATGACCTTGTCCACCCCGTTTTTCTTCTTCTACACTTAGGCTGCCAGAGCCTAAGTATAGGGGGCGGGACGACTTTTATACATTTTTGTTATTTTAGTTCTCCTACACTTAGCATGAGCTATGTCTTTTCCTCGCTTTTTGTGCTCTGAGAACATAGCACACGCTCAGTATAGGGGAGCATGTATATATTACATATATACTTTACCCATAGCTCGTACTTTTGCGTATTTTCGTATATTTTGTATATAATTACAGGGTGGGTAAATTTTGAGAATTTTTTTTGTAAAATACATGTATATTTGTAACGCTCTTGTATAAAAAAATCAAAATCAAATGCTTCTTATTTACTCTTGCATATCATACCTACATTTAAAAAGAAAGAAAAACGAGTCTTGCATTCATCTACATAGCATGTCATCTGCACCTCATCTGTATATCTGGCATATGCAATGTGAAAAGTTAGTGGGTCTGAACCAAGTTATGAATAGATGTTGAGGAGGGACTTGATTTGACCTTAATCTACCTAATTTTAGACGAACCTCATAGAAAATGGAGTTAAGATTTTTCAGGTCGAGTGACTTAATTCTTTGAGTCTGCAATTCTATGTTCACACGTCATCTTGACTAGTCTAAATAGAATATCTAGTACACACGCATGATTCTTATAGACAGTGACCTAACTTGGACAAGCACCATGCATGTAGCTCTCCATTGATGAGGTGGTGAGGAGGTAGAATCCTTTGGCTTGAAGTAGCACACGGGTGGAAACATCCGTCCTCCTCTAGGGAGGGAAGTGCATCTCAACCTAGTCTGGTGGTGTTGACATCTAAGGACATGATGCTATGGGTTTCAATAACGCTTCAAAAAAGGGATATTCCACTAGCTCAAGAGGAAAAACTCGTGATGTACGTGTTGCACCTTGTATATAGTTCAAAAAAATTCAAGAACTCCAAAAAAATTAGATAGGCCTGAGTGAAAATAAAATGCCTGCAGGAGTATGCATATTAGCAAGAAGTCTACAGCTGGATGACTTGGTTACTCTGGTCAAGCATCCTGGGATAGGTGGCTACAATGTCTACCGTCCATTCTTCTCTCTACCCCCTCTTCTTGAGCTGGTCGCACTTGAACTTAGAAGGGATTACCCTGCTCCTCAAGGAAAGAGTTACTGGACCAGGGAACTAGAGTTACCTTGTTAGAGGAGGCTAGTTCTTTGCCATTTCTGATGTGGAGAACTATCTTTCACTTACACAGTACAAGTAAGAATCATAGTCATCAGAAATTTGCGTATGAGGATTTGTTCTGACCTGATTGTTGAGGAGTCTTGAATATAAGACTAGTGGAACTTAAAGTCTGTTAGGTCTTAAGTTCTGATCCCAATAAGGTTCCGCCACACAATTAATCCAAAGGTCGAGTCAAGCTCCATTTTTAACTTTTGTTCATGACCTTGGTATGGAACCCAAAATCATTTCACCTTTGCATTTCATTTTAGTTGCTCGTGGACGAGCAAGATTAAAGTATAGGGGGTTAATGAATCTATGATTCATAACTCTAAATGTTGAAAATAGAGCCTTGTTCCCGAGTAATTAAATGCATTTCATCCCCTATATTGCATAATTAGCATTCATGCATGCAAAGATAATATATGTATTTTAGCATTCACATCTGCATTAAATAAGAAGCCAAATCCACTTGTAAAAATCACCTATTTGTATGTATTTTATACTAACTCCAAACCCCATAAAATAAACTCTATAGTGTATATATTACTAACACCAATACAAGAAAAATACCAAAAAAATGCTAACTTGTAAAATTGACCAATAAAACCCGAGTCCAAGTTTGAGACCATGGACCTTAAAATGCATATATCTCACTCATACAGCCTCCGATTTAGGTCTACTCATACATTCAGAGACCTTCAAAATGAGACAAGTTTCATTACAATTGGAGCTCGTATGCAAAACTTGGATTTTGGGCCCCCATTGTATATTATATGTATTTGTATTTGTACCCTTTTATTTTATCACTACATTTGACCTCGTCTACATTTTTGGACAACATGAAACTTGTAGATCTCATCGAGATATACAACTTTCATGTTTTGAGTTTTTCCAAATTCGATCATTTTCACCTTCTTATTTCACTTTCTTTCCTCGCCCAATCTGATTGGGCCACGTGGTGCCCTCTGGTTACGCCACGCGGCCCACTCATTCACCTGCCATGCGCCCTCCTTCCTCTATCATCCGATCAACCCTTACATCTCCCCATCCAAGCCTTCCAATCCTGCTTAAACCCCAACCCTTGGATCAGATCCATAGATCACATCACAGCCATTCACTCCCGCCTCACTCTCCTTGCACCACGTGGCTCATCGTGTGTCGCTAGATATCCTCCAGTACGCCTCCATCAGTGTCGTTCATTCCTACCCAATTCCTGACCATTTGATTAACCCCATGATCACATCAAGGTTGTCTGTCAGCGTCGCGCCCTCAGCATGCAACATGGCGATTCTTACGTTCTTTGATGGCATTGCTGGGATCTAATCACGACCGCTCCTTCGCGCCCTTCTCGTGGCCATTGGATAGCGAGATCCAACAGCCAAGACATCATCTCCTACCTCCGAAAATGCCTCGCCCACGTCACCCCACCTCACCAACTCGCAGGCCCTTTTATATTTACGTCACCATTACAGCCACTATCTCCGCTTCTCGACGACCCCACGATGTAGCCCATACGTCCCTCATCCTCGCCATCGCCCAGTCACCCCACGACAACCTCTCTCTCGCTCTGCAATCCCCATGTAAACCACTTCCACCATCAACTGACCACCACCTTCCCCCTTTAAATACTCCGCCTCCAGCCATCATCACCGGTATCTTCCCATGCACGAGAGTTCTTAGAGCTCGAGTCCTCCTATCTATGATAGGGATTAGGCTAGAATACTAGCGACAACAGAGATCCTCTCTGGTGAGATCCTCGGCGAAACTTCACCGTGACAGCAGCTTCACCGACGAGCTTTTAGAGCTCGGGTTTCTAGCAGCCCTCAAGCAACGACCAATGGCTCCACCTCGAGCCTCCATTCCCAGGTACCCCCCTCTATCTTCTTCTCCGATCTTCTTCTTCTTCTTTTACTCCGATTTTCTATTATTTTTCCCCACTTCTCTGCTCAACATCACCATCCATCGACTATCGCCCAAGCTTCACCTCGGAGCCGGCATCTTCACGCTCCCCTTCATTCCTCTTCACGACTCATCAAAACACCTCCAACCACCACTCTGCCCCTCATGGCGGAGGAGCACGCTGACCACTCGACCACGTCACGCCTTAAGGCCTCAGTCACCCAACTGCACCCACACAAGCACTTGCACCTCGATTTTTGGCTATCATTAATGTTGTAGGACCACAATCGTCACTGGACGGACCTTCGCTGGAGCTTCTTTGAGCTCCTTCGACTCCGACCTACGGACCACCCCATCCTCTTCCAGAACCTCCGGTGTCTCCGCCAAGCTTCCACGGTGGTGTCCAGCTACTCAGCAGTCCTCGGAGATCCGCACCGAGCAAGAACCAAGGCGACGGAGCCAGGAAGGCTTCGTCAAAGCCAAGCCACACCCGTCGTAGGAGGTGGGTGGCGAGGAGGAGCAAGAAGCATAGTTACCATCCGATCGTTTTGATCGGACGATCCTCAATGCTTTACATCGTCTGATCCAAATATTGTTGGATCATTTGCGATCTGACGGTCCGCATCACGCCACGTCACCCGCTCCAAGAGTCACCACCACCATTGGATCCATCTTGATCTGAAGGACACAAAGGGGACACGTCGCCCGCTCCAGCAACTGTTCGATCATCTTGATCAGACGGTCCATCTTTCGCCACATCTCCAGCTTCGAGCCTCCTCCCCGACCTTTAGGCTCGGAGCATCCGAAGCTACCCCGAAGCAAGTCCGAACCTGTAGAAGACCCGAACCGTCGTCCGAGCCTCCGACGCTTCCTGAGCCTAGCACCTTGCGTGGTCCTTACGTGCAGTCTGGGCATTTTACACTGAGGCCCCTGTAAGTTTTCAGAATTGCATTTTATTCCCTACTAGGCATGTTACGTGAGGTGCACATGTTCGGTGGAGAATTTGTACACATACCCCCTACATTATAGATAATTACATTTTAGTCCCTATACCACTCATTTAGCATCATTTTTAAATTTCAAAAATTGCGTGTTGTGAAGAAACTTGTGCTTTATCATTGTGGACATTCGTCACATTTTTTAGCGCTTCAAGGAATTTAATATAATTATTATTGTGGAAATTATATAGTTTTGCCACTGTGTGCCTTTAATTCCATATTAAATTATTTGTTGCTCCAAAATTCACCGAAAAACCATAATAGGTCTAATTTAAGTAACTCCACTTTGCCCCCAAAAATCACATCATTTGCATGCATAACGAGGCTTTGATAAATAAATTAGTATTTTGCTTAACTGATTTTTAATAGGTCCAAAATTTATAATTTTTGAGGTCTGTCAATTTTCGTGAATTCATCTCATATAGCCATATTAGGATAATTTTTGTATCTAAAAATGTTGTAATTTGGTATTTATTAAAATTAATTTTGTAAAAACTACCCTTCATTCATTTTTAATTCGTATTTAATTCATTTAGAGTCGAAAAATTCCAAAAAATTGCAGTATTAGCCTACTTTCATTGCCTTTCATATTCTGACAAAGTTTTATCATTTTTTGACTTAAATTGACCATACTTCAAATTTTAACTCTCGAATTTGACTTGATTTGCATCGCAGTTTTCTTCATTGCATAAAAACTACAAAAAAATATTCTCCTGAAAATTTAACATCGAAATTGACTTTAAAATAACCTAAGGAAAAAGCTGCCTCCCTGAGTTTGACCTTGGGCTTGCCCGAGTAAAATAAAAAATTGTCGCTTGTTTTTAATTTGATATTAATCTTAGTGATTTTTTATCTATCTTCATTATCCAACTACAACGAATGTACATTGAATTTAATCGTTAATCAGGTTGAATTAGGTAGGGTAAGTCGAGGGCTCGTCACACGTTCATCATTCTTTAAGTTTGTAGATCTCTGAGTTTTTTAGTTCTTATTTTTATTAAGTCCATCTTCATTTCCTTGTCTATATTATTCATTTTCTTCATTGAATCGTGATATCGTGTCTTGATCATCACTTTATAACCAGATTTTATTACTACCTTTTTACTAGTATCACCCTATCTCTATTCTGGTCCAAGAAGACTCTTCTTGCACCACAATTTTGTCTTTGTTTCACTATTCTCACCCACCCTCCTCGTTCCCTTCATATCATCCCTTCTTTCACCATGGATTTTTGTGCTATTAGATGTGGCATGCATCGGGTTATGATTTCAAAAAAATATTTGAGTAAGCGGGTAGATTTGAGGATACTGAGATGGTGTGCTATTTTTGGTGGTACTGACTTTGATATGTTTATAGAGACTATTGAGAATTCTAATCTCGGCATGATTATAAGCGTGATTCTTTATTGAGGATTTTTTATCTTGCAAACCAGATTGAGGATGTGATTGATTCCTGATGATTCCATGAGATATTATTGTAAGATATTTATGTGATTTCGCATGTATTGAATCAGGTGCTTGATGTATTATTTCTTTATGTGCTATAAAGCAACGGTGCCTTGAACTACATGATTTCACGCATCTTCTTAACTGTTCCATACTCCATCTCCTGAATATCCTATCCCCATTTAGCACTTCGAGGATCTCTTTCTAATATCTTGATCCATCTCGGCTAATTTGATTGATTTGAGGGACTGCATTGTGATTGCCTTGACAATCTTGTATCCCTCTTATAGACTTATGCCCTCCTGCTGGCTAGTGTTTAATTGATTGTTTTTGGGGACCTGAGACTTGATGCCAGCACTTCCCTGATTTAATTGACTTAGTTTTCTTTACTCCCCGAGGACTATCTGTGGGAGAATGCAACATTTTTTATGATTGATTTCACTCACTGCTAGTGTGTCCATCATGGTGGAGCACGAAACCGAGTCGTCTGATATAAGCTATTGGTCTCTCTATCTAATTGTGTAGCTAATTTTTCGGAGCACGAGACTGTCGTATGGACTCTTTTGAGTCTTCTCTCCTTAACAGTCTTCGCAAGGATGAGTTACATTCTTCTGACTATTCACCACTTAGTTCAATGTACTCTTCGAGGGTTATCTGCAGGAGACTCTGACATTTTCTTTATCTTTCGGTCTCTTCTGCTAGGTAGTTGGTCTGTCGCTTGTCGGGACTGCTTCTGTTGATCCATATGGATTCCATTATACAGACTGCTCTTGGCTATCCTCGTGTAAATGCTGATTCCGACCTTCTCCCTTGTATGGATGAGGTCCAACAATTCAAAAAATTGTTGACTGAACCCAAAGTGGTAGCCACCCTTCATGAGATCATTAAAGCTCCACTTCAACGGTGCCATTTTGTTGAGACAGAATTTGTAGGATTTTTGAATTTTTTTATTTTCCTGGCAATGGCAAAATTTTTTTCTGAGTGAAAACTGTTGGGGTTGGAAAATTAATTGGTAAAAATATTGTCAATCGGTCGTTGTTTTTATCCCCACAAACCCGCATCAACAAAAAAATTATTTTTTTATAAATTTTTGCTACTTATTAACCTGTATAGAGGACAGGGTCGAACTCAGGGAGGCTACAATTCCCGAGAGTTATTCAATTAATCGAAAATTAATTAAAAGAAAACAAGAATCTCAAAGGAACTATCCTTTGTTTTTTGTGATTTTTTTATCTTCTATATTTTTTAATTTTTTTATTTTCTGATTTTCAAATTTTTAGTGATTTTGATTTTGTAATTTTTTTAATTTACAAAAATAACGAATAATGTGAATAAACTCAAGAAATATGCACACCAACTCTTTTTGTAATTTTTTAATTAATCAAAGTACTCAGAAAAATCCAAAGAAAATATTTTTGGGTTTTAAAAGTTTTGAAATATTTTTGAGAATTTTTGTAGATTTTTCGTATGTTTTTGTATTTTTCTAAAAATCAAAAAGTGAGAAAATAAGAAAATGTGCACAGCCTGGAGTAATTTGCAACTTAAAAATATTTTAAGTATGCAAAACTCCTGACAACTATTTTAAGACAATCTAGAAATAATTATCTACAAACAGGAACTGAAATCATAATTTTTGGATTTTTATACAATTTTTTATAATTTTTATAAGATATTTGACAATTTTCAATATTTTGGATTTTATAAATAATTAATGCGTGAAAATTGGTCAGAAATTAGAAGACAATGAAATCAAACTACCCTATTTTTTTTGGATTTTTTTGGAACAATATTCGAATTTTTATGAATTTCGGAATTTCAAGCAAGAAAAATGGCATGTTTTTTATTTTTTAATAATAATAAATGAAGGCAAAATGCTATAAAAAAATTATGCAATGTTGAGGCACATAGCAGGAGCATACAAGAATTTTCGCAAAATTTTCAGAGCATGATAAACATTTATTTAATCACGAAGATCAAGCAAGTTCAAGTTCTGCAGTGCAGAGAGTAAAATGCAAATATTCAATATTTTTGCATCAAATGAATAATAAAAACAAATATTCTAGCTAAAGAGTAAAATTTACCCAGTAAGGAGCATCCCTTGCATGTGCTTTTCTGGAGGCGGGGCTCTTTTTGCAATTTCTGAAAACTCTGAGGCTTGCTTTGAAATTTTACAAATATATATTTTTTTTATTTTGAAGCACAAAGTCCCTCTAGGGTTCCTTCGTTTCAAACAAAGGACAACAACAAAGGGGGCACGGCCGTCGCCCCTTCTTCTTCGTTCTTCACGCGGCTTGCAAAGGGGCGGTGCGGCGGAGAGCACGGGCGGCGCGCGGCGCCTCGCGCGGAGCGGGTGGATGGACGCCGGTCGGATGATGGAGGGGGGGCGGCTCGGGGCACTAGATATGAGGTCGCGGCCAAAGGAATAAGGGGTGCCGCCCCTTCCTGTTCTTCTTCTTCGCGGGCGGCGGTGGAGGCGCGGAAAGGGCGTCGCGGATGGGGATGCTGGAGGAGTGCGGCGCCGCCCCACACGGCGGAGGCGTGGCCTGGGGACGGAAGAGGCTTCAGAGGCGGAGGGGGCGCCCAGCGGCGGTGGAGCGCAACACTTGTGGCACGGGGCGACGGCGCTGCCTCTCGCAGGTGGGTGCGAGCGGGCGGTGATGGAGCATGGGCTGGGCTCGCACGGCTGGATCGCAGAGAGGAGGGTGCGGGGCACGGCGGCGCGCGACACCTCGCGCGGAGGCGATTGGCTGGAAGGGCGGACCGCGCTGGCGCGGCCGGTGGCGCGCAGAGGGCCGGAGGGCACCGTGCGGTTGGAGCGGCGGTGCGGCCTGCGGATGGCCGTGACCTGTACCTTTGTTTTTTTTTTAATTTATTTTTTTGTAATTTTTTCTATTGCAATGTAAATAGTAAAAAAACCAAAAAAAATTTATTTATTTTTTAAATCCGAACAAAATGAGAATTTTTTTCTTTATTTTGATTCTCCTACACAACAAGGGTTAGACAAGAAAAACAATTATAGGGATTTTTTTATATTTTATTTATTTATTTACAAATTGGAAAATGAACGGGGATTCGGTGAAAGTGGAGGATTCGAATCCAATCTCCGACCACCGTACATGGTCGGAGTTGAGAGATCGTGGACGGTAGAAATAGAACGCGTGGAGATCGAGGAAATGAGATGAAAAATCGAGTGGAGCGGTTCAAAGTCGTGATGAAAATTTTAAGATCTAGATAAGAAAATGACAACGAACGAAAATGCGAAAAATAAAACTACGATTGAACTAAGATAAAAATGCGAAGAAAATGTGGATCTCACCTTAGGAGTGGAAAATGGACCGTGATCACCTCGACAAGGCCGACTCGCTGTCACCGAACGGCTCGGAGGCTAGGCAACTTCCTCGATGAAATTTCTCTCGGAGATCGGCTCCTCTCTCTAAAGATTGATCAAGTTGGAATGAGGGAGAAGGAGCCATATAAATAGAAAAGAGATGAAATTTGAATTTTTGAATTTTTATTGGATAAAAGGAGATGAAAATTGAAGTGAAATTTTGAAAAAGAGAATTGAAAATTAAAAATGAATTTTTGAAAAAGAGAGATGAAAAAATAAAATGAATTTTTGAATTTTTTTTGGTGGAAGGGAGATGAAATTTGAAATGAAGATAAAAGAGAATTAAAACTAATTACAAAATTATCTAATTTTTTTGAATTTTCATCACTTATTTAATTTGAATTAAAAAATGTTATTTTTTTATTTTTTTAAGAAGGTTAATGAAAAATACCAACTATATATACATATAATGCATAAATATGTGACACTATATACAAGGTTAAATGACGAAATTAGCCCCTTTTTTATTTTAAAAGAATTTAAATTGTTTTTATTTTTATTTTAAAAAATCAGTGTGATTAATTTACAAATAAATACAAATACAATATGCACAAAATACATGGGAAATCTGCACAAACCACCCCAGAAAATCGACTTTTCAACCGTAACTCCAAAATTATGAAAATACAGTCATTTTGAAGATAATTTAATTTTGAGTCCAATGGAATTGATATTGATTCAATTTGAGCTCATATGGAGCCGGAATTGGTCTTTCACTTAGTTCTTAGTGGCTTTTTTCAAGTGTGGCTACTTTTATTCTGTGCAAGATTTAATTGTGCAATCAATTTCAGTAATTAGAACACATTTTTATTTACAACTTTGGTTTTGAATGTTATTTGATTTGAGGTAAATTAAGGCACAAATAAATTAGTGTCATTTTTATACAGATATATACAAAATAAGGGAGAACACACACATTTTTTTTATTTTCTGGTTAAGGACCCTATCTCCCCCTACTTTATTCCTGGTCGATTAGGTCAACTCTTGACCTTCTCTCGGGGTTCAGGTCAGCCTGTATACAGTCTTCCTTTTTTTATTTTCTTTTCTTTATTTATTTTTTATTTTATTTTCTTTATTTTTCCTTTCTTTCTTTATTTATTTATTTTAGGTTAAAATTAGTGAGAAATGTACAATATTTACACACAGATGCAAGTTAGTAAGAATATGGATTTAGCGTTAAATGCAGGTGTTTTATAAGGGATTTTAAGCTAAAATAAATGAATAAAGATGACGAATCGCAGATTCATCAGAGACTATGACATTTTCTTTATCTTTCGGTCTCTTCTGCTAGGTAGTTGGTCTGTCACTTGCCGGGACTATTTCTGTTGATCCATATGATGGATCTGACTCCTTTGAGTCTACTCTCCTTGACGACCCTCGTAAGGATGAGTGATGTTGTGATTATTCATTGCTTGGCATGTATCACTCCTCGAGGGTTATCTGTGGTAGGATACATCATTTTGTAGGTTTACAACTTCACTTCTGATGTCTCCGATCTGGTGGAGCACGAAGTCGAGTCTTCTGATTATTTTGAGACCTCTGACTCATCTAAATCTGCTCACCTTAACAACCCTTGTATGGTTGAGCTGTGTCTTGTGAAATTTTGTGTGCTCATGATCTTTCGACCTTCTGTCCACTAGATATCGAGATACGTAGAGAGTCTCATGCTCTTCACTTTTTGCATCTTCTTGAGACTATGAGTGACATGGAGGAATATGTACCGATCATTCATCCTTCGTGTCTTACGATATCAGCTTTGATCTTCCACTCTTTTCTTATGGGACGATATTATGCTCTCGCTACCGGATCCTGACTTAGTATTTTGATTTGTTTGTCCCGGTCGCTGACACCCATCTGATTGCATATTATGGTGTCTTTCTATTTCTGACTACATCATTGTTCTCACAGGGAGACGATGGTGATAGTACTATATTCGACTGTCAAATATCGTTCTGCACTTCACCATTCTTCATTATTTGTATATATGTGTTTTGTCTTTTCATTCCTTCTCCCCTTTGTATGTCATGTGTACCCCATATCATTTGCCACATCTGTGTGTCTACACTTAGGGCATACTTTGTCCTTAGTATATGGGGGTACACCTATTTATGTTCTTCTTTGTTCGTTCTGTTTCTTCAATCTTATTGTTACCTATACTTAGGGCTCTTTTACCCTAAGTATGGGGAGTGATGTGTATATTCACCCAATGAATTTTGTCTTTTGTTATCAGTTTCTTTTTATTGATCCCCTCGCATGTCTCCTCTCTTGTTGTTTTCCTCTACTATACTTAGGGATATTTTACCCTAAGTATAGGGGGAGACAGACCAAGCTGTGATTTGTTTATTCCCACCCTCGACCCTCCCTGCACATAGATACAGTCTGTTATACTTAGGATTATTTCTTCCTAAGTATAGGGGGACAGTCGACTTCTGATTCGTTCATTTCTTCCTTCTTTCATTCATTTCTTATTCCTTATTCTTTAGGCTTTTCTATACCCATTATGAGTTATGTCTTCACTTTTGTTTTCGATCTATGAGGACATAGCTCAAATTAAGTATAGGGGGGTCATATATACTTTTTATATACTTTAGCCATAACTCGTACTTTTGTATTTTTGAATAACATGGCTAAAATATAATATATATATTTATATTTATAATTCATTAAATCAATTAATAAAAAGATGCATATTATTCCTCAAATTCTTTCTGTATATACTAATTAATAAATCAGGTAAAAATATTTTGCAAAATGTTTGTAAAATAGTTTGAAAATTTATTTGAAAAAATTGTTGAAAACTATTTAAAAATTATTTTGTAAATTATTTTCAACCTTTGTAAAAATGTTTGGTTTGTAAAATATTCTTTTCTTTATGTGAAATAAAATATTTTGAAACCTATTAGCAAATGGTTTTGAAAATGGTTGCAAAAATATTTGAAAAATCTATATATACTAATTGAAAAATCATTGCAAAATGATTTTCAAATGATTGTAAAAGTTCAAAAATTATTTGCAAAAATTATTTTGGACTATAGTTTTCAAAAAATTTTGTATGCCCGTTTTCAAATAAGTTTAAGGAATATATACATCATTCAAATATATTCATTACAAATTGTACCTATAAAAATAACTAACATTCAATCTGTAAATCCTCTAACATTAATTCTTGTTAATAATAGACGTGTGCCCCTGTAAAAATATGCATATACTTCCTTTTTGTTTCAAAAATCTTTTTCTTTTAAGAAATCCCAAGAACATTTGCAAATCCTATTCAAAATTCCATAAAAAGTTCAATAAATTGAAAATTACATACAAAAAGATTTTCATTGCATTGTACATAGCATTTGCATTGCTTTCACATTTTTCGATTGAGTTTGAATAATGGAACTAGTACGGGTAAAGTCGAAGATTGGAGATTGGTTGGACCTTATTGCACCTAACTTCACTAGAACCTTATGGGAACTAAATTTGAGATACTGATGCGGACTTAATTCTTTGAAACTCAGGTTTGGGTTCAAGACTCCTCAACTGCTTGACTAGAACTTTTCGGTACGCACACATGACTATTGTCGATCGTGACTTAACTTAGACATTTGCGCCTTTTACTTGGCTCAACTCAGATGGAGTGGTGAGGGGATTGGATTTGCCCGTATGAGACGCATATAAGTGGAAACATTCGTCCTCGTCTAGGGAGGGAAGTGCTCCCCAACCCCTCCAATAGCCATGAGGTCTAAAGACAAGAGAGTGTGGGTTGCAATAATGCTTCAAAACAAGGATAGTCTTCTGGCTCAAGAGGGAAAACTCCCTATGTAAATGTTGTTGTATATAGTTTCAAAAAAAGTGTTGAAATAAAGACTCCAAAAAAGTGGACAGGCCTGATTGAAAATAAAATGGCTGCCTGAGTATGTATATATTTGAATTAAGCAAGCTTGAGCTTCAAAGTCATATCATGTGAGCCTGCAGCTGGATGACTTGACTACACTGGTCATGCATCCCCGAATAGTTAGCACTGTCTATCGTCCATTCTTCTCTCCACCCCCTCCTTTTGAATCAAATTTACTTGAACTTAGAAGGGAATACCCCGCTCCTCGAGGAAAGAGTTGTTGGATTGGGAAATCATTGGGTTGTCATGCTGGATAAGACAGTTATTTTGTCATTTCAGTTGGGAAGAGCCAATATCACTTACATTGTACAAGCCAGCTTCATAGCCATAAGGGTTTGTGTATGATGTAGATTGGTTCGGACATGGCTATTGAGGTGGTTTGAACCGAGTTTTGTGACTCTCGAAGGCTATTGTGTTTTAAATCCGATTCCCGGCCAGATTCCACACACATTCCATGACAAGGCCCAACTGAGCTCCAAACTTTGATTTTGTGAAGACATGTTTGAGAATTAAAATCAATCCAATTTCTTTCTTTTTCTTTTCTTTATTTTCATTTCCTACACTCATTGCATAAGTGTTTTCTAGATACTAGCAAAGGCAAGTAAAGGAGGTGATGAATCTCCATTTCATCAGCTTTATTATATCATTTTGGCCTTAAAACCCTAGCAAATACATGTATATAGCATTATTTTGTACAAATTAACATTCAATAATTGTTCAATTTATTATATATAAAATACAGTTTTTAATGCCAAAATTATATAACAAAGGAAAGAAAAGAAAAGGAATAAAATGCAACTGGTATTTTATGACTCTAAACCCCGATACCAAGTCAAGAATTGATTTGGTGGACAAGAAAAAAAGTAGGGGAAATAAGGTCTAAATACACAATAAAAATTCCATTCTTTTATTAATCAATAAAACATTTTTGGGACATATTTTATTCTTTATTATTTATTCATCAAATTAATAAACTTTCTACATGAAAGTTGGAGATAAAATACAAATGAAAATACAAAATTGAGTTCGTACAAAAATAATATACAATGTACATTTTATGTTATAAATAGAAAGCCAAAATCCCAACTTCCCAGACCCATATCTCCTAAATAAAACTCAAAATGTATATTTCATTTAATTGTATATAACTTTTAATAAGCTATTTAATGAGGTTGGTTTCAAATTTTTCGAGTTAAGATGTGAAAGTTAGGTTTCGGACCCCTATTGTATAGTATACCTGATTAAAACATTCATTTTATTTATTCTTCATTATTTTTACAATTTTATATTTTTCTACTTTTGTAAATATTATTTATAATATATGTACATATTTAGAATAGAATAAAAACACAAGTAAAACACAAAAATAACATAAGTATGTATAAACACATGGATGAAATACCTATACTTATACCTATATAGTATATACCTATATTTAATTAAGTATACAAAATAGATCAGAAAAATATAGTAAAAATGTATTTAGGTGTATAAAAATAAGTTTCAAATATAATAAATAAGAAAATAAAATAATAAAATCAAAAAATCAAAGTAAAAATAAAATACCCAAAACATGTATGAATATACCTATAAATATACCCTTAAAATTTAACTTGTAATAAATAAACCCAAAAAATTAAATAAATAACGTATTAAAGTACTACATAAAATAAATAACCATTTTTATTTTATATTCAAAAATTAATAAAATCATTTTCTATTTATAATTATTTTTTTCGAAAAAAATTCATTATTTTGCCGTGACTTGGGCTGATGTGGCCCAATCGCGTTGCTGCATTCGTTGACCCCTGGTCAACACAGCCTCCATGCATTCTGACTTGTCAGGCGTGTCATTTCCCCATTGTTCCGTCATTTTTCTAGCTTGATCCGTCGATCATTTTCATCGAATCTTCACGCCACAATCAACATCCATCATCCATGATTCTCGCCGACTCCTTAGATCTCATGTACATAGCTTGCATTCTTCCCTAGTCGTCAGCCAATAAGGGTCCCCCACCATGTTCATAAATAAACCCCTCTCCTTCCTTCTCCTCTTTGGTCCCTTTTTGGTCCCTACAACCCCCTACCCACGGTCCAGTGAGTCTCCAGGTGATAGATGGAGCACCCCTGAGGTGTCGAGGTGGTTGGAGGAGGAGGAGAGGCAACCCACGGCGGACCTCCAACCGCCTTGCTCCCTCGTCCTACGGCCAGGTATAAGAGTTGCGATGTTTACTTTCCTTAGGTAGTTTTCTTTCTTGACCTTCTTTTTCTCTAATTCAATTAGCATTTTAATGTCTGTAGTAGTGTAACTAGGTAGAGTTATTATTCACCGTAGGCTAGCTCTGGTGAACGTCCCCACCGTTCATCGATTGTATCTTGACCCGCAAATCACCTCATTATCTTGCCCTATCATTTCTCCACGCTTAGCCCATCTCCAACAACCCAATCACCTCGTGCTCTAGAGATCTATGATCCCTCCATCGCCACCTCATTGGAGCACAACTATTCACTCCATTTTCCACTCATCTCCACCAATAACGCCCCCTAGACCCCCATTTTGTTTGATTGAGCCTTTCCTATAGGTCCTAGAGGTGAAGGACCCCTTGGGGGTTGATTTTGAGCTGCATGAGGATATATGGAGCTGTGGACTTCACCTAGCAACAGGGGCTCAATCTTTGGGCCCTTGCCATTTCCAAGACCTCCAGCCACTGAGAACACCTTCGAGGATCGTATCGAGCCTTAGAGGAGGGCCAAAGGTCGTCGGAGTCACACGTGGGCAGCAATTGAAGTAGCCATGGTTTCTTTTTCTTCCCTATTCTTCAGGAAGAGAAGGAGTCATTGGATCCTCCTCTCGCTCCAGTTTTGATCGCATGCATCTGATCATGTAGTGTTGCAGCCGTTGGATTGCGCTTAGGATCATATCATTGACATCCATCGTTGGAGGGGTATCATGCCTCTTGTGCATGCCATGTGTTTAAGTGAAGGAATCACCACCGTTGGATCGAGCACCTGTTAGGGTAAATTGTAAACTAAACCCCCAACCTTTTGTATTTATTTATTAGTCTTGTAATTAATTTATATAATGTAAATAAATGTGGATAAATTGCATAGTGTACCTTGAACTTATTGTATATTGCAAATGGGTCCATGCCATATCACCTCACGTGTCCTCCCATGGGAGGTAGCCATTTTGCAAATATACCCCTGGTCATTTTTGTATTTATGTTTATTCCAATAAAATTGAATATTAGTTATATATTTTTGTAACATTTGTAGATGAACCCCTGACTTTAAATTTAATTACAAATATGCCCTCGCTAGTACATGTATTTTTGGTGCTTGAATTTCATTTCTTAAAAATAGCACCCGTGCTCCAAAAAATATGCAAAAATAAGGACAGATTCCTGGTAGCATGTATTTTTACATGCCACATTTTTATATTTGCATTTTAGGGATTTTTACTATTTATTAAAAATCAAATGAGCACGATTTTATTCCTGTTTGATTTAGAAAATACAAAAAATAGAAACCATTTTGAAAAATCCAAAAAAAATATGTTTTCTATTATTGTATTTTATAACTCAGGCCCAAAACCACTAAAATATAAAAAGAAAATTCATAAAAATTAAAAAGCTCCAAAATCCAGTAAAATATATGAAAAATCAACCAAAATCCCAAAAATATTTATTTATGTCTCTGGATTTTATTTATGTTATTATCTATCTAATAAAATTGATTTTAATTTTGGATTTTATTTGCTATTTTTAATCTTCAATTCAATTCTGTATATTTAACTAATCCCTGATTTGGGACATTTTTTACTTTAAAAAGACATATAAATATGCAAAAATTATAGAAATATAATAAAAACATTAGAAAAATATATAAAGCCCAAAAATATTTTGTTTCTTGAAATTTATTTAGTTTTAGTAGTATTTATCATTATATTAGCCTATTTTATGTATATAGCCTTATATAAGCTTATACTATATAATTAAAAGAAAAAGGAAATATAAAAATCATAAATATAAAATATAAAATTAAAAACAATTAATATATATATATATTAAAGAAACATAAAAATATATATAATTAAAACCCATAAAAATAATAAGAAGACAAGAGAAAAGGAACAAAATTTGAACTTCATTGCATAATCTACCGTGTGCTTCCTAAGTTCGACCTCTACACATACTTGCACACTTTACACCTTTGTTGTAGGGTTATAATAAATTTTAACTCCACATTATTGTTATTCATTGCTTTATATTTATTGTGGGTTAATTGTTGTTTAAAGTAGGGTTTTGTGAGCAATTCTCTCGTCGACTTCACTTTTTATTCAGTGAAGATATTTTTAGACCCTGGAAAAATCCTCTTCAACAGCACCTCTCGTGCGATGCCAAATTTTTCACCAAGAGTTTGAGCGAATGTTACTCGATAGTGGATCCTCAATCAATCTATTGCCTTCCTCCCTGCTTAAGGAATTGGGAGTAGGGCTGCTCAATCCTACAAAGATGATTCTGTAGTTTGCATACAGATTTGTCAAGCGAACCAAGGGCATGTAAGAAGACGTCATTGTCACCATCCAAGGTATGCAGTTCCATCTGGATTTCATTGTCCTTGATATGGACACCTTTGCACCTTTGCTACACACTCCAATCACTCTCGGTCGACCATTCCTTCAGACGTTTAAGTCAGTGGTAGACTATGGCACTAGAGAGATAACATTCTGCTCCAGCCCAGCTGAAGTTGCATCTGTCACGAGAGTGCTTGATCCAAATGGAAAATAAGATTGTGATTTTCTGGTTGAAATCTGAGATACGTATTTGTTCATGGATAACAATGATATACATGCATTCCTCTCTCCTGAGGAACGTCTAGAAAGCGCATTTGACTTCCATAATATTTTTGATAATGAGATGTTTGTTGATGGTCAGTCTGAGATTTTTGAACAACATCCCCGTCTGAGCAGGATGAAATTGTCATTGATATGTGTGATATTCTAAATTCTGAGATTGAATGTATAGTGGTGGATAGCATACAGTTGAAAGAGCAGACACCTGCCTTAGTTTCTGAAGTCACCACAAAGCCGACTCCTTCACCCCTAGATTTCAAACCTCTACCTCCAAAATGAAGTATGCCTTCCTCAAGGTTGATCCAGATATGCATACAGTCATCATCAGTTCATATTTAACCAAAGAACAAGAATCTTATCTGCTTGAGGTTCTTGAGAGAAACCGCAAGGCTATTGGATGGAATACTACAAATCTCCATGGGATAAATCTATCATTATGCTCGCATCACATCTATCTTGAAGAAGATAGCAAACCCTCCCGTGAATTCTAGAGAGGACTGAATCCAAATCTATGGGAGGTAGTCATGAAAGAAATTACAAAATGTTGTGATGCGGGATTTATCTATCCCATCTTCGATAGTAAATGGGTGAGTCTCTTACATGTAGTGCTCAAGAAATTAAGGATCACCATTGTAACTAATGATAAAGGAGAGGAGATTTCGACTTGAGTGCCTTCCTCATGGTGTGTCTGTGTGGACTACAGATGCCTAAATCTTGCAAACAAGAAGGATCACTTCCCATTGCCCTTCATCGACTAGATAGTCGAAAGACTGGCCGTGAAGGAATGCTTCTGCTTCTTGGACGGCTACTCAGGATATAGTAAAGTCACCATCACGCCATAGGATCAAGAGAAGACTACATTCACATGCTCGTTTGGAACTTGCACCTTCCGTCGGATGCCCTTTGGTTTGTGCAATGCATCAGCTACTTTCCAGAGATGTCTGTTGGTGGCTTTTGCTGATATTGTAAGCAGTTTTCTAAAAAGTATTTATGGATGTCTTATCGGTCTATGGGGACAATTTTGATCAATGCCTTGGATATTTAGACTGAGTTTTGAAAAGATGTTGTGAGGTGGACCTTGTATTGTCATGGGAGAATAGTCACCTCATAGTGACCAAAGGAATCGTGTTGGGTCACATCATCTCCAAGCATGGCATGGAGGTTGACCCAGCCAAGGTGGATGTTATCTCCAAACTTAAGCTACCCACAAATCTCAAGTAGGGCCAGTCGTTTTTGGCGCATGTCGATTTCTATTGCGGATTCATTAAAGACTTTAGTAAGATTGCTTGACAGTTGACTAAGTTGCTTGGAAAGGAGATCGATTTTGTGGCCGGTGATCAGGTGTTTCAATCCTTCAATCTCTTGAAGGATTTGATCATACATGCTCATGTCCTACAGCCGTTGGAGGTCTCTACCATTTAAGATCATGATGGATGCATCAGACTTCACAACTGGTTTGTGTTAGGTCAACGATGAGATGGGCAGCCATTTGCAATTCATTACGCTAGTAGAGCAATTGATGAAGCCCAGAAAAACTACACAGTGATAGAGAAAGAGCTTCTAGTCATAGTGTTTGGCTGGAGAAGTTCAACTCACACCTCCTCAGATCAAGGGTTATTATCTCCACTAACCATTCTATCATCAAGTACCTATAAAGCAAGAAAGATGCCAAACCTCATCTGATACGTTGGATTCTTCTACTCCAAGAGTTTGACCTGGAAATTCGTGACAAACCAAAAATCAAGAATGTGGTGGCAGATCACCTTTCCAGAACTGTTGAAATAGAGCCTCCTAGGCAGAACTCCATTTCCTATAACAGATACCTTTTCAGATGAGGCAATCTTGTCTATATCCTCTCTCCCCTAGTGCACAGATATTGTGAATTATCTTGTCCCCAAGAATACTCTGCTGGACTGGCCAAAGATCAAACTTGATAAGTTCTTGGTAGATAATGGGAGGATCCACATCTATGTTGGACATGCGAGCCCACGACGAGCCATTATGTAATAAATGTTATTGCTAATATCATTCCCTGATCTGAAATGAAGAATAAGTAATTTGCATAATATGTCCCTTAGTACAATTAGGGTTATGTACCATGGCCGTCTTAATGATCATACAGTTTTTGATTCAATTATTGAATCATAGAGGATGGTGCTTGGATGAATATCTAAAGAGTTGGACTGAGGACTCATCAAGTATCGTCAAATGATTATTAAGAGAGGATCTCCGACCTGAGAAGGAGATGGCAATCCTTTCTCTAAAATTTGATATCTAACCGACTCTTGATGCAGGTCCTTTACATAGGAAGAGATCCAGAGGTGTAAGATAAGTTAGGTCAAAGAGTTGACTTAATGAGATCGAGATAACCAAAGTCCTATGTCGTATATTGTCACGATATAGGCATGCATCCTCTGACCAGACACATATGTGTTACTATATGTCTGAGTATGTACATTTGGCAGACCAATAGGTTGATGATCTAATCAAGGTCTATGCACCGGTGAGCTGGTGTGCATATAAGAGCATATGAGTAATACGATCTCTAAAAGGGATCATACATGTTCATTGTTGAATCAAAAGACATGAGCTTACTCATGTGATATTGGGAAGAATCAAATTCCCCACGTGGTCATGTCACTTTGGAAGCTTGACTGAATTTGTAAGGTTTGATATATACTTTTGGAAAGTATATGATCAACACCTAGGTATGATATATGCTTTTGGAAAGTATATGATCAATACTGACTCCCAATGATCGAATGAGAAACTTAATGTTAAATCCTTGAAGTAGACATTGTAAAATTGATCTTATACTTCGGGATAATTCTGGGTCTTCCAGTATGCAGGATGTACATGTATTAGGAATACCTGAGGGTGATGTTATCATAAATGATTATATAACCATGACACTTCCATTCCTAAGGAGTGATGAAACGGGTCTGGATTTTAGTGACTCCTCTCAGTAGATAAGTAATCTGATCTTGGTCCAAATGTTGGACATCGATCTGAATGTGATTCAAATGCAATGAGTAGATTAGATTTGCAGTCTTGATTTAACCAAGCATCTTTGGGAGGCCCGAGATCTGGATTTAAGATGTGTTCTTAATATCCAAGTCACTATACGTGGAACAATAAAATTGCCCTATCCTTATCTCCAAGTATCCGCAGAGAAAGCACATTATCCTTGAAAGAGTTCGGGAAAATTTCATTGTTGATATATGTATCCGAGCATTGACAAAATGGATAATTAAATGTGATTTAATTATCATGAATTTGATTCATATTATAAGAAGTGTTATCTTAGATAGTTAGATGTAATTTGATTATCAAAGATGTGAATAATGTGAATGTGATTCATATTATTTGGGCACATGAGAATACAGATCCAAGATGATTAAACGTGATTTAATTATCATGGATATGAATAATGTGGATAGCACTATCCATATTAATCATATATATTATAAATGTGATTTATAATATATAAGAGAGAGAGATTTGTAATTTACATTTGTTGATTAAATGTTAATGTGAATTGGATTCACATTGGACAATATATTGAAAATATATCACATTTTATTTTTGGTTGTGAATATGATTCACAAATTCCAATGGCATGATTGCAATGCTCACAAAATAAATTGGATTCATTTTTGTGAAATAATTTGCAAAGTAAGAAGGAAAGTCAAAGAGTTGATTGTACTTATGTGACTTCCATATGACATCCAAATAGTTGGATGAATGCCAATACTGCAATAAGCTGATGTACTGATAGTGTGACTATCTTATCTAGGATCGTTAGAGAAGGATCCAGATAGTGCATCGAAATAATCTACATCTACATATTATCGTTGAAATTGACTTTCTTATTGGATAACATTAAAAGTCTAATAATTGTATCTCATTTTTCTAATAACACTTGCAATTGGATGCATATGTTTTTAGAAGACTAGAAATTTGATCTTAAGGTTTAATAGTCATCCACATAGATATTGATGCAATTGTTGCAACAATCTCTATTGGATAGATGGACTTGTTATTTTCAGTGGGAGAGCCCTTAGTCTTAGAGAATGTCTCAATGACTTAGATATTAGAATACACACATTGTTTATTTCTAAATGTTGGAAATAAACATGAATTCTGTAATATACCTATCATAAAGAGTTATGATGGAGATATTTCAGATAGTAATCTAAAATCATGTGAACTCTACTAAATTAGAAAATTAATGAATGGTTGATTAACATTTCTAATACTGAAATTAAACCTTAAAAGATCAAAAGGAGAATGAAGATCATTTGATAGTGATCTGGCATCAAGCCTTAAACATTTGTCTGTTGATATAATCGATAGACTAGTAAGAGATGAAACTTTAGATTTTCTAAAGGTTCAAATCTTACACACTTGTGAATATTGTATTCAAAAGTAAAAATGTCCAATACACCCTTCCTTGGAATGGTGTAAGATGTCAAGGTATTCAAGATCTCATACATATTGATGTATGCGAATCATCTATATCAGAATAAACATTATGGATATCTGATATCTATTAATGATTATTTGTGATATGAGATTTCTTCTCTTCACTTAGAAACCTTTGAAATGTTCAAAGATTTCATAATTTTGGTTTAGAACAAAAGTTTGAAGGAACATTAAATGAATTTTATCTAACCTTGGTAGCTTGTACCTATTAGATGAATTCAAAGGAATACCTTATAGAGATATGAATATCATTCCTATCTTAATCCTCCTAATGCACCTAAACTCAATAGAGTTGTAGGGAGATACAATTGGATCATATGACATGATTTGTTCAATGATGAATATTAGCATAATTACCCCTTAGTTTCCAAGGTATATATGTAGTAGATACTACAATATATATACTTAATAGGGTTCCATGCATGTAAGCTGGAATCCAGCACTAGAGAGTGCTACTTCATTAGGAAAGTAAAGGATGGTATTGAATACTTACTTTATGACCTTGAGATTCTTAAAAGACCTCATCTTTAAGAATATGATTCTTAGATGATGACTCCCTTAATAATCAAGGTGGAAATGAAGTGAAGGAACTCATTTAATCGATAATGAGGCTCCTGAAATCGGAAACTAAAAGAACAATTAAAGATGAAACACTAATACCTCTTAAAATTAAGTTTTAGGATGGATTCCTTGTGTCAGTTGAGTCTGACAATGATCTGACTTCATGTGATGAAGCTTCTGAAGATCATAGCATAGAAAGATGGATGTTAGCAATAAAGTCTAAAGTATAATTCATATACAAATGTTATATATAGACCCTCGGGGATCCACCTATATGGGTAACACCCATTATGGTGTAAATAGATCTTCAATAGAAAGAGGGAACCTGATGAGAAGGTAGAGACCTTCAAAGCACGGCTTGTATCCTCAAGATATACAACGAAGAGAAGACCTCACCTGCGATGAAACTTGCTCTTCAGTGACCATGCTTGAACCCGTCAGAATATTGCTAACTATAGCTACACAACTTTACTTTTACGTCTTCAAGAATATTGCATTCCTCTATGAATACTTCTCCGAAGATATTCACATGAAGTAGCCCCAGGGCTTCATAGTTGACGAAAGCAAGGTGTGCAAGCTAAAGAACTCCATCTATGGACTCAAACAAGCTTCTTGCAGTTAGAACATAAGATTTGAAGAAATTATAAATGTTATAATTTCAGATAGAAGGGGGGATCGATTGCCCTCTGATTTTCGTTTTCGATTTTTGTTCTTTTTTACTTTTCTTTTGTATATCCTTTCTTTTATTCTAATCACTGGTCCCTAATTTTGGCCACACTCTTTTCTATTCTTAGGATGCCTTATCCTAAGTATATGGGGGATGGAGTGATTTTGATGATTTCATTTTCTTTCTCCTTTTGTTCTTTCGGTTGTATATTCTTTTCCCTTAGTCACCTCATTTTTGTTCCACTTTACTAACGATGACCTGATCGTAAGTATAGGGGTGTCGACTGACTTCACACCAATTATTCTTTTTCACCAACTTTTACATAGCACGAATTATGTCCTCCTTTTTCTCTTTTGCCGCTATGAGGACATATCACAAGCTAAGTAGGGGGGGTGCGTATATATTTTATATATACTTTGGTCCATAACTCGTACTTTTATGTATTTTCTATATCTATAAAATCCATAAAAAGTGGGTGAGGGTAAGTTAAAATACACCTATCTAAATAAATTATTTATAAAATCCTTGTAAAGAAGTAAAATATATTTAAAATGCTTATTTATAATCCTTAATTTAAAATGTGTATATAAAATATGTATAACACTGATTTAAAATCCTATATATAATAAAATATGTGTAAAATTCATGTAATCCTTGTAAAATACCTTGTATATAAAGTTGTAGAATCCATTAGTTATTTAATCCAAATAAAATATGGGTAATTTATCTTGTAAAATTCTTGTACATAAAATCATATATAAAATTCACAAAATCCATAAAAATGTAAGGCTAAAATCGATAAAAATTATAAAATCCTTAGAATCCATAAAAATGAATAAAGTACAGAAAATATACTTTACAAAAACATGGTTGCATGTGCATTAGCATTTCACAATAAGTTTGATTTCTAGAACTAAAGATTGGGAAAAGTCTGAAGGATGGAGCTTGATTATGGCTTTTAACTTTCATTGTAAGGAGCATAGTTAGGAACTGCAATTTGGACTCTTCAAGTCTTTGACTTAAATCTTTAGGTTCCATGAGATCATGTTTGGAAGTAAACTCGAAACATGCCTAAATAGAACACTTTGTGTCATATGTATAACTCTTCATCAATGAACCAATTTCGGACACAAGCACTTTGCACTTAGCTCGACTTGCATGAGGCTGTGAAGGGCAATCCATCTTGGTAGTACGTTTCTATCCTTGTCTTGCAGCATTGAAGTCTAAAGATGGGAGAGATTGGGGTTGCGATAGTTGCTTCGGATGAGGGAAGGATCTGCTGACACAATTTTTCCAAGACTTCAAAAATGGATGGAATGAAAAGATGCTATATCCGTCGAAGCACAAAGAGATGAATGCAGTGCAAGCAAACACTAAAAAGCCAATTCAAAGAAGAAGCCACCATGTACAAATACGACCACAATGGTCCAAACTTCAACCAAAAAGCCTGCACATCTTAGCGGAGACTTAGCTACACCGGTTGGGCTTCACAAGGAGATGCGTCTACACTAGTCGCACTCCAGTTCTTTTCTCATTCTTCTACTTCCTCTCTTTATTAAATTGTGGACATAGCACAAACCGACCTCAGAAGGGAACACCTCCCTCCCTGAGGAAAGAGTAGCTGGACGAGGAACCAATAGGAGCGTATGGCTGGGATGGACAGTTTCTTCGCTTCTTTGAAAGCGGGAAGAGCTAAAACAATTCACACACAGTACAGATTGATTTCAAGGTTGATAGAGTTTGCAAAATGAATGAGTAGATCTAAACTCGCCGTTGAGGTTAACTTCAACAAGGATTTGTGGAACTTGAGGACTGTTGAGGATAAAATCCTAATACTAGTTAAGGCTCCAACAAAATGCTAGTTTCGGGCCCAATCGAGCTCTGTCCTTTGTCTGTTCTCATGAATTGGTTTAGGAAAAAAATCATTCTAACTTTCTTTCTTTTTCCTTATTTTTCAAATAAGTGTTTGCTAGGGGACTAGCAAAGTTTAAGTACAGGGGGTAGATGAATTCACGATTCATTAACATTATGTCTGCATTTTATCTTAAAACCCTTAACAAATACATGTAAATATCAATTAAATTTCAATTTTTAACGAAACTGTAGTCATGAATAAAAATACACTTTTATGCATTAAAATCAAGTAAATAAAAAAAGTATAAAAATAAATAAAATAAAAATAAAGGCAAATTGTAGATTTGTATATATATACAATATGACTTGTAAAAATAAATATAGTTGAAATATATATTTATAACCTAATCCCCGAGACCACGTCAACATGGACTAGTCGACAAATAAATAAGTAGGGGGAGATAAGGAAGAAAATAAATAAAAATAATTAATTCCACACTTCATACATTCTTCACTAATTATCCAATAAATACTAAAACTTTAAAGATTTTTAGTTAATTCATATTAATATATTTTTTACCAAATTCTTTTCCTATTTATTTCAATAAATGTATAGAAAAATATAAAAATAATTTAAAAGTATTACCTGTATATATGCCATGAAATCCAACTTGTAAATTCACAAAATCCAAACTTCCTAATACCATAACTTTCTCATACAAACTCCAATTTCACTCTACTCACCTTTAAAGTTCATAAAATAATATTCTCTAATTAATGAAGTGATTTTACTAAAATCGAAGTCAGTTTGCAAAAAGTCGATATTGGGACCTAACCCTAACTGGGTTTATGGGCTATCTTTTTAATTTAGAACACATTATTTATTGTTTTAATGATTTTATAATTTCTAATTAATTTCTTGATCTTGTATTTTAACCTTAATTTATTTCATAATTTTTGGAGATTACTTATTATTGTAAAAACTCAACCATGGCCGGTCCCAAGCCCGGGTAAATGAGGAGGGTTGTGCGTTAGGTAGCTGACAACCAGCGTAGGAGAGATAAATTCGTAAATAATGTTCTTAAAGTTTTTCTAAGAACACTATTTATGAATTGATCTCAAAACCGTTCGGATCTTTTAAACATGGATTTAAGCAAACATACAGATTTCGTTGGGGCGTTCCCTATTTGCGACGCGTTGCATCGCCCGAATGCAATGAAAAATTAGCAAGGGCCGCTACATCGCAGCCTGGATGTAGTTCAAAATATGCAAGGGTTCTCGCATGAGGAACGCATGCGGGTAAGTAAACTAGTTCATCTGCATCACCGCCCGGATGCAGTCTAAAATTTGCAAGGGTTCTCGCATAATGGACGCATGCGAGTAAAGAAGTTAGTCCAAAAGAGATTGCAAAGGAAGTATGGATTGGTAGTTGGAATATCGGTACTTTAACTGGAAAATTGATGGAGATAGTGGATACAATGGAAAGAAGGAAGATTCATATATTATGTCTACAAGAGACTAAATGGGATGGAGATAAAGCAAGGGAGATCGAGAAGACAGGCTTTAAACTTTGGTATTCAGGTAAAGATAAGGCAGAAACGGTGTTGGAGTGGTTGTTCATAAAGATTTGAAGTATTGTGTGGTTGAGGTGCAAAGATTTGGGGATCGGATTATTTTGCTAAAGTTGGTTCTTGAAGAAGAAATTCTGAATATCATCTCAGTTTATGCACCGCAAATTGGTTTAGATGAAATGACTAAACAAGCTTTTTGGGAGGATCTGGATTAGATTTTACAAGGAATCCCACAAACATGTGGGAAGAGATGTTTCAGGGTATGCAAGTGTGCATGGAGGACATGGTTTTGGGGATAGAAACGAAGAGGAAAAAGTCATTCTGGATTTTGTAACTGCATATGATCTTTTCATAGCAAACACTCTTTTCAAGAAGAGGGAGGAGCATTTAATTTCTTATAAGAGTGGCTCAACCAGAACACAGATAGATTACTTTGCGTTGAGGAGAAGAGATCGATTGTGTTGCAAAGATTGCAAAGTAATCCCTGGAGAGAGTTTGACAACCCAACATCGCTTGTTAGTCTTGGATTTACAAATAAAAGGGCTGGTAAAGAAAAGAAAGGTTCCTAAGATCACTAGAACTAGGTGGTGGAATCTTCCGCTGAAGCAATCACGCTTTAGGGAGAAGGTTTTAGAAGACTTATATTGGAATTGTAGCGGTAGTGCAAACGAGATGTGGGAGGCAGTAGCATCTTGTATCTGAAAGGTAGCCAAAGAGATGCTAGGCGAGTCAAAAGGAGGAACTCCGGGTCAAAAGGAGGCTTGGTGGTGGAGTGAAGGGGTGCAAGAGAAGCTAAAAATTATAAGAGCTTGCTTTAAAGATATGTCTAAGGATAGAACAGAGGAATCTGTCACTGACTATTAAATAGCGAAGAAGGAAGCAAAGAAGGCTGTAAGCGAAGCTAAGTCAAAAGCTTATGAGGTTTTGTATAAAAATCTCAACTCTAAGGAGGGTCAGAAGGATATATTCAGGTTGGCCAAAGCAAGAGAAAGAAAGACCAAAGACCTTTCTCAAGTGAGATGTATTAAGGACGAGGAAGTTCATGTGCTTGTTACTCAGAAGGATATAGAGACTAGATGGGAGCAGTACTTCCATAAACGTTTCATTGGAGAAGGAAATAGAGAGATCACTTTGGGTGATCTAGCTAGTAGTGAAAGTTACTTGAATCGTGCATGCTATAGACGAATACAAAGAAAAGAAGTAGAGGAGGGTTTGAAGGTTATGAGACCTGGGAAAGGTGTTGGACTGGATGACATCCCTGTAGAAGTATGGAAAGTTTTAGGTGAGCATGGTTTGACTTGGCTTATGAATCTATTCAATGTTATTTGGCGAAGCAAGAAAATGCCTGAAGATTGGAGGAGGAGTATCGTGGTCCCTCTTTATAAGAACAAAGGAGACATTCAAAATTGTTCAAATTACAGAGGTATCAAGATGATGAGTCACACTATGAAAATTTGGGAACGTGTGATCGAAAGAAGGTTAAGGAAAGTTTCCCAAGTAAAAGAAAACCAATTCAGATTCATGCCAGGTCGCTCAACTATTGAAGCCATCCATTTGCTGAGGAGAACAATGGAGATTTATAGAGCTAAAAGGAAGAATCTCCATATGATCTTTATTGATTTGGAGAAGGCTTATGATTCCGTCCCACGAGAGATACTGTGGAGAGTTTTGGAGAAGAGACAAGTACTTGTCCTATACATTAATCTCATAAAGGATATGTATGATAGGGCTTTATATTGTGTAAGGACCCCGACGGGGAAGACTGACTATTTTGATATCAACATTGGTTTACATCAAGGTTCAGCTTTGAGTCCAATTCTTTTTACTTTGATTATGGACGAGTTGACAAGTCACATTCAAGATGAGTTACCTTGGTGTATGTTATTTGCTGATGATATTGTGTTGATTGACGAGACTAGAGATGGAGTAAATGAGAAGCTTGAGGTTTGGAGACATGCATTGGAGACTAAGGGCTCGTTTGGTTACAGGGTTGGACAGGGTTGGGTTGGGCAGGGGTACCCCTGTGAATAGTAAACTGTGAGGAGGAGAACCCTGTTTGGTTGGAGGGCCAACCCGGGTTGGGCCAAGCCAACCCTGCCCAACCCTCTAACCAAACGAGCCCTAAAGGTTTTCATATAAGTAGGGCTAAGACATAATATATGGAATGCACCTTTGATGGAAGCAATGGTGAAGGAATCGAGGTGAAGATTGGTGACGATAACATTCAGAAGAGAGATTCTTTTAGATATCTGGGATCTATTTTGCAACATGATGGGGAAATTGATGGAGGTGTTACTAATAGAATAAATGCAGGTTGGCTAAAGTGGAGAGGAGCCTTCGCTATTCTCTGTGATAAGAAAATTCCTTTAAAAATTAAAGGAAAGTTTTACAAAGCAGCCGTGAGACCTACTGTGCTTTATTGTTCTGAATGTTGGCCTGTGAACCATAGACATGTGCAGAGAATGGCGGTAGCAGAAATGAAAATGCTAAGATGGATGTGTGGACATACACGTAAAGATCGGATTCGGAATGATGCAATCCGAAAGAAAGTTGGTGTATCTCTGATCGAGGATAAGATGCGAGAAAACCTCTTAAGATGGTTTGATCATTTGCAAAGAAGGTCAACTGATGCACCGGTTAGGAGATGCGAGTGTTGGGATGTTGAGCCGGGTAAGAGAGGGCGAGGACGGCCCAAGAAGTGTTGGAAAGAGACTATACGAAGGGATCTTAGTTTTTTGGATATAAGTCCGAGATTGACCCAAGATAGATCTGAATGGAGGCGAAGAATCCATGTAGCTGACCCTATTAATTGTGGGAAAAGGCTTTGTTGTTGTTGTTGTACTTATTATTGTAAATAAATAAAAAACCCTAATTTATAGGTGTAAATGAAATGTATAGCTTATACTTTTATTTTTAAAATACTTAAATTAATTTATCAAAACCCGCAAAAATTCATACATACTCTATTTATTAATCTAATAACGAGAAAAATGTAAAACTAATATATTATTTAGTAATTTTTATTAAGTTCAAATTCCAAAACCTATTTATTAAGTATTATTTATACTTATTTATTAATATAATGTTTATATTTCTTAACATAATTATTATTTATTAAAACTAATTATATTATAATTTACATAATTTAATTATCAACATTTTTTGTTTTTATACATATTTAAAATAAGACTTTTTACTATTTAATTCATATTTATTAAGGTATTTCTTGAACTTGCTAACCAGGTGCTAACACGTGTCAGCACTTGGGACCTTCTTCTTCAAGAAGGTCGGTCGGTATGCTATTTCAACTGCCTAACTTCAACCTTTTTCCACACACAACTCCTAACCTCTTCTTCCATTCTAAACCCTCGATCATTTACCCCTAACAACCTACTTACACGTCAGCCATTGGTCCTCCAACTACCTCTCATCGATTCACATATAATAACCTCTCAAAGATCTCCATTTCAAAACTAACTAATCATAAGCTTAAGCTACCGGTTCATACCTGGCCTACTACCCTACTTCTCCTCTGCTTCTTGGTTGCCTCTAGCTGTGATAGAGCATTGTGGCCACCCAGTGTGGAAGTGGGGATGCCGTAGGAGACGTTCCAAGGCTCCACCGCCATCACGCCGCATCGAGCTTCCCAGAAGACTGCTCGTCGAGCTACTACCAGAAGGTCATACATCTTCGATTTCACAGATCAATCATCCATCTTTTACTATTTCTTTCTCGAAATCCATGATGTTTTTAGTGTCATTAATCGTGTGTTTAGTATCCTTTAATCAACATCCGTAGACGCATACCAAATTCAACCCTCAAATCCGATTTGGTTCGTTCCAAATCCACCTCCCATTGCTCGCATTTCCTTTGTTTTTACATTTTTCTAGAAAAGAATTGTAGATCTACGAAACCCTTAAAGTTTTGGCTGATTCTTTGAGAATCGAGCAAGAAATTATTTGTTTGCAGGTCAATCTTTCATCTTGAGTTTAATAATCTCATCTGAAGCTTCCAAAGACTAAAAAAGATCAAAGAACCACTGTCTTCATCAGTCTCCAGGTCTGCCAGACTGCTACCTTTCTTGAAGCATCACCGCCGTGATCCGGCCACCTTCAGAGCTCCTCACCTGCAGGTGAGCTCGGAGGGAGAAGATGTCTCCCTCCCGGCCCTGCCGGAGGCCTGGGACCGATGTCGTTCATCTGGAAGAAATCGGAGAAGGGACCTACATTCGCTAGTTGCGCAAGGGCTGAAGAACACCAAGAACACTTCCAGGCGTATAGTTAACCGCCATGTCTCCAGATCGGACACTCCAGAATCAGCCGCGCAACCTAATCTTCGTCGTTGAAGATGTACCGGTAGAAAAATTGCACAATAAACCCAATAAGCTTCCAAACTTTAACTCCCGCTCTAGATCTTTCCAGATATTGCATTTTGGACCCCATACTGGGAGCTAAATGTAATAAAACTTATTTTCTTTACATTTTAGTCCATACGACGGACCATAGTGTAATAGAACATATATTTTTTTTCTTGAAATTTTACCCCTGAGGTGTAGGGGTGTTTTGGATGTTATTCTTGTTGTATTTTTCTTTGATTTTTCTAGGGTAGTTACACAACAACCCTAGCAATATTTCTGTATTTTTTTGCAATCTTTTCATCGTATCATTTTATCAATTTGATTTTCGTAAATCGAGTTAGTTTCGAATCTTTTATTGAGTCTTTTGTAAAACCAAGAATATAGAAAAGTTTTCGAGATTGATTTCTTTCATTAAAACCGATGTATTAATATTCTGCCCCCTCGAGTACGACCCATGCACACTTACCTAGATAAATAACATAGTGTAGGAGAAATAGGAGAGAGAAGTCGCATATTCCCATATTCTCTCTCTCTTTCCTATTTCGTTGATTTTTGTTTGGTCAACGTAGCTTTTGATTAAGTGGGTTTTCTACAACCGACATCTCCACAACATTTAATCCGCTAGCAAAAGCCGCATTATCAAAATGGTGCCATTGCCGAGGAGGTGTTATTTCTACATCAGTTTTTGACTTTAGTTTCAAAATTTTCTGATATTCTTGGCTTTACAAATTTTGTTTCTTTTCTGATTTTAGATTGATTTTCATCATACAGCTGTTCTTTGGTTTTTACTGCTTTTCCTATTTCTTTGATTTCTTTCGGTTTTTGTTTGATTTTTTATGGCTTTTCGTGTTTGTTTGTTTTCTCTGACTTATCTTTGTAAGACTGTAGGTTCATCCGGCTTTCTCGGAAGTTGAAGCAGTTGAAAGTGAAGAGGCCTCCCCTTTCTCTCACAGGTCGGTTGTAGAGGGAAGAGTTAGTTAGGGTTTTGTGTTTTTTTGTAATATTATTGTAAAAAAATATAAGGGCAGTTGCCCATTTTTCTGTTTTCGTAGAAGGGGCTCCGTAAAGGCATCACCAAGTGTCATGCATTCAGGGAAGCAGGGCACCACCACGGTTTTTATCGCATCGTCAATTTTCCATGGTTTTTCACAAGGCTAGGTGCATGCTTAGGTTTTTTTTTCGATTTCCGATTTTTTTTCTCTTATATGTTTGAGCCTTCGTAGTTAGTTCTAGGATTCGTGACCTAGGTGCATGTTTTTAAATAAAAAATATAAAAATCGTTAGATGTTTGTCTGAAAAAAAATCCAAAAAAGAGAAAACTGAAAATAAAATCAGGACTGCTTTAACTATCTGACTTAAAAACTGTAAAGGATAATTTTCTTTGTGAGAGTAATCCCCATACTTCAACTGCAGGTACATTACTAGATGATTGTGAGTGAGGTATAACACTTAAGACTAGAACCTAACTCCGGGGCTCTTTGGGAATACTGCGTAGTCCATACACCTAACCATAGTTTTTCAGTGGGTACTCTCGGGAAGTCGGCAACGGTCCATGTTTACTTAGCAGAGTAGGGGGTTTAGAGGACAATGCGTAAGGCTCCGTCCTCAAGTAACATGGATAGCCGGAAAGGGTCCGTACTTACCCCCATATTGGCTGAGAATAAACGATTTTCTGTCGGGACAGTGTTTTGGGGAGATTTCATCATCCGTTTTGAGAAAACAATTAAAACAACTAAAGAACAAGAATATTTGGTGTGCCTCCACTTTTAAATACTATTCCTCTGAGGATAACTTTGATGATGGCTGGATATCATCTGATTCAAATGCTTCATATACTCTCCAGCATGAATTTTCTGAGGATAACACTGACAATGGTTGGGAATCATATGCTTCATCTCATTCTAATCATTACGATCTCCCACCACAAGCTCACAAAAAAATGCCCTCTCGAAAACCGTGCATGAACTTTGATAGACAAAATTCTAGGTTATTCCTTTGCCTCCTTGAGTTCGATCTTGGGACTAGCCCATGTAAAATAAACATAAAACCATGCCCTTAAAAATTGAATAAATTATTGTGGTTATTTTTTGACTGATTCTGAATTCCTGTCAAAATTACTAGACACATTAATAATTCACACCAATTAAGCAGGGCATTTCAGGATTCGTCAAGTCACAATCTTCATCTTCTGGAGCATCTTTGTCTTCCCCGTTGATTTATTGAGCAGTTGCAGCTCCAAACCCTAGGATCTCCTCTAGCACACATTGTCTTCTCCGTCCAGTTCTCGCCACTGGGGAGCTCAAAAGGGATAGGCGATCCCCTTCTGGCCCTGCAAGAGGTCTCAACATTGCCAACCATTGCACGAGATTATCGGAGGATGAACATCTTCGCTCACTTGATTTGGGGAAGAACAGGCATTGCGCAGGCTTGCGACGCGTGTCCTCATCCGACGACCACGATCAGACACACGAATCACTGCCGCTCGTTTCCAACCCATGGAAAATTTTCTCCATTAGCCCATGCAGTTCCAGATAATTTAGACGCACCTCAGGAACTTTTTAGAATTGCACTTAGGTCCCTGCGTATTGACCTAAGTGTAAAGTTCCAAATATTTTTCTTACAAATAGTTCCCTGACCAGGGACCTATTTGAAAGAAGAGTATTTACATTTGTTTTGTATTTCTTTATATACATTCTACACTAGGCATCTCCATTGTTGGCCATAGACTTTATTCTACATTTCATTTTGAGTCGATTTTCAAGGATTTTATCCCACGATTTTCTCAACATTTAATTCTTTGCCTTTTGACTCCATTTTGATTTGATTTTCTGTGCTTTCTTCGAGCTCATCGCTCGAGCATTTTATCTACTATATAGTACCACCTATATACTTTATTTCTCGCCTACTATATTGTAGATAAATTTGTTTTGAAAAATATCATTTTGAAAATTAAATAAAAATTGGAAAGATAAAAATAAAAAATTCAAAAACTAAAAATCGAATAAAAAGAACGCTTTCTTTGAGAAAAAATAAAAATCACAAAAATACCTCTTTTCTCAAAAACCTAAGTATCGCTATTCTGCCTCATTATGTTCGACCTAGAGAAACTTACTTGGACAAATAATTAGTTTAGATAAACTAGGAGAGAAGTCTATTTATTCTTTTATCTCTCTTCTTTTCTATTGAATTTTGTTTGATTAATTAGGGTTTTGTTCTGAGTGATTTTTCTACACTGATATCGATTTTATCGCTCGCAAAACCCTAATAATCAAAATGGTGTCATTGGTAGGGAGGCGTTAGCCATACTTTAGTTTTTTAATTTTATTTTAGGATTTTTCTTTCTTCTTATTTCTCAATTTTTTTACGGTTTTTCGATTTTTCTCGAGTCTTTATGGGTTTTCTCAATTTTCTTTCAAGTTATTTTACAGCTTTTACGGTCATTTACGGTTTTACATATTTCTTGATTTTTCATCATTTTTTCTTCGATTGTTTATGATTTTCTTGATTTCTATGATTTTACGGTTTTATATTTGCTAACGATCTTTACAAGGACTGCAATACTAGTCATTTTCTTCAGACACTGACTCAACTAGGAGCGCATGTATCGGCTCCTTCTTTACAAGATGGTTGGAGAGGCTAAGAGAGAACGTAGCCACATAATTTTTATATTAATTTCTGTTTTCTTTGGGAGATGGCATTTGCCCTTTTTTTCTATTTTTGTGAGAGAGGAAGGGACACTTGCCCATTTTGACTTTTGTAGAAAGGGTCCACTAAGGACATCCCGACTTGTAGACCGAACTTTAGATTTTCTTCTGGGTCTGTTTAGTCGGGTTCCGATGCACCTGGGGGACCTCACCTTAGATTTTGGTTTTCTGCTGATTTTTCTTTATTTCACGTGATTTCGTGGAGCCTAGGGGTGCATACTTGATTGAATAGACGAATAAAGTAGAAACCTATCTCTCTAATCCACAATTAGGTGTAATTCATAGATTTGAAAATAAATTCATTCTTACGCTAGAGCTGCTGGTTTAAGACATGGTTTTTATTGCTTTTTGCGTGCATTAGCTTAGGTTTTAAATTTCTGCGTGGATCACTTGCATGTAAACTGCTGGCCTCAGGTATGATCTCTATCTCTGCATGCATTATTTGTTTTCTACTGCATTCCATGATTCTCTTTCTGTGAGACCTATTTTGAAAATTTAAAAAGAGCCAACCTCCCACTAGATATTGTTGAAAATATCAAAAAAGTGAAAATTATACAAATAAAAAATTAAGAAAAAACTTGACCAAAAATGAAAAATCTGGACTAAAAAAATTGTATTGGGAGAGTTGTGCCTCATTATTTGCAAGTACTCTCCAAACAAAGCGAGGCACACACACTTAAGGAATATAGCCTAAAGGCCTGTACTTGTGCCTTAAGCGCTTGGACTCACTCTCGGGTCATGTTACTTGCTACAAGTACTTGCCTCATATGTTAGTTGGAGTAGTCTTGTTTAGGTTGGTGCACCGCCGGCTTAAACACGAACTACCTGATGAATCTATGATTCGTCATCTTTATCCATTTATTTTATCTTAAAATCCCTTAAAAAACACATGTATATAACATTAACTCCATATTCTTACTAACTTGCATTTATGTATAAATATTTTACACTTCTTATCATTTTAACCTAAAATAAATAAAGAAAGAAAGAAAGGAAAATAAAGAAAATAAAATAAAAAAGGAAGATTGTATATATGTAATAAATATAGGATGACTCGAACCTCGAGAGAAGGTCAAGACTTGACCTGATCGACCAGGAATAAAGTAGGGGGAGATAGGGTCTTTATTCAGAAAATCAAAAAAAATGCCTGATGTGTATATTTGTAAACTAACACTATTTTATTTAAAAATAAATTGACCTCAAATGAAATAACTTTAAAAACAAAAGTTGTAAATAAAATTGTCTTCTAATTAATAAAAATAATTGTACAATTAAATCATGTATAGAATAAAAGCAACCACACTTGAAAAAAGCCACTAAGCAATAATTGAAAGACTAATTTCGGCTCCATATGAACACAAATTGGACCAAACTCACTTCCATTGTATTCTAAATTAAATTATCTTTAAAATGGTTGTGATTTCATAATTTTTGGAGTTACTGGTGAAAAGTTGGTTTTTTGGGCTGGTTTGTGCATTTTCCCATGTATTTTGTACATATTGTATTTGTAGATATTTGTAAATATTTTTACTAATTATTTCAAATAAAAATAAAAATAAAAATAACAAAGTAAAATTTTAAAACAAAAAAACTATTTCCTTATTTGACTATGTATATAATGTCATATATGTATATAGCATATGTATATATTTAATTTTCTTTACTAACTTCCACAAAAAATAAAAAAAAAATAACTTTTAATTTTCCAATTAATAATGTGACAAAAAATAAAAAAAAGTTAATTTTTGTAAATATTTTTTGACACTTATCTTTTTATCTCTATCTCATTTCAATTTTATATCTTATTTTTATCCAAAAAGTCAAAATATCAAATTTCATCTCCGTTATCTTTTTCTTTTATATGGCTCCTTCTCCTTCATTCCAACTTGATCAATATTTGGTGAGAGGAGCCAAATCTCCGAGAGCAATTTTCGTCGAGAAAGGTGCCTAGCCACCGAGCCATTCGGTGAGAGGGAGTCGGCCTTCGTCGAGGCGATCACGGTATTTATCCACTCCTAAAGTGAGATCCGTCATTTTCTTTGTATTTTTATCCTAGATTAATGTTAGTTTAATTCGTCACATATTTATTTCACAGTTATTTTTTATTTAGATTTTAAAATCCATCATGATTTGATCGCCGCCAACTTGATTTTTCATCCCACTTTCTCGACTTCTACACGTTCTTTTCTACCTCACGCGATCTCTCACCTCCGACCACGCATGGTGGTCAGAGATCCGGTTCTATCCGCCATCTTCTGTGAAACTGCATGCTTTCACATCTTCCATTTTGAATTTGGGGATCAAGTCATCATGCTTTTATCCTCATTTGTTTATAAATAATGAGAAATAAAAATATAATAAAAAGATATTTTTTTCTCTAATTGTTTTGCAATAAAATTTAAAAAACAAAAAAAACTAATTTTATCTATGTTTACGTTTCCTGTTTTAAAAAAACTAAAAATAAAAAAGGGCAAGCAGGTCATGACTATCGTGCGCCCTCCTCCGCCCAAGCCCCGCGCCACCCCCCTCCACTGGTGGCTCCTCCGATTGCGGCCCATCACCCAAAGCCTCCCTCGCTGCGCCACCGAGCTCCAGCCTCACACGCATGCGGCGGCGGCCTCTCAACCCCTGTTGAAGAAGAACGAAGGATCCCATACAAAGGATCCTTAGGAGGCTTTACTAAAAAAGATTGGGAAAATTACATTCTGCCCCCTGGGATTATTCAAAATTGTAAAGAGACCCCTGCCTCCAGAAGATCACGTGTGTGGCACGTGTTATGAGTAAATTTTAAATTTCTTCTGCAAATTATTTATTGTTATATTTTGGTGCAAGAACTTTTAATATTTACATCTAGTCCCTATATATCAGACCTTCAATTTGTACGGCCTTTTTGATGGAATAAATGTTTATCAAGGTCTAAAAATTTCCAAAAGAGTTGTGCATACTCCTGCTATGTCTTTTTCCATTGTAAAAATTTTTCATAGCATTTTTTTGACATTTAATATTATTTGAAAATCTAAAATAGTGTCATTTTATCTTCCTGAAATTCAAAAATTCAAAAAATTCAAATATTACTCTAAAAATTCTAAAAAAAATTAGAAGTTTTATTTAATTGTCTTTAATTTCTGTGCAAATTTCATGCATTAATTCTTTATAAAAATAAAAAAAATACGAAAAATGGAAAATCTTAAAAAAATTGAAAATTAAAGAAAAATCCATAAATTTTGATTTCAGTCTCTGTGTGTAGATATTTGTTTTTAGTTTAGCTTTAAAATAATTTCCAAGAGTATTAGGTACTTAAAGTACTTTTAAGTGGCAAAATACTCTTTATTGTGCATTGTTTCCTTTATTTTCCACTATTTGATTTTTATAAAATTACAAAAAATATTTGAAAATTCTACAAAAATTTCCCAAAATATTTCAAAATCTTTAAAACACAAACACAAAAATATTTTCTCTATATTTTTCTGAGCATTTTTTATATAATTGAAAATTACAAAAAGAGTTGGTGTGCGTATTTCTTGTTTTGTGCATATTGTTCTTGATTTTAAAAAAATGAAAAATTAAAATCACTAAAAATTTGAAAATCAGAAAATAAAAAAAATAGAAATAAAAAAAATAAAAAGAGAAAAAATTCACAAAAACCAAGGATAGTTTGCCTTTGAGATTTCCTTTTCTTTTAATTGATTTTTTATCGATTAATTGAAAAACCCTCGGGAATTGTAGCCTCCCTGAGTTCGATTCTGTCTGCTATACAGGTAAATAAGTAGCAAAAAATTTGTTTGTTTGTCGGGGGATTTTTGGGGACAACAACGACACGTATCATCATTAATTATCGATTCTCGAAGGTATCGTGCCGACAAAATGGTGCCGTTGTCGGGGAGGCACGATGAGGGTAGTTAGGTTTCTCTTTTGACTTGTTATTCTTGGTTGTAAATATCTGTTTACATTTTGCCATTCACTCCATTGTTTATATTCACTGCATTCATTTCATTATTTGTGCTCATATTTGATAATTGTATTTCTTACACATTCTCTTTTCTTTTTCTAACGAGGGCCCGTGGAGCGAAGGAGGTGATCCTAGGAGAGCCGAAGTACCCAAGCGATGTGGAGGCAGCTTGATTCTTCACCAAGTTGTAGGATAACGTGAGAAGAGGAGAAGAAGAATTTAAGGAGACGAAAAAAAAGACTTTTATTTTTCTAACATTTGAACTTTGTAAATGGGCATTCATTTGTTGTGAGGTCTGTTTCACCAAGTGTTGGTGCACTTGGGGGGCCTCTCCGGTTTTGATTTCATCGACTTTATTTTTCTTTGTTTCGCGCGGATTTCATGAGCTACCTCTTGACCTCTTTAATTAATTTGCTTGAGCCAAGTACTTAATTAGGTCCAAACACCCTAAACAAGAATTTCTGTACCTATAGAGTAGAGCGTAATTTGGACTTAGTCAAATTAACTTGTTCTTGACTGTTAATTGAAGCTATCATCTAGTACGATTCACTTGCATCATATAGGATAGTTTACTTTTCTGTATTTCAATTCTACGTGGATCAATTGCATGTAGAGTGCTGGCGACAAGGTACACATCTCTAACCCATGCATGCATCATTGTTTTTTTTCGTGCATTGGAATTTCCGATCTCCTTCCTTTTTTCACTCACATAAGTTAAAAAGGAAATTGGACTTTTGGTAGGTGATTCATTGAAAATATTTTAACCAAGTGACAACTACGTAAAATACAGGACTGCTAAAGAAAACTCGACCCTAAAATAAACACAAGGAAAAATCATTGTTTTGGGGAGAGTAACCCCATCATTGTTTGGTTTGTATGTAGCGAGAGAGCGACCCGCACATTAGGATAGAACCACACCCGAACTCTTTTCAGACTACTATCTTGGGCCAGTCATTCTTCAGTGAGGATCTCTCCGGTAGCCGGTAAAGCGGCCCGCGACGTCCTTAACATATTGAATTGATCGGGTAGCCAGTAAACGATCCACAATTCATAGTAGCTGGGAAAGATCTAACTTTGGGATTAGGCGAGTCTCCTGAGAGAATTGGGTTCCTAACAACTCTCTCTAACTTCTCTGATAGATTGTATTCTCAACAAACTATAAAATTGACAAGATAATTAACTGATCCTTCACGGTCTTCACATTGAGTTGAGATGGTGAATTGGGGGTTTGTATTGTGTTTGATTGCTTGTGTGCATACTAGATCCTTCCGTGCATTTGTGCCTTTTTCTTCGTATCTTTTGACTTGACCCTCGTGTTCTCCCGATCCCGTCTTTTGTTTTAGAGATGGCCGACTGGAGTTGTTTTAATCCAATCTTTGCGAATACTTCGTACCCTCAAGTTGATCCACCTTCCTTTTTCCAGGAGGACCTTCCTCCTTATTTTTGTTCATATCCGCCTAACCCATTATTTCAGGAGAAGGACTCTAATTCTCATCCACCCTCATTCAACCCACCCGATCTTGGGATTTTGGAGTCACCTTTCATGGTTTCCACACTTGAGATACTGAACCAGTTGATGGAGCATATGATTTCGAGGATTAAAAACTATTTATCATAAATGAGGGCCATAATGCTACCCCAGTGTTTGAGGATATGGATTCACTTGAGGATAATTATGAGTGCTTACAAACGGCTAAAATACAAAAAATGAGAGAAATTGTAAAATCCAAAAAGATTTTGGGAGACACATTGTTGATTCATTTTGTAAGGAGAGGACCCAAATGCCTGATCATTTACCTTCACATCTATGTCCCGACCTTGACCCTGAGGATCCCATTATACAGACTGCTCTTGGCAATCCTCGTGTATATGTTGATTCTGATCTCCTCCCTTGTATGAATGAGGTCCAAAAATTCAAAAAATGTTGACTGAACATGAAGTGGTAGCCACCTTCATGAGATCATTAAAGCCCCACTTCAACAGGCCATGACAGATTTATCTACTCCTCAACACAAGAAGAGAAACAAAAGGAGAAGATCTGAGCGGCATATCTTGACCATGGCCACTGCCTATGCCATCTCTCACCGTCCATATTTTAAGAAAGGGAACACTGCCACACCTCTTGTGAGTTGCTCATATTTGATTATTCTTGTGATAACACTCTCCTTGACAGTGGTTCTTCAATCAATATAATACCCTTCTCTAGAGTAAGTCTCTTATCTTGGGCCTTTGAAGAAAACCAGGATGATAGTTCAATTTGCTGATGGATCTATCAAGAGGCCGAAGGGTTCTAGAAAACGTTGTCATTTTCATTCATGGCAGGAACTTCACTTCTGATATTGTCGTATTGCCCATGCAGACCTCTACCCTATGGAGCACCCTTCAATCATCCTAAGACAGTCTTTCCTTGCATCTGCGGGAGTCATTATTTATTATGGATCAGGAGAGATTCGCTTCTATTCTAATGCAGGGAGCAATGAGTTGATCACTACACCCACTACTGACCAGAGATCTGCATCTCATAGAGCCCGTCCGTGTTAGCCAACCCCAAGGAATTTGACCTCGATGATAATATCAGAGATTCTTATTATATGTTGGATGATAAGGAAACCCAAGAATTCCTCTTGATTGAGGAAGACTTAGAAAGCATAGACGTTGGAGTTCCCCCTTCTGGTATGTGGAGATGCATTGATGACATCCGCGGAATTTACACGATAGACACCCTAGAGCGGAAGGCAAACTCTGAGACTAGATAGGACGGACATGATTCGACTACTTTCACTGATAAGTCTGTTCCTATTCACCCTGATTCATATGAGACCGATCAGGCCAAATTTGATTTGATTTCTTTTATAAAGGAATTTGGACCTTTTGATAAAGATGATGATTCAGTAGAGGCTCGCCAGGCTAAAATTGATATTAGTTTTTCAGATAATGAATTCTAGCCTTTTTAGTTTGATATTTGTAAGACTTCCCAGGCCGGACATGACCATACTACTTCCATTAATCGGTTTAGGCTTGCACAATCTGAAACTGATGAGGATACATTCTTGGTCGATCCAGATCAGTTCATATGTAATGATAACCCCAATATTGACTTACACCTTATCGGATCCATACCTCAGCAATCTCGCAAGAAGGATCATTTTCGACCTTCTTGACCTTTGTACATCCACTCCTCTTGTATATCCTTTTGTTTCACTCTTTCTTCTCCCGTTTTATCATTCACCCCTTTTCCGTGTGTGTATATATGTTATACTTAGGATGTGATTTGTCATAAGTATAGGGGGGTGAATGATTTATGTTGTTCATATTCGTCATGTTCATCACTCTTGTTGCTACCTATACTTAAGGATACTCTACCCTAAGTATAGGGGGTGATATTGTTCATATCGTGTCTTTTTATTTTTGAGTATGTACAGTCTCTTCATCGATTTTCCCTTTTGTACACTCTACTATACTAAGGATTACTTGATCCTATTGCAAAGCCCGAACGGCATGCACCTGAAGGCATAAGTGTTGAATGGACATGTGAATGTGGTCTTCTCCTGGTCCTCAGGGGCTCTGGCTACCTGGTTGTAGCCTGAGTACCCGTCAAGCAAATAGAACTCTTTCCCTACGAGTCTCTCCAAGATCTGATCGATAAAAGGTAAGGGAAAGTGGTCTTTCTTGGTCGCAGCATTCAGGCGCCTGTAGTCGACACAGACGCACCACGATGTGGGTACTCGTGTCGCGATCTCTACCCCTCCTCTTCGGTGACCATCTGAATTCCCGACTTCTTTAGGACAACATGAAGTGGGGCCACCCACTTGGAGTTAGATATAGGGTATATAAACCCTACCTTGCACCATTTCTCAATCTCTTTCTTCCCCACTTCACATAGATTGGGGTTAAGTCTCCTCGGGAACTCACAGGAAGGTCTCACGCTATTCTCAGTAGAAATAAGGTGCGAGCAGAGAGCGGGATGATCCCCATGAGATCCGACACTGTCCAGCCTATTGCTTTGCAGTTCCTCTCTAAGACCTCTAACAACCTAGACTCATGTTCTAAAGTCAAGTTTGAGCTAATGATAATAGGATATCTCTCTTTGGGCCCTACAAGAAAAGCATACTTGAGTATAGGAGGTAGTGATTTTAGTTTTGGCAAGGTGGTGTCATCAAGCAAATCTGGTTGAACTGAATTTGGTTATGTATTGCATGAAGGTAGGCTAAGCTGCGTAGTACTCGCCACCAAATCAAAAGTATCAAGAGTCGGATCGCCAAAGAAACATGGTAAATCGGCCAAAGCCATGTTCGACTCAACATCTATGTCCCATGATTGTTCCGAATGGATGGAATTGACATGTCCAAATGGATCTCTATGTCATCACAGGAGGTAGATGCATCTCTAACAAGATCAGGCAGCACCTAGCAAACTGCATCATCCACAATGTCCTTTCTAGATGAAAGGGTCTCGCTCTTTCCTGAAGTAATTTGTCCCCAAATCCCAACAGTGCTAATCAGTCTGCAATCTACCTCTGAAGATGAGTACTCTATGCTACTCTCTGAATCGGGTCACTGCACTTGGTTTGCTTCATCTCAAGGTTCAATTCTCCAGCTGGAGAACAAAACTTCATCATTCCCATACCATAATCAAAAGTTGTGCATGCGGTCCTAAGGAAGGGCCGCCCCAGAATGATATGAGATTCTCTCCAATGATTGGGAGTCTCCATGTCCAAGACTGTGAAGTCAACTTGATAGTTTTGCCCCTCAATCGAGATAACTACATTCTTCACTTTTCCCTTAGGTCTCTTCACTGAACAATCTGCAAATTGGAGTAAAGCTCTAGATTTGTGAAGTGATCCCAAGTCCAATTTCCGATATAAGGCTAAGAAGAGTAAGTTGATGGAAGAACCGTTATCCAAAAGTGTGAGTGCAAACGCGATGCCATCAATATAACTCTCCAAATAGTGAGTACCCATGTCTTGCTTTTTCCTTGGCAATGTCTGATTCTTGAGACAATATGTTGTGTCTACTGACAAGACGTGTGCCTTTACATATTGGTTCTCTTTCTTCCTACTAACCCTAGTATGTGTGCATCTCACCTTAAGGTATTTCTGGAATGCAGGATGGTTAGCCACATAGTCATCAAATGGCACCTTTATAGTGATTTTTTCATTACAAAACCGTGCCATATTGGGGTCATATTTCTGAATATTTTTGAAGCACTTTCCTGCAGTAAGAGCACTGGGGAAAGGGATTGAAGCTAGGGAAACAGAAGATGAAGAGCCTGAATCATGAACTGAAAGATCATTCTTGGCATTAACGGAAACAATGTTCTTCATACATGAATCTTTTTTGTGCATCGTTGAATCAAAATAAAAACTATCTACTATAGGTTGTGGAAAAGAAGCTGGAGTAGTATCCACCACAATCGGAGATGCAAGGTCCGTCATATACTCAGAAGTGTATCCATGTTGTCGATGCTGCATACACACTCTCCTTCTCTTCTTGGCTCCCTGAGTAGATATCCTAAAATGGTGTTGATGGGGCTCCAGAAAATAATGCCTCTCCTCCTCGTCCTCTGAAGACTCCTCAGGTGGAACTCTAGAGATGCCCCTCCTCATGTCCCTTGCTTGGTTAGGTGCGGTCACGGTCCTTCTGCTCCTGAGTGACATGTTATTAGCATCATCACACAAAAGAATCTCATGTTCAGACCTAGGAGAAGCTGAATAGTATACTTGACCAAAGTCCTGCTGAGAACCAGATCGATTCAGGCTATTAGGGTTAGCCTGAACTTGGGCTGGAATTGGGGTAGAGGGTGCAGTCTGCTCGTCTCACCATCTGGACAGGCGGTTGACATCCACCCGTAAGTCGTGAATTTCGTTCCGGTAGGAATGGAGCTCATCGAGTATCTGTTGTTGTGTGTCCACGAGACTAGACGAAGAAGGAAGGGGATATGCTTAGGAAGAAGAACGTGATGACTGGCCCTGCTGGACAGCGTACTATCTTTGTTGGTGTTGCTGGGGTGTCTGCTGAAATTGCAGGCCCTGCTGGCCTGCCTAGTAATGGCCCTGTCGGCCATAATGCTGGTACTGCTACCGCTGCTGCTGGGTGGCTGGAATCCAAGGCTCTTCTGTGAAGGAGGTGGTACGGAGGTGAATGTGGTATTGTGAAAGGTCGGGGGATGATGGCAGGTCTGTCGGTCTTCCGTACTTCCTTGGCTGGCAGTGTCCTAAGTATACCATACTCCATTCACCTCCCAAACTGGTGGAGGCTCCTCATGAACTGTATCTGCTAATGGAGGTGGTTGTTGGAAAGAGTGGGCATAGGACTGGTCCTGCTCCCACGGGTGGGGTTGTCCTGACACCAACTGCTCCTGAATATGGTGAACTCGGTATACAGGAGTAGCGGGTGCAGTCACGACGGGTATCCTTATCTTAGATACCTTCTCAGTCAATTCCTCCATCTGTTTTGGAAGTTTTGAGACGCTCCAGTCTAACTCTCCAATCCTCCTGTCAATCTTCTCGACTATTGTAAGCTTGTCCGCAAGGAGTCCCATGCTAGGGATTAGGTCCTGAGAGAGATCGACTATAGCTGATTTTCCCCCTCCAAATAAGAGTGAACTGGGGGACGATGTATAGGCCATGCTGGCTATCTGTGAGCAGTTGGTTTCATCCATCTGCTCGAATACCTTCCAGATGGTATCCGATCTTTGTGATGTATAGCTACCTCCACAGGCAACGCTCACTAAACCCTGCATCTCATGGTTGAGACCAGTGAAGAATGACTGGACCAAGATGTTGTGATCTAGATTATAATAGGGACACTTTTGCAAGATGTCCTTGAATCTTTGCCAAGCATCACAAAAGGCTACATGGGGTAATTGGGAAAAACTCGTAATACGCGTCCTCATCATGTTAGTCCTACTCAAGGGGTAAAACTTCTTCAGAAATAGGTCCTTGAACTGTGCATAAGTGGTGAATGTGACTCCAAGATTTTTCACCCAGTAGTCAGCTTTTCCACCCAAGGCAAATGGAAGGGCTGTGAGCCTAATATAATCCTGGCTAACAATAGGATGTCTAAGGTTAGCAAATACGAGCTCGAAGTCCCTTAGGAATGCATATGGTTCCTCAGAAGCATTCTCATCAAAGTATGGCATCAGGTTGAGAAAATGCGGCTTCAACTCAAAATCGACTGTGGGTTCGGCCGGACACAAGTAGTTCTGAATTCTGTACTGTTTGGGGTTATACACCGCATCCATTGATGGTTAAACCCCAACATTGAGTTGTCTTAACTGAGCTCTGAGAAGTGTGTGATGCTGCTCAGATGCAGCTAATCTGGCTAGTACCATTCTCATCAGGTCTTCAAGGTTTTCTTCTTCCCCTTCTTTCTTCTTTTGAAGCACTTTACTTGAATCTTCTTTAGGGCCTGAATCATCAATATGGTTCTGATTAGTAGAGCATTCATGAATGAAGATATTCTCATCGAGGTGAAGGTCTTCCTCGGTGAGGTGGGAGGAGAGAAAGGGAATGGTTTGAGAGTAACCATCCCGTGCGTAAGTGATCCTGGGCTCAAGAAGGTCATGAGTCCTGGTTGTCCCAAGTTGCGTTTGGACCTTTGAAGATGTACTTTTTGGAGGGTTCAACGAGAGATTCGCAAAATCCGAATAAATATACCCACAATTAGTCATTTTCGATGTCAAAAGAACCGATTAGAAAACGATATTCAGTAAGGCGCTAGTTCTACGGTGCATGTAAATGTGCGAGTAAACTCACACAATACACACACAATTCAAACCCTCAATTTCACCAACTCAACACGTGATGGTCGTAAAGGTTCGTCCGAATTATCTGGTCAATTTTAATTGGTGATAAATACAATCTTGGAAAGATTAACGAGTTGTTAGGTGCCCGTATTTTCCTACATACTGGTCATGTTCTTATTACTAGTTGGTCCTACTTTCAGCCAGTATAGGAGTAAGTACAGACCACATAAATACGGCTACCCATTCCTTGAGGACTAAGGCATCTTATAAACCTCCCACTCTACTAAGGAAATCCGGACTATTTATCGGCTACCCGTAGATCCTCACTGAAAAGTAGCTAATAGCCTAAAAAGAAAGAACCAGTAGTATGTAAGAAATGCTGGCTTGGCTCTATCCTAGTGTCGTCTCTCTCTCACTTGCAAGTAAATCAAACAATGAGGACTTTATGCACCGGTGAACAGGGGTTCTTTTTATTCCAATTTTTTAATCGACATGCTCAATTCATTCCTAATTTTAAAGTTAGGTTATCACTTGAAAATTAATCTGAACACAACAAGGCACGCCTACCGTTCAGTCCCAATTTCCTTTCCGACCTTAAGTTGTAAAATAATAGGGGAATCAAAAATCAGAATGCAAACATAAAACGATGATGCATGCTCAGAAGAAGGTATACTTACAGTGAATCCCTACACTCTCCATGCGTTAAAAAATTCGTGGGTCCCTTTGAAATTATTTAGCAGATTGGAAAAGTTGCATATATACTTGCGCTTCCTCCACATCTTTCGGCAATACATGATGCTTTTCATGTATCAAATCTGAGAAAATATATTAAGGATCCTAAGCACAAGATAAATATGATGATCTGCATGTTGAGCCAGACTTGACAGACCAAGAAATACCTATGGAAATACTAGATAGAGATATCAAGAAGTTGAGGAATAAAGAGGTGCCTCTAGTAAAAGTATTGTGGCAGAACCAAGAGTTTGAAGAATCCACATGGGAACCTGAGGCGAAAATGAGATAGAAATACCATTATTTGTTTTAGTAATAACAATATGTGTTGTATATATTTTTAAATGAAATGGAGTTCATTCTCTTTAAGGTTGATATGGTTTCAATCCTATTTAATGTTGTTATGTCATCATTATAAGTCTCGAGGATGAGACTTCCGTTAGGATTGTTATAATTGTAAAGCCTTGAACCTAGCATCTCTCGAATCATGTATCATAAGATATGGTTCGTCAAAAGGAAACCAACAGAATTTATATCGTGTAAATCGGACTTTGTTTCGAATTGTTATGATTTTCAGAAGAAAGAGAAGTGAGGAGGCTCAAGATGTCATTAAACATTAATGATTGTCATTAAGATTGATTAATCATGATTAAGGAAACTAATGATGGATCAAGGACTATTAATCAACATTAGCAAACACTAATCATAGATCAGCAGAAGTTAAGCGTAAGTCACGAAAGTTAAATTATGATTAGCAGGAGTTAAATCATGATTAGACAAAGTTAATCGCGATTAGCTCTATTAAGCATCATTATCGAATCCAGAATATTCTGGAAAGTTATAACTTAAGCCCTATGTTTCGGATAAGCTTTGGACAAAACCTTGGGCCTCTAACCACGGTTAAGGGATAAACCATGGTTTACTAACCATGGTTAGCGATTTTCTGGAGCCTATAGATAGCCCCCCACCCATTCATTGTCTACAATTTCCATTACCACCACTACCTCGGGGGCTATGGTCGTGAGGTAAGGAGGAGGAGAGGGAGGTGGGGAACGAGCGTTAGCGAAGCGCTATCAAGAGAACAAGGACGAGAAAGGTACGATTCTCTTCTAGTTGGCTTCGTTTCAATTCATGTTCTTTTCCAGTTTGGTTTTCGATTCATCTTCCTTTTCGATTTATTTTCTGTTATAGTTTGAGGAGAAATCTATGTAACACCCTACTTAGGTGAGGGTGGCTATGTACGTCAGTGAACCATGCGATTCGTCATACCTTCACTCACCTAAGATGCATGTTGTCTACAAATTCTCCATCGCTTGCAGTTTGATTATATTCTTTCAGTTTCGTTGTTGTTTTCCTTTCGATTGATTTTATAGAGGAAACTCTTTTCATTTTTATTTCGAATTATATCCGATATAAGGGGAAACTCTACTGAAATTTTCGTAGAAATATGTCCCGATATAAGGGGAAACTCTGCTGAAATTTTTATAGAAATATATCCCAATATAAAGGGAAATTCTGTCAAAATTTTCATAAAAATATCACCCCGTATAAGGGGAAGTTCTACCAAAATTTTGAGAGAAATCATGTTCTTCGCGTTCTTCATGTGTTCTTCGCGTTCTTCATACGTTCTTTGCGTTCTTAGCATGTTTTTAACATTTTTTATATGAAAATGAAATTCGATCGTTTCAGGAGCCTTAAATCATCCTTTCTAAAATGAAACATGATAAAGCACTGCATACGTGAGAGAGAGATCAATTAGGTAACGAAATCGTTCCTTTTGCTGTTGGGTTTTCATACGAGATTATCGAAATTCCTGATTTTATGTTCTTCGATATGAAGAACCCTAAGTTTAGCTATTTTTGAGAAAATATGAAAAGCTGCTTTATGATTCCCACTAAAATAAGGTTTAAGCATCGAATTGATGAAGTGTTGGAAAGATAGGGTTTGGGAGTTAACATAAGCATAAATATGAGTATATATAGATATGAATTATATATATGTGGATCTATACTCAATATTGAGTAATATGCAAATCGAAGGCCTAACGGAAGAATTACATCATGGGAATTGATGTGTATTAAGTTGGATCCTGAAAAGGATCGTGTGTCATGTTAAGGATGACTGGGAGTAGAACTACAGGTTGGGCATGCAACCTGTAGGTTTGTCAGAAGGAACCTGTATTGGCACCCTACCTAGGTTGTACATGGTTGCCTTATTATGATAAGTGCACACGAAATAAATAATTTGCAACATGTGATACCGAGTGCCAATATCTGCAGGTTGAACGACAGAAGATGTAGTCATGCCATGTGGAGGCATTGGTGGTTGGATAGCAGCTGGGTCACGATAACAAGTATTTAAAGCCGCTAGGTTATATAATTAAATGTTAGCCTGAGGTTTTAAGTAACCGAGTCCTCGAGGATGGTGTGGTCCTTTATTTGCTAGGCTGAGGGCTTGAGACCCTGATTAATAAAGGAAAAGGAAATTGTCAGGGTAGTATTAGAGGATTGGTTGAGGCGACGTGAGGCGGCATAAGCTTACTAGATCAACGAAATCTCCAATCCTGAATGAGAAGGAATGAAACTTTTTATGATAATAAATTTTGAAAAATTACATAATTTGTTTGTTTTTCTCTTCTTCGTTACTTAGCATTCGCTAATTGTTATCCTATGATGTATGGAAAACCCGACAGGTGTCGGTGAGCCATCGCACGGACTTTAATAATCCAGCCAACTAACATAGTCATCCAGCCAGCCACCGGATCTTTATTCTGTAATGTAGTAAGTAATCTTTTTGTGCGTTATATTCCAGCTGATGTACATTTAAATGATCATAGTAGGATAATGTATCATGTGAACTTTATTTTGTGAACGGAAAAGTGTTGAAATACTTCCTTCTGAGTATTTTTAACTGCAGTTTGTTCTGAATATTAGTTATGATTGCTTAATAAATTATTGCTGAGTAACTAGATCCAGATATGGGAGGATCCGATGGCCTGGAATTGGGGTCGCGATAAGAATAGATAAATCAGTAACCTCCCACATAAAAAGAAATACGAAGGAGCACCTCACATCCATTGCCATAACTTTGATCAAGAATTTGATCGTACTCTTCTCGATTGCGATTCCACTAATCTCATGCCTTCCTTTTTACTAGTTGAATTTCAGTTAGGACCTCTTAAAACAACCAGAATGATCCTTCAGTTTGCTGATAGATCGATTAAGAGGCCAAGAGGCATTTTAGAGGACGTTATTGTAAGGGTGCAGGGAATGAAATTCCCTGTTGATTTTTTTGTCATGGATATGAACACACCTACACTATTACTCCATACCCCGATCATACTAGGTCGACCGTTCCTCCAAACGGCCGAAGTAGCAGTTGACTATGGTACTAAAGAGATCATCTTCCACTCTCACAGTGACAAGGTGAAAATTGAGACGATCTTTGATCCTAAACCATCACCGCCACCACCAGCAGATGAGATAGAGAAAGTTATCAGAGCCAAATGACTGTGATTTTCTTACTGAATTCCAAGAGACAGATCTTTTCACTGATTATATAGATACCTAGGAGTTCCTTTCTAAAAAGGACTCTATGGAAAGCACAGTCGATATGAGTTCCTGTGGTGGTCCAATTGAGCTAGTTGATGATGGGCAGTTTGAGCTGATTTCTGATGATCAATCTGAGTCTTTGAGGCACTTTCTGATATTCCTTTGACACATTTTTCTAAGATTATTGATGATAGACCTCATTCTGAGAGTTCTGAGCTACAGATATCAGAACCATTCGTTGAATTTCCTAAGTTATGCACAGATGAGAGACATCTTTTTGAGATTATTGCTTAGATATCTGAACCATTAATTGATAAGAATGTTGAACACCTTGATGAGCCCCTCCTTTCTGAGCAGAGTCATTCATTTCAGATCTATCGGCTATTCTACTTGTTGAGCCGTTAGTAGCCAAGGTGGACAGTCCACATAGTACAGATAACATATCATCTAGCAGTACAACAGCAAAGGTTATTATAGAGCCGATTCATACCCCACCTGAGCTCAAGGCTTTACCATAAACGTTGAAATATGCCTTCCTTGCGGGTCCCTCCCAAGTGTTTCCAATCATCCTCAGCTTGCAGTTGACCGCTGAACAAGAATCTCATGTGCTAGAGGTTCTTGAGAGAAACCACAAGGCCATAGGATGGAATATCTCATATCTCCATGGGATTAATCTAGCTTTGTGCTCGCATCATATCTTACAAGAGGATGACCATAAACCCTATCGTGAATGTCATCGTCATCTAAATCCAAATCTAAGGGAGGTTGTCATGAAGGAGATCAGAAAATAGTGTGATGCTGGCTTTATATATCCCATTTCAGATTCCAAATGGGTCAACCCTTTACATGTGATCTTGAAGAAATCTAGGATTATGATCGTAAATAATGATGGTGGTGAGGAGATTCTGACCTGGGTACCTACGTCGTGGTGTGTTTGTGTAGATGAGCAACGCTTGAACTCGACTACCATTAAGGATCACTTTCCACTACCCTTTATTGATCAGATTACTGAGAGATTGGTAGGGAAAGAGTTCTTTTGCTTCTTGGATGGGTACTTGGGATACAACCAAGTTGTTATCGCTCCTGAGGATCAGGAGAAAACTACTTTCACTTGTCTATTTGGCACCTACGGCTTCAGACAAATGCCCTTTAGATTGTGTAATGCCCCTGCTACATTCCAAAAGGTGTATGTTGGCCGTTTTTGCCGACATGGTGGGTAGTTTCCTTGAGGTCTTCATGAATGATTTCTCGATCTACATGGATAGTTTTGACACATGTCTTGCTCATTTCGACTGAGTTCTTCAATGTTGTTGTGACATAAACCTAGTGCTCTCGTTGGAGAAGAGTCACTTTATGATTACTAATGGGATTGTATTGGGCCATGCCATCTCAAAACATGGTATGGAGGTTGACCTGGCTAAGATTTATATGATTTCCAAGTTAGAGCCACTATAGAATTTGAAGCAGTTGAGATCATTTCTAGGACATGTAGGATTCTATAGGTGATTCGTAAAGGACTTCAACAAGATCGCAAGACCTTTGGCTGAGCTTATGTGCAAGGAGAGTGATTTTGTTGTCGATGAGAAAGTCCTCCTTGCATTCAGTCAGATAAAAAGAAATGGTTACTAGTGCTCCTGTCTTATAGCCACCAGATTGGTCTCTTCCCTTCGAGATCATGACAAACACCTCAGATTTTGCAGTTGGAGCTGTTCTGGGACAAAGAAGGGATGGGATACCATTTTCTGTACACTATGATAGCAAGACTCTAGATGAAGCACAATGAAATTATACAGTTACAAAGAAGGAGATGTTAGAGGATGTGTTTTTGCTAGAGAAGTTCAGATCTTACCTCATCGGTTCACACGTTATTGTATACACGTATCACACTGCCATACGATACTTGCAGGCAAAGAAGGATGCCAAACCATGCCTTATCAGATGGATCCTTCTTCTCTAGGAATTTGATTTAGAGATACGAGATAAACCTGGAGTGAAAAATGTTGTGGCAGGTCACCTTTCCCGTATCACAGATGCAGAGACCTCTGAGTAGAACATGATCCCTATTTATGAAACCTTTCCAGATGAGGCCATTTTGTCTGTGAACTCACTCCCATGGTATGCGGATATTGTTAACTATCTTGTCTTCCTGAAAGTTCCACAAGAATGGCTGAAGTACACGGTAGACAAATTTTTATCAGAGCTTCATTATTACTGATGGGAGGATCCGTACCTATTTCGTGAGGGCGCAGATTGTATCTGGAGAAGGTGCATTCCTAAGGAGGAACACACCAGTGTACTTGAGCATTGTCACAAACTAGAATCTGGTGGGCATCATTCGGCCACGGCATCAAAGGTTTTACATAGTGGCCTATGGCGTCCCACATTGTTTAGGGATGCTACAAAGTATGTTCGAGTTTGTACTGACTGTAAGAAAATGGGAAGAACCGTTGGTTCCAAAGATACCATGCCCCTAAGATACATATAGATTTCTGATGTTTTTTATGCTTGGGGCATAGACTACATCAGCCCATTTCCTATCAGTCAGGGATTTCAGTACATGCTCGTCGTGGATTATATTAGTCGATGTGTGGAGGCTATCCCTTCCCAAGTCGCAGATAGTCGTACCGTGTGTTCCTTTCTCAAGGACCACACTATTGTGAGTTTCGGTATTCCTATAATACTGATTTCAGATGGGGGAAGCCATTTCATTAATAGATAAGTAAAGAAGCTTGTGAAGGAGTACGCCATTGAGCACATAGTTGTGTCTCCATACCACCCTCAAACTTATGGCTTGGCAAAAATTTCAAATAGGGAGATCAAGATGATATTGCAAAAATTTGTACGTCCAAATAGAAAGAACTTGTCCCAGATGCTTGATTCGGTTCTATGGGCTTATCAGACGACGTACAAGTCTCCTTTGGGTATATCTCCGTACCGATTGGTGTATGGAAAGCCTTGCCACCTGCAAGTAGAATTAATTCACAAATATTTATGGGCACTCCGTGTATGCAATCTTCATTATGAGAAGGTAGGAAAGAGCGGGAAGTTGGATTTGAATAGATTACTGGAATTCCGATACTTTGCATATGATAACTCACTCATGTATAAGGAGGAAGTCAAGCGTTGGCATGATAAACACATTCAAAGGAAGACTTTCTCTCCTGATCAGAAAGTTTGGTTATTTGACACTAAGTTTGAAACAGTTTCTGGAAAAATTGAAAAGCAAATGGTTAGGCTCGTTCATCATGAGAGCTGTGTGTGACAATGGGAGTATTGTCATATCTGAGTTGTCATCTGACACACAACTATTTGTTGTGAACAGACAGTTGCTGAAGCTATATCTAGATCATGATACATTCTTATCCGTCATTGATTCTGTATCTATGGTATGAAAAGATGATCTTTTGATTCCATCTTTTGCGTTTGATACATGAGCTGACAACCTTTTGTATGTCCTTTCATTTCATTCTTTCTTCTCCGGTGTTATCATTCACTCCTTTTCCATGTGTACATATGCTATACTTAGGATGTGCTTTATCCTAAGTATAGGGGGGTGAATGATTTGTGTTTTTCATATTCATCATGTTCATCACTCATGTTAAGTATGGGGTGATGTTGTTCATATCGTCTCTTTTGTGTTTTTATTCTTCTATTCCCTCAATTATCCCGCAACTTGTTGATATTCTATACTTAGGTCTGTTCTACTCTAAGTATAGGGGGCAACTCGAGTTGTTAAGTCCATACATTCTCTTCATCGGTTTTTTCCATTTGTATAGTCTTCTTTACTTAGGATTATTTGATCCTAAGTATAGGGGGGATCACCGACTTCTATTCTTTTCATCTTTTCTTTTGAGTCGTTGTAGCATAGGAGCCTTTTCACTTTTCTATACTTAGCATGAGTTATGTCTTCCTTTGTCGCTCTCTGATCACTACGAGGACATAGTTCGAGCTACGTATGGGAGGGGTGTCGTATATATTGTATATATACTTTAGACATAACTCATACTTTTAATATGATTATTTTGGGGATATGTATATAAATTCATAAAATCCATGTGTATGTGTGTATATACTTTTATCACCTTTCAAAAAAACAAACAAAAACAAAAAAAACAAAAAAAACAAACAAACAAAATCCTTGTATGTACTTGTATATATTTTACTACCCCTTTTTCCTTTAAAAAAACTAGAAAACCAAAAGTCTATAAAAAAATTTGCATAATTAAAATTTAAAAATAAATAAAATAAACTCTTGTAACATATGCATCATTTTTCCATTCTTTTCAAAAATAAATACAAAAAGTTCAAAATTAGAAAATTGTTTAAAAAACTGCTTTCTTTTTTCATATTTCTTGCATTAAGGATAGTATTGACGTTTAAACTAAGTCTGGAATAAAATTGAAGAATGGAGCTTAGTTGGGCCTTAATCCACTTAATTTCAGAGGAACCTTATAAGAACTGGAGTTAAGACTTTTCAGGTCCTAGTGCCTTAATCCTTTCAGTCCATAAGACTATGTTCACAAATCATCTTGATTAGTCTCAGTACAATATTTTACAATACACGCATGATTCTTTCATATCGTGGATTATCTTGGACAAGCACTCTACGCATAGCCCTTCATGGAGGAGGTAGTGAAGAGGTAGAATCTTTTGGCTTGGAGTAGCGTAAGAGGGTAGTACTTATAGGCGGAACCTCTCGTCTTCCTCTAGGGAGGGTTGTGCATCTCAACCTGATCTAGTAGCATTGAGGTCTAAAGACAGGATGCTGTGGGGTTGCAATAATGCTTCAAAAGAGGGATAGTCTACTAGCTCAAGAGGAAAAACTCCTTACGTACATGTTGCACCTTGTATATATTTTCAAAGAGAGAGACAAAGAGAGAGAGAGAGAGAAAATGCAGAATCTCCAAAAGTGGACAGAGCTGAAAAATGCCTATTGGAGTGTACATACAAGGATAAATAAAGGGGGAAAAAGAAATAATAAGAGCTCTAAAGTCAAAATTTTGTAAGCTTGCAGCTGGATGACTTGGCTACACTGGTCATGCATTCAAGGATAGGTAGCTACACTGGTTTTTATCCATTCATTTCTCCATCTCCTCTTCTTGAGCTGGTTGTACTTGAAATTAGAAGGGAATATCCCCGCTCCTCGAGGAGAGAGTTGCTAAATCGGGGGACTAGAGTTATCTTCTTTGCTACTTTTGATATGGGGAGCTATATTTCACTTACACAGTACAAGTAAAGACTCGTAGTCATAAGAATTTATGTATGTAGACTTTTCTGATCTGACTATTGAGGAGACCTGAATAGGAGTCTTGTGGAACTTAGAGGCTGTTAGGTTTAAAATCCATTTCCCATTAAGGTTTCACCACACTAAGAATCCAAAGGTCTGACAGAGCTCCATACTACAATTTTATTCTAGACTTGGTTTAAATGTCAATATTATCCTGAAATATGCACATGCAAATGCAAGAAATATGCAAAAAGATGGTAGAATTTTTTTAAACAATTTTCTAATTTTGAACTTTTTTATGGTTTTTTGAAAAGAAAGAAAAATGATGCATATGTGAAGAGAGATTTTTTTATTTATTTTAAATTTCAATTATGTAAAATTTTGTAGACTTTTGGTTTTCCAGATTTTTTAAAAGGAAAAAGGGTTAGTAAAATATATACAAGTATATACAAGGATTTTTTTTGTTTGTTTGTTTATTTTCTTTGTTTTTTATGTTTGTTTATTTTTTTTGAAAGATCATCAAAGTATATATACACACACGTGAATTTTACAAATTTATATACATATCCCCAAAATAATCATATTTAAAGTACGAGCTTTGTCTAAAGTATATATACAATATATATGATACCATTCCTGGTCGATCAGATCAAAGTATATATACAATATATACGACACCATTCATATTAAAAGTATGAGTTATGTTGTTGTAGTATAGTGGTAACTATTCCTGCCTGTCACGCGGGTGACCCGGGTTCGTTCCCCGGCAACGATGCCATTTTGTTGAGAGATAATCTCGAGGATTAGTTATTAATGATATAAATTTGTCGTTGCGGTTCCCAAAATTCCCGACTCAAATAAACAATTTTTTTTCTTTCTCAAGCCAATAAAATTTATTACAAGAATAATGAAGCAAGAGAAATTTTCCTACTTATTTACCTATATAGCTAACATGATCGAACTCAGGGAGGCTACAATTCCTGAGAGTTATTCAAAAAATTAAAAAAATAATTTAAAGAAAAAGAAATCATAATGGCAAACTATTATGGCTTTTGTAGTGCTTTTCATCTTTTTAATTTTTAAATTTTTTTATTTCTATTTTTTTAAGATTTTCAAATTTTTAATTATTTTAATTTTACAAATTTTCTATTTTAAAAAACGATCATTTTCAAAACAAATTCATGCACAACAGAAATGTAATTTCTTTTTGTATACTTCAAATATAACAAAAATGCTCAAAATGTGTTAAGAATTTTTTTTGTGTTTTTATGATTTCTTTGTTTTTTTTATAATTTTTTAAATACTTTTAGATTTTCTAGGATTTTTAAATGAATAAAAATAAGGGAAAATGCAAATAGTGAGCACACGGAACTTTTTCGCAATTTAATAATATGAAATAAAATCAAAAATTGCGAAAATTATTTTCCTATAAACTAAAGGATATTATCTACACAGGAACTGAAATCACTATTTTTATATTTTTATAATATTTTATGATTTTTATAAGATTTTTAATATTTTGCATCTTTTTGGGTTTTATAAATAACTAATGCATGAAAATTAGAAATTTTTTAAACACAGCAATAGAAAATCAATCTAAGATTTTTGGAATTTTTAACACAATAATCGAAATTTTTATGAATTTTTCAAGTTCAGACAAAGAAAATGATGTATGTTTTGATTTTTTTAAAATATCAAATGAAGATAAAATGCGATAATAAATTATACTATAAAGAGGCAAACATCAGAGGCTTGACATGATTTTTTCAAAATTTATTGAGCAATAAAAATATTTATTTCAATGAAAAGAAGCATGTAAATTAGAGTATGGAAAATAAGGACTGAAATGTAAATATTCGAAGTTTTTGCATGAAAAATCAATCGGAAATAAAGTGTATAAAAAAATGCAAATTACCTAGTGAAACGTGTTATGCACGTGATATGGCTTTGGTAGGGTTTGTTTTACAATTTCAAATATGTTGGCGGATATCTTCGTAATTTGCCCAAATTTTTTTAATAATCCTCTGTTAGGGCTCTTCGTTCCATTTCGTTCTCACACAGGGGAAGGGGGCACCGCCCCTCCTCTTTTGTCTTCAACCCACAAGCTACGGGTGGTTGGCATGTATGCTGCTTCTAGGAGAGCGACAATGTCAGCGCGGATGCGGACTGGATGACATAGGGGCGCAGCCGGTGGGTGGTCGGTGAAAACCTCCTGCGCGCAGACTGGAAGGTGGCGCGCGCATGGAAGGAGGCTTCGTCCAGGCATGGCATAGGACGGTCGGTGATGCTCCTCCTAGATCGAAGTGCAGGCAGAGGATGTTGCGCGAGGACGACAAGTGGAGTCACGTATGGATGTGGCTCCAAGAGTAGGAGCGGTGGCACGGGTTCTTGCATAGGAGGTGCTTGGTGTAGTGGTGAAGAGAGCTATCTATCGTGGTGGTAGGCGAAGGGAGCATGCGTAGGAGGTTTGGTGCTGGGCGACACATGCCTCGCGATGGAAGTGTTGCGGCGTGCCGTGGAGCGGGGCCTTGTGCGGGATGGATGCGGGAGTCGCGACTGGACGATGGTGGAGATGCAGGTGACCGCGGTAACAGGGGAGACGACCGTGTGTGCCTCTGGTGAAGGAGCAGAGGCGGTCATCCAAATAATTTTTTAATTTTATTTTGCTTGCAACTTTATTTTTTTTGAAACTGTAGCTGTGTTTTTGTAGTTTTTTTCAAAAGTATCAAATGTAATTTTATTTGATTTTTTTTTGAAAATTCTATACCTGTAATGAAAAATAGATAGAATATGACTCGAGCAAGACGGCTCGATCCACAATCAAAATAGGAATCAGTGGGCGAATACGGATCCGATGAGATGGGAGAAAGATCCGGAGATCTGACCACCATGCGTGATCGGATATGAGTAGTCGTGAGAGATAGAACGTGAAATGTAGGGATCTTAATGTGAGTGAAAAATCAGATCAGATAAGAATCAAAGATGATGAGGATAATTAACTGCGATTAAAATCTACAAATTAAAATTGAGAAAATGACAACAAAACAAAAATACAAATTTCACTAAGATTAACCTAGATGGAAAAAATGAGAAATAAAATATGGATCTCACCGTGGGAGCAGATGAATGCCGTGATGGCCTCGATGAAGGCCGACTCCTTATCACCAGACTACTCGGAGGCTAGGCACCCTTCTTCGACATGTTGGCTCTAAGAGAATAGGCTCCTCTCACCAAAGATTGATCAAGAGAAACAAGAAAGAGAGGAGCTCAATAAAAAGGAGAAGAATCAAAAAGGAAAATATGTACCAAAAAGGAAAGTGTTTAGTGGATAATTAAATAAATAAAATAAATTACTAAATAATAAATTAATTAGAAATGAAATTCCTAATTAAATAAATAATTAAAATAATTAATTTGCAAAAATTAATTAGCCACCTTAATGGTGGTTAGTAAGGTATAAAATCAAATCTTATATACATGGTAGGTTTTACAATCAAATAAATAAATAAATAAATTAATAAAAATTTTGTAATTATATTAATTTATTTATTAATGTTAGATAATATTTTTTTGTAATTTTTATATAAGGAGGTTAATTTTATACATATCATGTATACATAATGCATATTATACACTGGTACAAATAAGGAAATAATTTTATATAAAAAAAATATTAATTTTTTTTACTTTAAATTACAGTAAACCATATTTACAATTATTTAAAATATAATATGTACAAAAGTAAAAATAATAAATACAATAAAAATAGTGAAAATGCACAAACCACCCCAGAAAACTGATTGTTCATCCGTAACTCCAAAAATTATGAAATCAATAGCCATTTTAATAATAATTTAATTTAGAATACAATGGAAGTGAGTTTGATTTAATTTGAGGTCATATGGAGCCAGAATTGGTCTTTCAATTATCGCTTTACGGCTTTTTTCAAGTCTGGTTGCTTTTATTGTGTATATGATTTTATTTTGCAAATTTTTTTATTATTTAGGGAACATTTTTATTCACAACTTTTGTTTTGAAAATTATTCAATTTGAGGTCAATTTATGTACAAAATAAAATAGTGTAAATATACAAATATACACAGAAAACTATTTACAACACACTTTTTTGGATTTTCTGATTAAGGACCCTATCTCCCCCTGCTTTATTCTTGATCGATCAGGCCAAGTCTTGACCTTTACTCGGGGTTCAGGTCAGCCTATATCTATTACAGATATACACTCTTCTTCTTCTTTTTATTTTCTTTATTTTCCCTTTATTTCTTTATTTACTTATTTTAGGTTAAACTAACAATATATGTACAATATTACACAGATGCAAGTTAGTAAGAATATGGAGTTAGTATTATATACATGTGTTATAAGGGATTTTAAGCTAAAATAAATGAATAAAGATGATGAAATGCAGATTCATCAATAGGCTTTAAACCCATTTCCCATTAAGGTTCTGCCACAGTAATAATCCAAAGGTCTGACTAGCTCCTTACTACAATTTCAATAAGATATATTTAATACTCAATATTGTTCTAAGTTCTTTTTTTCCTTTATTCTTTTATTTTTCTTTTATTCACTTATTCTATCAAATAATTGTTTGCGAAGGGACTAGCAAAGATAAATCATATGGGGATGATGAATATGCAATTCATCCTCTTTATTCATTTATTTTAGCTTAAATCCCTTATAGAACACATGTAAGTATCACTAATTTCATTCCTTTACTAACTTACTATTGTATAAATATTGTATATTTATAACTATTTTAACTTAAAATAAATAAATAAATAAAGGAAAAATAAAGAAAATACAATATTGTATATATGTAACATATACATGCTGAATCAAACCCCGAGAGAAGGTCAATACTTGACGTGATCGCATAGGAATAAAGTAGGGGAGATAAGGCCAAAAACTCCAAAAAATCAAGAAATACATTTATCACTTGTAATTGTTCATCACATGTACATTATTGTCTATAATATATAATTCTTCCATTATTTTATTCATTACCAAATTCTTTATAAATAAAAATTATTTCTTCCTGAAAATTGTGCATTAAATTTTGTTGTAAATAAGAAATAATAATTGTAAATAAAAAGTTGTAAATAAAATCACTTTCATAAAGACGCAAAGTACAAAATTGCACAATCAATATCATCCCCACCTGAACTCCAAATTCATCAAACTCACTTTCATTGTACTCCAAATTAAATTGTCTTTAAAATGGAGGTGATTTCAGAAAATTTAGAATTAAGGTGTGAAATGTGACCAATTGGGATATTACTGTATATTATACCTATATATGTATATTATAAATAATATTTAATCATTTATTTTATTTTGCATAATTGTTAATATTATATTTTAATTACTTATAAATATTATATTTCACTCAAATAAAATACAAATAAAATCACAATACCAAAATCAAAAAAGATAAAATCAAGTATATATTGTATGTGTATCATCGTGTATATATTGTACTTATACCTATTTAATTACCCTTATAAATTAACTCCAAAAAATAAAATAAAAATATGATTAAAATCCTTATAAAATATTGTAAATAAATAAAATTATATATATGGGTATATAAATAATTAATTAAAAATCAAAGTTTTGTATATATAGGTATACATAGCTTTAAATAACATCTTGTATTTATATTAACCATTGCAAATATATCATTTAAGTAATTAAAAATCAATAAAATTAACTTTAATTTATTCTTAACATTTTTTTATTTACATTATGTAATTAAATAAATTCGTTTTCCATTTTTAATTCGATTAAATTACAATTATTTTGACTTTTTTGTCATCTAGTGTATTTTGTCCTCATTCTAGGCACCTTTTGATTGACTGTCCCAAGTTTGTTGCTTCGGGTCAACTGCTTAGTCTGCACATATCGCCTGAAAATTCGCCTCCACCCGTTACTTCGCCTAATTTTCCACGCGCCCCTATTCACTAACTTCCTCCATTTCATTCTCCAATAGTGTCGCGCAATCAACCCTCGCTCGCCAGCCATCCAAAACCAGCCAATTCGCCTTCCATCTCTCCCATTTCAAAATTTGAAAATTACTTGTCTTCACTCTATAAATTGCATCCTCCCACCTCCGGCGTGCCCTTAATCCGATTTTGGACCAAAATGACCCGCGATGGAGTGGTAGGGAGTGTGCTCTTGTGATAGAGGAGCAGATCCCTGATTTAGAGTGCGAGTTTTGTGCCCCAGGTCGTGATTCAACCATGTCATCTGTGATCTCTGTCACACGTCTCTACCTCTCTGCCACATCGCAGATCGAGGTAATTACCACTCTCTTCCTCATCCGTAGGTAACCTAGTTAGTTTAACTTTGATTCAACATATCATTCTAGCTTTGATTTTGTTTAAATCAACTAGATCATATCTTTATCGTTCAACCTCCGATCTCCAGATCGAGGGAGCTCTGATCATTAAAATTACCCTCCGACTAGGCCATCAGGACCGCTCGACCATTCTTCATCTCTTCCACCCTCTGAACACTTTCAGATCTTCGTAGCTCAGTCTCCATTCCGACCATACCTCGCCGGAGACTCCCATTCATCCACCTTCTCCCATGTTCTTGACCTAAATTTTCGATCGGAAGCTTTGTCTAAGCATGAACATTCATTTGCAGGGTCTGAGAGCATAGAAACAACATCAGATCAAGGAGAGGAGGTTATTGGAGCAAGCTTCACTCATCACCTTCCAGATCCGTGACCTAGTGATTTCACGGAGATCCAAGATGCACAACAAATGTGGAATCCCAAGAGCTTGGATTTGAGATCCGATTGGATGTGGAATAGAAAACAGACGAAGGAGATTCAACCAGATAAAGATCGTCGTAGAACTTATTCATTATAGTTCATCTAGATCGCCTCAGGTTTGTCTTATCACAAACTCCATGCCAGATTACTTCTGGACCGTTAAAGTTGCCCCAAAGCTCGATGATGGATTGAAGATCCAGATCTGATTGTGAACTTCAGAGATAATCACAACCATTCGATCAGCTTTCTAGAGCATCAGAGCTGCCCGAGCCTCCATGTCAATAAAGAGTACAATTGCACCTATATCCTTATCTTTTATTGTATTTTCAAATAAGTCCTTACGTGGACAAGTGTCATATTTTCTGTATTTGTACATTTGCATTTTCATCCTTGGTATTTAGTTTATTTACATTTCAGTCATGTTTGAATTGTAGCTTGTGTGTCGCACATGATCTTTTGGGTTAATTACAATAAAAATATTGTATTTTCATGTCATTATTCTGTCCTTGGAACTATTTTATTCATAATCTAGTCCAATCTAGTGAAGCACACATGCTCGTGCATGTGATTTATTGGAAACTTTGCATATTAAGTCTTGTGATTTATTTTTGTTAATTACTCAGTCTGCATACTTAAAATAATTGCATATTAGACCCTTTGAGTTTGTTTTATTTTTGCATACTTAAAATCAAATAAAAATTAGCAAAACCCTTTTAAAATTCTACAAAATTTATATAAGCTCCTGTAGTGTTCATATTACATCCATAAATTGTATTACACATTTTTCTTTATTTTTATTATTCATTAAAATTCAATAAACTCATGAAAATATCTTGTTTGCATTAAAAAATAAAAAACATTGGTCATTTTTGATGATATTGTGTTGATTGATGAGATTAGAGATGGAGTAAATGAGAAGCTTGATGTTTGGAGACATACATTGGAGACTAAAGGTTTTTGTATAAGTAGGGCTAAGACGGAGTATATGGAATGCACCTTTGATGGAAGCAATGGTGTAGGAATCGAAGTAAAGATTGGTGACGATAACATTAAGAAGAGAGATTCTTTTAGATATCTGGGATCTATTTTGCAACATGATGGGGAAATTGATGGAGATGTTTCTAATAGAATAAATGCAGGCTGGCTAAAGTGGAGAGGAGCCTCCGTTATTCTCTGTGATAAGAAAATTGCTTTAAAAATTAAAGGAAAGTTTTACAAAGCAGGCGTGAGACCTGCTATGCTTTATGGTTCTGAATGTTGGCCTGTGAACCATAGACATGTGCAGAGAATGGCTGTAGTAGAAATGAAAATGCTAAGATGGATGTGTGGACATACACGTAAAGATCGGATTCGGAATGATGCAATCAGAAAGAAAGTTGGTGTAGCTCCGATCGAGGATAAGATGCGAGAAAACCGCTTAAGATGGTTTGGTCATTTGCAAAGAAGGTCAACTGATGCACCGGTTAGGAGATGCGAGTGTTGGGATGTTGAGCCGGCTAAGAGAGGTCGAGGACAGCCCAAGAAATGTTGGAAAGAGACTATACGAAGGGATCTTAGTTTTTTAGATATAAGTCCGAGATTGACCCAAGATAGATCTGAATGGAGGCGAAGAATCCATGTAGCTGACCCTACTTAATTGTGGGAAAAGGCTTTGTTGTAGTTGTTGTATTAAAAAATAAAAAACATTATAAAAATACTTCCAAAAATTTGAGAAAAAAACTTTTTTGTTATTTTTCATTTAATTTATTTTTTGACCAATTTTCACATTTTTATTCCTCATAAAACCCATAAAAAGCACAAAATTCTTTAAAGAACATTGAAAATTTATAAAAAATAAATAAAAATTCTAAAACAATCACAAAATGTCTTTTTGGAAAATTAAAAATATCTTTTTATTCTGCATATATTTCGTATCTTTTTCCTTATTTATTATTTTAATATTCCAAAAAAAATACAGTTTTTTTTTATTTTTTAAATTCCCTATTCTTAATTTATGTAAAGGCTTTTAAAATTTTGAAAAAATCTAGAAAAATTACTAAAACATTAAAAATTGATGACAAACACAAAAATAAATTTTACTTAATTACATGGTTATTTTTGGCGTACTTAAAAAATACAAAAGCGGAGTGTGTGTGTGTTATTTTTTCTTTAATTTTTTCATTGTTTTTAAAATAAAAAAATTTGCAAAATTTAAAAAAATAATATAAAAATAGAAAACGACAAAAATAGAAAACTAAAATTATAAAAATATAAAAAATTCAAAGAAAAGACAGCAACCAAGCATAGTGTGAATAGAAATTCCTTGATTCTTTTATTGATTATTCATTGCATAGAATAACCCTCGGGATTTTTGTAGCCTCTCTGAGTTTGATCCTGTTAGCTATAGATGTAAATTAAATAGCGAATTCTCTTGCTACATTTTCTATATTTATTTCTACTTGAGAATTAATAAAATTTCTGTTTGACGTTGCTTTGGGTTGCGACGACCGTAATTTCATTTATGATTAATTCATTGAAATAAAAACCTTTATTTTAGCTCTTTACACCCCCTATACTAAGCTTGAGCAATGCCCTCATAGGTCAGAGTGAAAAATGAAGACATAATGTGTGCTATGTATAGGAAAGTCTATACTAGAACGACTAAAATAAAGAATAAGAAGTCAGTCATCCCCCTTATACTTAAGATCAAATAATCCTATATATACCAGACTATATATAGAAAATAGGGATGATCGAAGATCCAGAATTTACGAAATCAATGTACTCATCTTTTCCCCCCTATATATAGGGCAAAAGAACCCTAAGTATAGACAGAATGGCAAGAATTGAGAGACGAGTGAGAGGACGAATAATGAATAACTCGAATAACCTCAGCCCCCTATACTTAGGATGAAACATATCCTAAGTATAGTACAACTGAATGGGATTAGTGCAACACAGAAGAATGAAAGAATTGAAAATGACAATGAGGAGAAGAAAAGAAGAAAATCAATCATAGATTTTTTGAGGACATTGTCCGACTACACTGAAGCTGTTGAAGCGGTGATCTCTTCATAAAAAATTACTTGTACAGAGTCGACAATGGATAAGAATATAGCATGCTCTAAATATGGTTTCAACAACTGATCGTTGATTATGAAAGGATGTATGTCAATAGACAATTCTGATATTAGGACATTTCTTATGTCACACACATTTTTTACTATGTACGACCATGTCCATTTGCTCTTCAATTTTTTAGGGAAATCTACAACTTCGTATCTAACAGCCATACTTTTTGTCTAGGTTCGAAGGTCGTTCTTTTGATGTGCTTGTCATGCCAACGCTTGACCTTCTCTTTGTACATCAAGCTGTTGTCATATGCATAATCTCTAAATTCCAAGATCTTGTTCAGATCCACTTTTCTCTGCTGGCCACCTTTCTGCGAGTCTAGGTTGCAAATATTCATTGCCCAAAGTAACTTGTGAATCATTTCCACAGGCAGGTGACATGGCTTTCCATATACAATACAGTAGGGAGACATGCCCAGCGGAAACTTGTAGGCAGTTTTATATGGCCAGAGAACTGAGTCTAGGAGTTGCAATCAGTTCTTTATGTCCGGACTTATATGTTTTTGTAGGATTGTCTTGATTTCTTAGTTGGATAATTCTACCAAGCCATTTTATTGAGGATGATAAGGAGAAGCGACCTCTTTACCTCAATATTGATAAAGGGGCTACTCCCATCTGAGATCAATATCTTCGGTATCTCAAACTAAAAATGATATTGTCTTTCAAGAATCTATAAATTCTATTGTCAGAGACTCGAGCAGGGACAATGATGGTATATTTTCTACATCACTTAAGAATGATATATTGTAGTATAGGAAGGCAGAAAATGATCTATCAAAAACCACAATCTTTGAATGTTGTGGAATAATTTTTACTTGGCTAGTCTACAAGGGTCGAACATAGGGAACAGTGATTTTTAGTTATGCGATCGTTAACTAATTTAAATAATTTTTAATCGTGATATTAATTTCTGAGTCAAGGATTAAATAAAAATTAAAAGAAAAAAACAAAATGGTGAAAATGCGATGCAAAATAGAGAAGACAATTAAGCACAAGATATGTGATCTTGATTTGTAATCCTAAATTTCAATAAGTCAATTATTCCGCAAAATGGAATCACAGATCAGATAAATCTAAGAAATATTTATCAGTTAATATCTTGGATGCTGACCAAAAAGATCATTTTATCAAAGATTTGTCCTGTGAGAATTTTCTCAAGATACTTCGACCTCTGATTTTCCCTGCAATTTAAAACTCAAATAAATTTAATCTTAACTATATAAAATATCAGGGAATTGAATTGATTTTTCCTCAAATGAGCTCCTGCAAGAATTAAATCCTGAATTTAATACGGTCAATTATCACGAGAAGATTAAATGAAAATCTCCTCAAAAATATTCGTGCAATACAATAATTCCTCCTTGATCTTGCCCCCTATATAGATTAATTTCTCAAATAGTATGATCAATAATGCAGAGATAATTAACCAAATTAAAATCTTCAATCGAATCCCTGCGAATAGATCATTAATTTGCTGAACTAAATATTACAGAAAGTGCCGGAAATTAGCTTATATATCTTAAGAGGTTCATCAAATAATAATCATCAATAAACAACCTCTGTCCGTCAACAAAATGTATAAAATGAAATAGCACAAAATAAGCTTCAAAATGGCATATTGTTCATGGAAATTGGAGTTCGTAAGAGAAGATTGTGCTAAAATGAAATACTAGGGACTAAAATGCAATAAAAGTAAAGAATTTCTCAAAGTTATCTACAAATATCAAAACTTCCAAGGGCTTTCTGCAATTTACCCACGATAGCACGTGTCATGCATGTGGCTTTAGACGACAGGGGCTTTCATGTGATTTCAGGAACCTTTAGGGGGACCTCACAATTTGCCCAGGGGCCACGTGCGGTCACGTGCGCCTAGTACTCTAGCGAGATATGCTGGAAGTTGAAACATACGGTGCAATATGTCCTCGCCCCACATGTAGGACACATGATGAGAGCGGTTCAGGGGCATCTCAAGCGCCAAGGCTGTGGCTCGAGCACCACAACTGCTCGTGGCACCTTGGAGGAGGTGGTGATGCTCTGAGCCTCAAGTCCTGAGGTCGAGGCTCAAGCGTCGACGTGGCAGAAGGAGGACCGTTGGATCAAGGGTCGGTCCTTGATCCAATGGTGGCTGGAGATGTACGACGAATGCAAGTGGCTGGTAGCGTACGATTAGGATATCTAGAAAGTCAGGGGAGGCGCAGCCGAGCTGTGGCGGAGGAGTACGGGGCTCGGTCGAGGCACGATCGAGCTGCTGGAGGCGAGGGAGATGCTCGATTGTGTGACGGTGCGGTCGAGCAGGGTCTGGTGGAGAAGGCAGCTGTAAGGGTGATTGGTGAGGAAGATGAAGGTTGTGCAAGTGGGTGCGGTGCTCCAACCTTTGCAAGGACGGAAGTGAGGGGACCGTAGATGAGAGGAGGTGATGTCTAACAATGAAAAATAAATAAATAAGAAATGAGGAAGAAGATGTCTACCTGAGGATGAGGGGTATTCGTCGGAGAAGAAGCCCGCAGATGAGCTTTGAATTTTCGCTCAGCAGATGATTATCTGGAGCTAGCGGAGGCTTCGTGCAAAGCATGTGGCGGTGGAGCTTTGTGCTTTGTTGGATCTTTCCTGGGTTCCGGGTTTTAGGGTCCGCGACCTACTTCTATCACCTAAAGTGGTGGCTAAGCTTTCTTTGCCCTCTAAGAATGGCTGATGATCAATGGTGGGGTGGTGGAGCTAGGTTAAATAAGGAGGTGCAACAATGGTTATTACGAGAGAGAGAGATAGAGAGATAGGGAAGGCGGACGGACAGTGAGAGGAAGTGGAGTGACGGTGGTTACAAGAGAGAGAGAGAGAGAGAGAGAGAGATGGAGGTGGTGGGCGACATTACAAAGAGGAGGGGAGAGGACGATCACATGCAGTGCACGTGACTGAGGGTGAGAGAGGAGAGAGAAAGAGAGACTTGTCACACGCGATGCACATGACTAGAGAGAGAAATGGAGGAAGGGGAAGGGCAGGTCACGTATAGAGCACGTGAATTAGAGAATGATATTAAGGAATAGAAAAAGGAGAAGAGGGATGAAAAAGAAAGAAAGAGGAAAGAAAATGAAAGAGATAAAAAATAAAATAAATAAATAAATACAAACTAAATAAAATTTATTTAAAATAATAAAAATTAAAATAAAATAAAAGTAAAATAAAATATAAAAATAAAATAAACTATAAATTAAAAATAAACAAATAGGAAAGAAAAAGTAAATGAAATCGAACGAAAAAGTTGTCAACAAGAAAGTTACTCGTCTTGATGAGATCTACAATCATGACCAAAATCAAAAGAGGTCAACTATGCAAAATGTATTTTTGGAGGTACTCTATAGATACTAAAATACCGAATTTGTTTTGTGATTTTTTTTATTTTTAATTTTATTTTAATTAGAAGATTTATTTATATACAGTATATACATAATCAATCTAATTCTTATGGATTTTTTTATATGTTAGAAAAAGCTAAAATAAAATCATCAAAGATAAAATATGCACAAAATATACAATGTCAAATATGTTTTTATTTCTTTTAATTTTATTTTTTTATGGATTTTAATTCTTAATGTTAAGTTAGTTAATTAATTAAAGAATAATTTAGATAAAGAATTAAGTTAAAATAAATTTTTACACATAAAATAATAAGCTCAATAATGGCAAAAATATGGTTATTTATTTACAGCATTTTAATCCTAATTTTATCCCAATTAGTAAATGTTAAATAATTGATTTTAGGGGGTTTAATTAGTGATTTATTAAGTGGATTTTGCTAAGACATCAATATAGAGTAGATGAATCATGGATTCGTCACACCGCTATACTTAGCTCTTTGCTTTTCCCAAGCAAAATTTTAGTGAGTTAGAAGGTTGAATCATTGATTGTGTAAATGCGAATTTCAATACTTGTCTCATTAAGAATCCATATTTTAGTAGTCCTAAATTTCTAAGCTCAACCTAGCTCTAGTAGAAAGGAATCCAACCTATCTAATTATCAATCTCTGTTTTTATACATATAACATAACAGATATGGAAATTAATGTGTACTGCAATCATGATAGTCGAGTCGAAACGTCACTCAAAGTCCAAGTCCGAGAGACTCTCCTCAAGACCTAATCCTCAACATCAGGAAATAAATCAATTCTCACATTCAATTCACCGCCTCAGTAGTTTGTCAGACTTAAAAATGTAGGTGGAAGGACAGATTATGGAGGGCATAGGATTGTGTAATTTCTTCTCTCCCTCATATTGGAACAATGGTCCCCTCGAGTGCCTTATTAATTAACATATGCATTTTTGGGTACTAGCCCGACTCATTGGTCCTAATTAGTTTTGGTCCGATTGGACACTTTGAAAATTATTGGGTGCACTCGCCTTTGTTAGAAGCTCTTTGTAATTTGACTTCATGTTCGAGGGCTCTTTTCTTCAATATTCTTTTATTTCTTTTCTTTTTGACTAGCTCCACTGCATTTACCAATAGTTGACGCATACTAATCAATAATTATTTAATTTCATCACACCCTGGCACAAATATCAATATCAAAAGGTAGCATGTGAATTTGTTCGCATACTGGCTAGGGTTTATTAACACTCCAGTTTCATGAAGCTTTCATCGACTTTATCGCATCCTCGAGTATCGAAAAATCAGGTCTATACTCAAATATCAAGTTCTAGTCCCTCAAGTTAAATCTCAACTCATCTCATAATTCATGCAGTTGTGAAAGTAATGTGTTGTTCATATTCTTAAAGGTAGAGATTAAGCATGCAATATAGCACTCACATCATTCAACTAGGGAAGTGTGGATTATTAAGTCTCAAACCCTAATGACTAAGGCTGATTTACTCCGAATCAAAGGACCTTAAAAAACCGAATTTCTTTCATTCCACAAGTCTTGAGTGATAGTGAAATATTCGTGATCAAATCTTGAGTTAGTTTTGTTTTGTTTTGTTTTGAAGACATGTATTATTTACACAAAAAACTTAGTATAGTATACATAATATACACAACTTGTATCCATACCTGGTTTTTATGAAAACAATAAAAAAACGAGCTACGTATAAAGTACATAGAATATATATACACCCCTATATACTTAGCTTGTGCTATGTCCTCATGACACAAAGTGAAATGTATATATAGTTCATACCAAGCTTAGTTGAGTGAAAAAAAAGGAAGTCGACTTGCCCCCCCCCCCCCCCCCCCCGCCCTATACTTAGGCTTCTGAGGGCATAAGCATAATAAAAGAGTAAGAAATGGGGTGGTCGAAGATGAAAAAAGAACATAAGTGATGTATACACAAAGATATCGGTCCCCCTATACTTAGGCTCAGGTCAACCTAAGTATGAACGAGCAATTAGGAGGAGGACTGAGTATATCAGGAATGGATATACAAGTGATTGGCTGAATCTTCTAGCTGCATTAAAGAGTAAGGCTTCACTTATCTGGGTCCCATACGGCCAAGGGAGTCTTTAATCTGATTTTGTGCCCCGAGAGAAGTAGATCTGCTCAACATGTACCAACTGTTCATGTGATGCCATGAAATGCTTAAGCAACTATACATTATCTAGGGAAGTTTGTGTAATGTTTGTTGTCCCAGAAATTGTGACACTGCCATTGTAGTGTACTTCCCAAACTATGAAAGGTCTCGCCCATTTTTATTTGCTTGCCTTGAAAAATCTTCAACCTTGCATTAAACGACCACACTTTCTACCTTGGGACGAAATTCATAGTTCAAATGTTCTTATCAGGCCCTTTTTTTACTCATCCCTTATAGATTGTGATGTTCTCATAAGGATGGTTTCTGATTTCTGAAAGCTCATTTAAATCCATATCTTTGCTCTTTCCTTGGGGACAGTTCCAATTGATCTTTTTGATTGCCCATTCTGATTTATAAACTAATTCGACGGGAAAATGACATGGTTTTCCAAATACCATTCTAAATGGGGAGGTGCCCATTGGGGTCTTATAAGCCATCCTGTAAGCCCATAGAACTTGGTCCAGGAGTTGGGAGCAGTTCTTTTTATCAGGGCGGACTAGCTTTTGTAAGATTCTTTCGACCTCTCTATTTGGCATCTCTGCCATGCCATTAGATTGTGGGTGGTAAGGGCTAGTGACACGGTGCTCAATGTCATAGACTTTAGTAAACTTCTTCACCTCCCAGTGGACAAAATGACTACGCCCATCAAATATCAGAACCTTGGGATCCCAAATCATGAAATAATATGATCTTTCATAAACTTACAGACAGTTATGCTATTTACGACTCGAGCAGGGATAGCTTTCACCCACCTTGATAAGTCGTTAACCGTAAGAAGAATATATTCAAATCCATGGATGTTAGGTAATGTGTGTTGGACATGCGAGCCCACGACGAGCCATTATGTAATAAATGTTATTACGAATATCAGTCCCTGATCTGAAATAAAGAATAAATAATTTTCATAATAGGTCCCTTAGTACAATTAGGGTTATGTACCATGGCCATCTTAATGATCATACAGTTGTTAATTCAATTATTGAATCATAGAGGTTGGTGCTTGGATGAATATCTAAAGAGTTAGATTGAGGACTCATCATACACTGTCAAATAATTATTAAGAGATGATCTCCAGCCTAAGTAGGAGATGACAATCCTTTCTCACATAGGTTGTGCAGGTCCTTTGCATAGCAATAGAGATTAGGAGGTGTCAGATTAGTTACGTCAAAGAGTTGACTTAAAGAGATCGAGATAACCAAAGGTTTATATCATATGTTGTCATGATATAGGCATGCATCCTCCGACTAGAGACAGATGTGTGACTATGTATCTGAGTATGTACATTTGGCATACCAATATGTTGATGACCTAATCAAGGTCTATAAACGTGTGCACTAGTGTGCATACAAGGGCATATGAGTAATACGATCTCTCAAAGGGATCATACAGGTTCATTTACTGAACCGGAAGACATGAGCTCACTCATGAGATATTGGAAAGAATCAAATTCCGCGTGCAGTCGTCTTGCTTTGGAAGCTTGACTGAATTTGTAAGGTTTGATATGGACTTTTGGAAAGTATATGATCAACACCTAGGCATGATATATGCTTTTGGAAATTATATGATCAATACCAACTCCCAATGATCGAATGAGAAACTTAATGAAAAATTATTGAAGTAGACAGTGTAAAATTGATCTTATACTTCAGGATTATTCTGGGTCTTTCAGTATGTAGGATGTACAGGTATTAGGAATTCCTGAGGATGATGTGATCATAAACGGTTGTATAACCATGACGCTTCCATTCCTAGTGAGTGATGAAACGGGTCTGGATTTTAGTGACTCCTCTCAGTAGAGAAGTAATTTGATCTTAGTCCAAATATTGAACATTGATCTGAATATGATTCATATGCAATGAGAAGATTAGATTTGCGGTCTTGATTTAATTAAGCATCTATGGGAGGCCCGAGATCTGGATTTGATTTGTGATCTCAATATTCAAGTCACTATACGTGGAACAATGCAATCGCCTTGTCCTTATCTCCAAGTATCTACGGAGAAAGCGCATTATCCTTGAAAGGGTTCATGATAACTTCATTGTTGGTATATGTATCCGAGCACTGAGAAAATGGATAATTAAATGTGATTTAATTATCATGAACACTTTGAATTTGATTCATATTATAAGAAGAGTTATCTAAGATAATTAAATGTGATTTAATTATCAAATGTGTGAATAATGTGAATGTGATTCATATTATTTGGGCACGTGAGAATAGAGATTGAAAATGATCAAATGTGATTTAATTATCATGGATATGAATAATGTGGATAACACTATCCATATTAATCATATATATTATAAATGTGATTTATAATATATAAGAGAGAGCTATTTGTAATTTACATTTGTTGATTAAATGTTAATGTGAATTGGATTCTCATTGGACATTATATTGAAAATGTAATTCACATTTTATTTGGGTTGTGAATATGATTCACAAATTTCCAATGGCATGATTGCAATGTTCAGAAAAAAATTGGATTTATTTTTGTAAAATAATTTGCAACAAAAGTTGTTGCAAATATTGTAGAGAATCATGAGATAATGTAATCTCATGTAATAAGGAAAGGAGAGCCACCTTCCATAAAGGAAGAGTGGACGGCCACAATTCCTATAAGGAATGTGGTGGTCGTCCACCCTCCTTATGGAAGGAGGCTTGCTTCCTTCCTAATTCTCCAATGGAGATTGATTTGATATAAATCAAAATATATGCAATAGGTTGATGACCTAATCAAGGTCTATACACCGGTGCGCTAGTGTGCATACAAGGGCATATGAGATACGATCTCTCAAAGAGATCATACAGGTTCATTTACTGAACCGGAAGACATGAGGTCACTCATGAGATATTGGGAAGAATCAAATTCCGCGCGAGGTCGTCTTGCTTTGGAAGCTTGACTGAATTCGTAAAGTTTGATATATACTTTTGGAAAGTATATGATCAACACCTAGGTGTGATATATGCTTTTGGAAAGTATATGATCGATACCAACTCCTAATGATCGAATGAGAAACGTAATGAAAAATTCTTGAAGTAGACAGTGTAAAATTGATCTTATACTTCTGGATTATTCTGGGTCTTCCAGTATGCAGGATGTACAGGTATTAGGAATACCTAAGGGTGAGGTGATCATAAACGATTGTATAACCATGACGCTTCCATTCCTATGGAGTGATGAAACGGGTCTGGATTTTAGTGACTCCTCTCAGTAAAGAAGTAATCTGATCTTAGTCCAAATATTGGACATTGATCTGAATGTGATTCAGATGCAATAAGAAGATCAATTTTGTGGTATTTATTTAATCAAGCATCTATGAGAGGCCTGAGATCTGGATTTAAGATGTGATCTCAATATCCAAGTCACTATACGTGGAACTATACAATTGCCATGTCCTTATCTCAAAGTATCTGTGGAGAAAGCGCATTATCCTTCATAGGGTTCAGTATAATTTCATTATTGATATATGTATCCGAGCACTAAGAAAATGGATAATTAAATGTGATTTAATTATCATGAATAATATGAATATTATTCATATTATAAGGAGAGTTATCAAAGATAGATAAATATGATTTACTTATCAAAGATGTAAATAACGTGAATGTGATTCATATTATTAGGGCACATGAGAATAGAGATCCAAGATGATTAAATGTGATTTAATGATCATGGATATGAATAATGTGGATAGCACTTTCCATATTAATCATATATATTATAAATGTGATTTATAATATATAAGAGAGAGCTATTTGTAATTTACATTTGTTAACTAAATGTTAATGTGAACTGGATTCACATTGGTCATTATATTGAAAATGTAATTCAAATTTTATTTTGGGTTGTGAATATGATTCACAAATTTCCAATGGCATGATTGCAATGTTCACAAAATAAATTGGATATATTTTTGTGAAATAATTTGCAACAAAAGTTGTTGCAAATATTGGAGAGAATCATGAGATAATGTAATCTCATGTAATAAGGAAAGGAGAGCCACCTTCCATAAAGGAAGAGTGGACGGCCACAATTCATATAAGGAATGTGGTGGTCGTCCACCCTCCTTATGGAATGAGGCTTGCCTCCTTCCTATTTCTCCAATAGAGATTGATTTGATGTAAATCAAATTATATACAATATATATTTGATTTTATTAAATTAATTGTTTTTAACAACAAGATCATGGCCATTAAAAGAAACACAAATCAATGAGAGCCATTGGATTTGTGTTACCCATGGATTGAGATCTATGGATCCCAAAATATTATTAATAGAAGGGCACCCCTTTCTCTTCAAATGCTAATGAGAACATAAGGCTCTCTCTCTCTTTCTCTCTACATGCCCACTCTCTCTCTCTTTCTCTCTACATGCCCACTCTCTCTCTCTCTCATATGGTCGTCCACCATGGATGCCCTAGAGAGAGTCTCCATCGCCACAGCGTCATCGTTATGATGCCCGGTCAATTGCTCGTGGATCTCCGTACCCTTCGATGCGCCTCGCTTTTGAAGAAGATGTGGATCTCGTGTGTTGAGATCAGGAGATCTACCGCTTGTATCATCAATATGGATTGCGAGAAGCATAGGTTTCATAAAATTGCTCGCAAGCGTCTCCTCCGTCCGATCGGACTTGAGACAGGAGGTCTCTTCTTTTAGAGACTCGATCGCAACCATGATTCAAGAGGTAATCCTATTACTTGTTTGTGGTTTAGACGAAATGATCCGAGAAGTGTTCTTGGATCATGTGGTTTCGTCACATGAAAATTTTTTAATTTTTGCTGCCTCGAGCAACTAGTGCGGCTAGTTGCTCCCGATCGCATACGATGCGATCCTCACGCTTTCGTGATTCACTTAAGGATCTCCCCATATCCTTCAAGTGTTATCAGAGCCTTAGGTCAAAGGTTTTGGATGTGATCCATAAACCAATGATGACTTGGGTTCATTAGGGTTTGCGAAAGTTTTCTCGTATTTCATTTTCACATCTCTAATTAGTGATTATTTTCAGCCATGTTTAAATTCTCTAAATACGAAAATAAAACTTGTATTTGGTTTCTCATTAAATAAGGAAACCATAGGATCTGAGTTTGCATGATTTCGAATCCGTTTGCTCAAGTTATGATCAAATTAGTGAACATGTATCCACTCTTTCGAGGACTGCTAATCTTAACGTAATTAAGGAGTTAATTACTATTTAGAAATACCTTGAAATCCGTAAAAGTCACTTAGGTTCTATTGTAAATCAAATTAAAAAACTTTACAAACTTACTTTGCTTAATTTATATTTAAATTGCTTGAGATATGCTAATTTTAGTAAGTGAGGGTCACTGCTAGAAATTACTTTCCTAATCAAGAACCTTGTGATTGTCATTTAATCAATTAGTCAATTAAATAGTTTAATTTCCTGGAATAATTATGTACAAATATTTGTGAAATATTTGATGATAATTATTTCCTTAAACGACATTTCCTTAATCAATAATTGATTAGATATGATATAGATCATAATTGGTTACACAATCCACTTTCCAACAAAATTGCTTGAATAGGATTGGGGATTTGTTTAGCAAATCTCCTTATAATTTTAATCAAAAACGTTCTGATTATTATTATATATGGTATAACTTTGGTTGAAGGACCGATTATCATCTCAAGTACACAATGATCAATTTGGCATTATCCTTTCCTGAGGTGGATATGGTGCCTAGTCGAGGAGCGTTGGGGTAGCAAGTTGCACCGTGTGCGGTCTGTCCCACTCCCGTCGGTAGTGGCCAAGACAACGGGTAGGGACTGGATAATGCAGGAGAGATTACAGTGTATTTTTTTAATTATTAAAATTCGAAGTAGAACATATTTGAGATAATACCATATTTCATGTAACAATAAAAGAATGTTTGTTGGATATTAATTAGATCATTAATTTAATATGATAGATTAATTGAAATCCAATTAAAATTAAGACACTCTATTATGAATAGAGATTTTATTTCTCTTGGAAGAATTAATCATAATGAATATGATTCATGATGATTAAGAATTTGAATATGATATGGAGGATCACATAAGAGACATCCATGGTCTCCCGTCAAGGCGGAGGGTTCTGTCGCCAGAGATTGTATGTAGGAGACGCATGTCCTAAGTGATAGCTCCTGTATGCAAGCACATCTGGATCGAGCTCTTTGCTTCTCTAAAGAGTAAGGACGTATGCGTAGTGACCCCAATATCGGGTCCTCATATTATTGGGGCAATATTGGATTGTGCATAGCGAGTTGTATTCCTGTTAACGGTTGGTTCAATTAATGACAGGTTAACATCACCTTTGGGGTGGTGGGCCCAGGTGTTGAAGACTGAATTGGGAAAAGTTGGACTTGTAAGACGGAATGTGTTCCCGCTTCTTTTTATCGGAGTTACAGGTTCTCATATTATTGGGATGTAACAAAGATAAGGAAGGAGATCCCAGATCTTGTTGAGATATGATGGTAAGTATATCTCTTACATTGAAAGTGGTTAGGGGAATGAACTTTCAATATTGACAAGGCAAGACAACTTTGATATAAAAATTCCTAAATCAAAGTAAAATATATATATTTATATATGTTTATGCAAATTTCTTATTTCAGATAATCCTTCATTAAACTCTTTCAATTTTATACTCAATAATAACCAGTAAATTATCATGGATTGGATCCATGATCAAGATATTGTACTTGCAGTTGGACACATAATGTATGTGGTTGCAATGTGCAAGTCTTCTTCAAAATAATGAGGAATGACAATTAAATATACAATAGGACTACAACCCTTGGATTTGTATGTCTCTATAATCTTGATCTCTCATTGAATGTACTTTGGAAGTGACATGTCAATGATGATCGTAATTGTCAAATAATCCTTATAAAAATCTAAGAAGATATTCTGACATACATATGTGCTCTCGACATTTAATCATGAATGACATGATTCTCTGCATCATGCAGAATGGTGGCTCTATAAGAGATGATGTACTCAAAATATTTGAGTACCTACCTGAACCAATGTTTTAAGAGTTTAAATGTATGTAGATACAATGAGTGTCATGATTCTATTGTCTATACTCTAATCATTCATGAAGCTTCACAATACTTATATTGTATGAATTGAATGAAGCATGTATAAATGTTGAAATACTCTTATATTGAAATCTTTTGAATTCTACATAAGAGATCCTTCGTCTAATGCAATGGTTTTTATAGACAAAGGGAGCGCAGTGGAAGCATGGGTTGGACCCAAGTAAGAAGGAAAGTCAAAGAGTTGACCATACTTTTGTGACTTCCATATGACATCCAAATAGTTGGATGAATTCCAATACTACAATAAGTCGATGTATTGATAGTGTGAATATCTAGTCTATCTAGGATCCTTAGAGAAAGACCCGAATAGTGCATCGGAATAATCTACATCTACATTTAATAGTTGAAATTGACTTTCTTATTTGATTATATCAAAGTTTAATAATTGTATCTCATTCTTCTAATAACACTTGCAATTGGTTGCTTATATTCTAGAAGAATAGAAAATTTGATCTTAAGGTTCAATAGTCATCCACATGGATGTTAATGCAATTGTTGCAAGAACCTCTACTGGATAAATAGACTTCCTAATCTCAGTGGGAGAGCCCTTAGTCTTAGAGAATGTCTCTATGACCTAGATATTAGAATACACTCATTTTTTATTTCTAAATGTTGGGAATAAACATGAATTCTGGAATAGACCTATCATAAAGAGGTATGATGGAGATATTTCAGATAGTAATCTAAATTCTAGTGGATTCTACTAAATTAGAAAATTAATAAATGTTTCATTAACATTTCTAATACTGAAGTTAAACCTTAAAAGATTAATAGGAGAATGAAGATCATTTGATGGTGATCTGGCATCAAGCTTTGGACATTTGTCTATTGATATGATCAATAGACTAGTAAGAGATGAAACTTTAGATTGTCTAAAGGTTCAAATCTTACATACTTGTGAATATTGTATTCAAAAGTAAAAAATGTCCAATACACCCTTCCTTGGAATGGTGTAAGATGTCAAGGTATTCAAGATCTCATACATATTGTTGTATGTGAATCATCTATATCAGAATAAACATTATGGATATGTGATATCTATTGATGATTATTTGTGATATGAGATTTCTTCTCTTCACTTAGAAATCTTTGAAATGTTCAAATATTTCACAATTTGGTCTAGAACCAATGTTTGAAGGAAGATTAAATGAATTTTGATCTAATCTAGGTAGTCGGTACCTATTAGATGAATTCATGGAATACCTTATATAGATATGAATGTAACTTCTATCTCACTCCTCCTAATAAACCTAAGCTCAATGGAGTTGTAGGGAGATACAATGGGATCATGTGTGACATGATTTGATCAATGATGATTCTTAGCATAATTACCTCTTAGTTTCCAAGGTATATATGTAGTAGAAACTATAATATATATCCTTAATAAGGTTCCAAGCAAGTAAGCTGGATTTTAACACCTGAGAGTGCTACTTCATTAGGAAAATAAAGGATGGTATTGGATACCTACTTTATGACCTTGAGAGTCTTAAAAGATCTCATCTATGAGAATGTGATTCTTAGAGGATGAGACTCTTAAGAATCAAGATGAAAATGAAGTAAAGGAACTTATTTAATCTTAAGAAGATAATGAGGCTCCTAAATTTTGAAACTAAAAGGACAATTGAAGATGAAACACTAATACCTCTTCAAATAAGTTTGAAGATAGATTCCATGTGTCAATTGAAATTGACAATGATCTGACTTCATGTGATGAAGCTTCCGAAGATCATATCACGGAAAGATGGATGTTACAAATAAAGTCTAAAGTAGACATCATATACAAATGTTGTATATGGACCCTCGAGGATCCACCTATATGAATAAGACCCATTAAGGTGTAAATGGATCTTCAATAGAAAGAGGGAACCTGATGAGAAGGTAGATACCTTCAAAGCACAGTTCCTAGCCATGAGCTACAAACCGAAGAGAAGACATCGCTTGCGACGAGACTTTCTCTTCAGTGACCATGCTTAAAACCATCGCAATATTGCTAACTATAGCTACACAACTTCACTTTGACATCTTTAAAATAAAGGTCAAGATTGCATTCCTTTATGAATACCTCTCCGAGGTTATTCATATGAAGTAGACCCATGGCTTCATGATTGAGGAAAGCAAGGTGTGCAAGCTAAAGAAACTCCATCTATGGACTCAAATAAGCTTCTTGTTGGAACATAAGATTTGATGAAATTATAAATGTTATAATTTCAGATAGAATCTTGATGAACCATGTGAAGCTTATTAGGAGTGTCATTGTGTTCATAATACTAAATGTAGATAATATCCTAATCACTTGGAATGATATAAGGAAGATAATAATAAGTATTTTATAATCCGGTTGTTCCATACCTCGAGATATGATCTCAAGGATACCTCTTAGATCTTAATTCTGAAGTTGTTCAGAATTAAAGAGAAGAGGTTATTGGGACAGACACATTAATGGTACACCTTGGACATTTCTATTTTCTGGAAAATTCCAAGAAAGGCTTCTTTCCCTCTAGATATGGTACTGACCTATCTAAAGGGATAGTACCTCAAAGAGTTGAGGAAGTGAATGCTAAAACTAGTTGCCCTTTGTGCATCAGTTACGAGAAGCTGAATGTATTCTAGATGTGTACAAAAGACCGATGTCTGTCATGCAGTGGAGGTAGTAAACTGTTACTAATTCTACTATGGAAATAAAACACTTGATTGCGGTAATATCTTCAAAGATGACAAGACTTTAGAGATAGTGATCTCTAAGCCTTATCTTCAGGAGCTTAAGACATTATAGATAGTGATCTAAAAGGTCTTAACTGTGAATGTCTTAGGAGATAGAGATCTCCAGGAATAAGGGTATTGTGATAAGGATAATTACATGCTGGTTATATTAATTATTAAGTTTTAGTGTCAATGACATTAGAACTGACAAAATTGAGTATAGGTTGCATAAGATGCAACATTCGCATTGAATGTGAGCACTGTTACTAGGAGATATGCAAGTGTCGTAAAAGGGAACATAGTGCTGATCAACTTACCTAGCTATTTTCTTAAATAGCCTATGATTGCCATACGAGTGCGGGTTTAAATATTAGCCCATTAATGGCTCTTTGGGCTAGTGGGAGATTGTTGCATGTGAGCCCACGACGAACCATTATGCAATAAATGTTATTGTGAATATCATTTTTGATCTGAAACGAAGAATAACTAATTTGCATAATAGGTCCCTTAGTACAATTAGGGTTATGTACCATTGCCATCTTAATAATCATACAGTTGTTAATTCAATTACTGAATCACAGAGGCTGGTGCTTTGATGGATATCTAAAGAGTTAGATTGAGGACTCATCGGGCATCGTCAAATGATTATTAAGAGATGATCTCCATCCTGAGTGGGGGATGTCAATCCTTTCTCACATAGGTTGATATCTGACAGACCTCTTGATGCAGGTCCTCTGCATAGGAATAGAGATTCGAAGGTGTCAGATTAGTTAGGTCTAAGAGTTGACTTAACGAGATCGAGATAACCAAAGTCCTATATCATATGTTGTCATGATATAGGCACGCTTCCTTCGACCAGAGACAGATGTGTTACTATATATCTGAGTATGTACATTTGGCATACCAATAGGTTGATGACCTAATCAAGGTCTATACACCGGTGCGCTAGTGTGCATTCAAGGGCATATGAGATATGATCTCTCAAAGGGATCATACAGGTTCATTTACTGAACCAGAAGACATGAGCTCACTCATGAGATATTGGGAAGAATCAAATTCTGCGCGCAGTCATCTTGCTTTGGAAGCTTGACTGAATTTGTAAGGTTTGATATAGACTTTTGGAAAGTATATGATCAACACCTAGGCATGATATATGCTTTTTGAAATTATATGATCGATACCAACTCCCAATGATCGAATGAGAAACTTAATGAAAAATTCTTGAAGTAGGCAGTGTAAAATTGATCTTATACTTTAAGGATTATTCTGGGTCTTCCAGTATGTAGGATGTACAGGTATTAGGAATTCATGAGGATGATGTGATCATATTCGGTTGTATAACCATGACGCTTCCATTCCTAGTGAGTGATGAAACGGGTCTGGATTTTAGTGACTCCTCTCAGTAGAGAAGTAATTTGATCTTTGTCCAAATATTGGACATTGATCTGAATATGATTCAGATGCAATGAGAAGATTAGATTTGCGGTCTTGATTTAATAAAGCATCTATGGGAGGCCCAAGATCTGGATTTGATATGTGATCTCAATATTTAAGTCACTATACGTGGAACAATGCAATCGCCTTGTCCTTATCTCCAAGTATCTACGGAGAAAGTGCATTATCCTTGAAAGGGTTCAGGATAATTTCATTGTTGGTATATGTATCCGAGCACTGAGAAAATGGATAATTAAATGTGATTTAATTATCATGAACACTTCGACTTTGATTCATATTATAAGAAGAGTTGTCTAAGATAATTAAATGTGATTTAATTATCAAAGGTGTGAATAATGTGAATGTGATTCATATTATTTGGGCACGTGAGAATAGAGATTCAAAATGATCAAATGTGATTTAATTATCATGGATATGAATAATGTGGATAGCACTATCTATATTAATCATATATATTTTAAATGTGATTTATAATATATAAGAGAGAGCTATTTGTTATTTACATTTGTTGATTAAATGTTAATGTGAATTGGATTCTCATTGGACATTATATTGAAAATGTAATTCACATTTTATTTGGGTTGTGAATATGATTCACAAATTTCCAATGGCATGATTGCAATGTTCAGAAAATAAATTGGATTTATTTTTGTAAAATAATTTGCAACAAAAGTTGTTGCAAATATTGGAGAGAATCATGAGATAATGTAATCTCATGTAATAAGGAAAGGAGAGCCACCTTCCATAAAGGAAGAGTGGACGGCCACAATTTCTATAAGAAATGTGGTGGTCGTCCACCCTCCTTATGGAAGGAGGCTTGCTTCCTTCCTAATTCTCCAATGGAGATTGATTTGATATAAATCAAAATATATGCAATATTTATTTTAATTTATTAAATTAATTATTTTTAACAACATGATCATGGTCATTAAAAGAAACACAAATCAATGAGAGCCATTGGATTTGTGTTACCCATGGATTGAGATCTATGGATCCCAAAATATTAATAATAGAAGGGCACCCCTTTCTCTTCAAATGCTAATGAGAACATAAGGCTCTTTCTCTCTTTCTCTCTACATGCCCTCTCTCTCTCTCTCTCTCTCTCTCTCTCTTTCTCTTTACATGCCCACTCTCTCTCTCTCTCTCATATGGTCGTCCATCGTGGATGCCCTAGAGAGAGTCTCCATCGCCACAGCGTCATCGTTATGATGCCCGGTCAATTGCTCGTGGATCTCTGTATCCTTCGATGCGCCTCGCTTTTGAAGAAGATGTGGATCTCGTGTGTTGAGATCAGGAGATCTGTCGCTTGTATCATCAACATGGATTGCGAGAAGCATAGGTTTCATCAACTTGCTCGCAAGCGTCTCCTCCGTCCGATCGGACTTGAGACAGGAGGTCTCTTCTTTTAGAGACTCGATCGCAACCATGATTCAAGAGGTAATCCTATTACTTGTTTGTGGTTTAGATGAAATGATCCGAGAAGTGTTCTTGGATCATGTGGTTTCATCACATGAAAATTTTTAATTTCTGTTGCCTCGAGCAACTAGTGCGGCTAGTTGCTTCCGATCGCATACGATGCGATCCTCACGCTTTCGTGATTCACTTAAGGATCTCCCCATATCCTTCAAGTGTTATCAGAGCCTTAGGTCAAAGGTTTTGGATGTGATCCATAAACCAAGGATGACTTGGGTTCATTAGGGTTTGCGAAAGTTTTCTCGTATTTCATTTTCGCATCTCTAATTAGAGATTATTTTCAGCCATGTTTAAATTCTTTAAATACGAAAATAAAACTTTTATTTGGTTTCTCATTAAATAAGGAAACCATAGGATCTGAGTTTGCATGATTTCGAATCTGTTTGCTCAAGTTATGATCAATATAGTGAACATGTATCCACTCTTTCGAGGACTGCTAATCTTAACGTAATTAAGGAGTTAATTACTATTTAGAAATGCCTTGAAATCCATAAAAGTCACTTAGGTTCTATTGTAAATCAAATTAAAAAACTTTACAAACTTACTTTGCTTAGTTTGTATTTAAATTGATTGAGATATGCTAATTTTAGTAAGTGAAAGTCACTGCTGGAAATTACTTTCCTAATCAAGAACCTTGTAATTGTCATTTAATCAATTAGTCAATTAAATAGTTTAATTTCCTGGAATAATTATGTACAAATATTTGTGAAATATTTGATGATAATTATTTCCTTAAACGACATTTCCTTAATCAATAATTGATTAGATATGATATTGATCATAATTGGTTACACAATCCACTTTCCAACAAAATTGTTTGAATAGGATTGGGGATTTGTTTAGCAAATCTCCTTATAATGTTAATCAAAATCGTTATGATTATTATTATATATGGTATAACTTTGGTTGAAGGACCGATTATCATCTCAAGTACACAATGATCAATTTGGCATTATCCTTTCCTGAGGTGGATATGGTGCCTAGTCGGGGAGCGTTGGGGTAGCAGGTTGCACCGTGTGCGGTCTGTCCCACTCCCGTCGGTAGTGGCCACGACAACGGGTAGGGACTGGATAATGCAGTAGAGATCACAGTGTATTTTTTTAATTATTAAAATTCGAAGTAATACATATTTGAGATAATACCATATTTCATGTAACAATAAAAGAATGTTTGTTGTATATTAATTAGATCATTAATTTAATATGATAGATTAATTGAAATCCAATTAAAATTAAAACACTGTATTATGAATAGAGATGTTATTTCTCTTGGAAGAATTAATCATAATGAATATAATTCATGATGATTAAGAATTTGAATATGATATGGAGGATCACATAAGTGACATCCATGGTCTCCCGTCAAGGCGGAGGGTTCTGTCGCTAGAGATTGTATGTAGGAGACGCATGTCCGAAGTGATAGCTCCTGTATGCAAGCGCATCTGGATCGAGCTCTTTGCTTCTCTAAAGAGTAAGGACGTATGCGTAGTGACCCCAATATCGGGTCCTCATATTATTGGGGTAATATTGGATTGTGCATAGCGAGTTGTATTCATGTTAACGGTTGGTTCAATTAATGAGAGGTCAACATCACCTTTGGGGTGGTGGGCCCAGGTGTTGAAGACTGAATTGGGAAAAGTTGGACTTGTAAGGCGGAATGTGTTCCCGCTTCTTTTTATCGGAGTTACAGGTTCTCATATTATTGGGATGTAACAAAGATAAGTAAGGAGATCCCAGATCTTGTTGAGATATGATGGTAAGTATATCTCTTACATTGAAAGTGGTTAGGGGAGTGAACTTTCAATATTGACAAGGCAAGACAACTTTGATATAAAAATTCCTAAATCAAAGTAAAAGATATATATTTATATATGTTTATGCAAATTTCTTATTTCAGATAATCCTTCATTAAACTCTTTCAATTTTATACTCAATAATAACCAGTAAATTATCATGGATTGGATCCATGATCAAGATATTGTACTTGTAGTTGGACACATAATGTATGTGGTAGCAATGTGCAAGTCTTCTTCAAAATAATGAGGAATGACAATTAAATAGACAATAGGACTACAACCCTTGGATTTGTATGTCTCTATAATCTTGATCTCTCATTGAATGTACTTTGGAAGTGACATGTCAATGATGATCGTAATTGTCAAATAATCCTTATAAAAATCTAAGAAGATATTCTGACATACATATGTGCTCTCGATTCTCTGCATCATGCAGAATGGTGGCTCTATAAGAGATTATGTACTCAAAATATTTGAGTACCTACCTGAACCAATATTTTAAGAGTTTAAATGGATGTAGATACAATGAGTGTCATGATTCTGTTGTCTATACTCTAATCATTCGTGAAGCTTCATAATACTCATATTGTATGAATTGAATGAAGCATGTATAATTGATGAAATACTCTTATATTGAAATCTTTTGAATTCAACATAAGAGATCCTTCGTCTTATGCAATGGTTTTTATAGACAAAGGGAACGCAGTGGAAGCATGGGTTGGACCCAAGTAAGAAGGAAAGTCAAAGAGTTGACCATACTTTTGTGACTTCCATATGACATCCAAATAGTTGGATGAATGCCAATACTACAATAAGTCGATGTATTGATAGTGTGAATATCTAGTCTATCTAGGATCCTTAGAGAAAGACCCGGATAGTGCATCGGAATAATCTAAATCTACATTTACTAGTTGAAATTGACTTTCTTATTTGATAAGATCAAAGTTTAATAATTGTATCTCATTCTTCTAATAACACTTGCAATTGGTTGCTTATATTCTAGAAGAATAGAAAATTTGATCTTAAGGTTCAATAGTCATCCACATGGATGTTAATGCAATTGTTGCAAGAACCTCTACTGGATAAATAGACTTCCTAATCTCAGTGGGAGAGCCCTTAGTCTTAGAGAATGTCTCTATGACCTAGATATTAGAATACACTCATTTTTTATCTCTAAATGTTGGGAATAAACATGAATTCTGGAATAGACCTATCGTAAAGAGGTATGATGGAGATATTTCAGATAGTAATCTAAATTCTAGTGGACTCTACTAAATTAGAAAATTAATAATTCATTAACATTTCTAATACTGAAGTTAAACCTTAAAAGATTAATAGGAGAATGAAGATCATTTGACAGTGATCTGGCATCAAGCTTTGGACATTTGTCTATTGATATGATCAATAGACTAGTAAGAGATGAAACTTTAGATTGTCTAAAGGTTCAAATCTTACATACTTGTGAATATTGTATTCAAAAGTAAAAAATGTCCAATACACCCTTCCTTGGAATGGTGTAAGATGTCAAGGTATTCAAGATCTCATACATATTGTTGTATGTGAATCATCTATATCAGAATAAACATTATGGATATGTGATATCTATTGATGATTATTTGTGATATGAGATTTCTTCTCTTCACTTAGAAATCTTTGAAATGTTCAAATATTTCACAATTTTGGTCTAGAACCAATGTTTGAAGGAAGATTAAATGAATTTTGATCTAATCTAGGTAGTCAGTACCTATTAGATGAATTCATGGAATACCTTATATAGATATGAATGTAACTTCTATCTCACTCCTCCTAATAAACCTAAACTCAATGGAGTTGTAGGGAGATACAATGGGATCATGTGTGACATGATTTGATCAATGATGATTCTTAGCATAATTACCTCTTAGTTTCCAAGGTATATATGTAGTAGAAACTACAATATATATCCTTAATAAGGTTTCAAGCAAGTAAGCTGGAATTTAACACCTGAGAGTGCTACTTCATTAGTAAAATAAAGGATGGTATTTGATACCTACTTTATGACCTTGAGATTCTTAAAAGATCTCATCTATGAGAATGTGATTCTTAGAGGATGAGACTCTTGAGAATCAAGATGAAAATGAAGTAAAGGAACTCATTTAATCTTAAGAAGATAATGAGGCTCCTAAATTTTGAAACTAAAAGGACAATTGAAGATGAAACACTAATACCTCTTCAAATAAGTTTGAAGATAGATTCCATGTGTCAATTGAGATTGACAATGATCTGACTTCATGTGATGAAGCTTCCGAAGATCATATCACGGAAAGATGGATGTTATAAATAAAGTCTAAAGTAGACATCATATACAAATGTTGTATATGGACCTTCGAGGATCCACCTATATGAATAAGACCCATTAAGGTGTAAATGGATCTTCAATAGAAAGAGGGAACCTGATGAGAAGGAAGATACCTTCAAAGCACAGTTCCTAGCCATGTGCTACAAACCGAAGAGAAGACATCGCTTGCGATGAGACTTGCTCTTCAGTGACCATGCTTAAAACCATCGCGATATTGCTAACTATAGCTATACAACTTCACTTTGACATCTTTAAAATGGAGGTCAAGATTGCATTCCTCTATGAATACCTCTCCGAGGGTATTCATATGAAGTAGACCCATGGCTTCATGATTGAGGAAAGCAAGGTGCGCAAGCTAAAGAAACTCCATCTATGGACTCAAATAAGCTTCTTGTTGGAACATAAGATTTGATGATATTATAGATGTTATAATTTCAGATAGAATCTTGATGAACCATGTGAAGCTTATTAGGAGTGCCATTGTGTTCATCATACTAAATGTAGATAATATCCTAATCACTTGGAATGATATAAGGAAGATAATAATAAGTATTTTATAATCTGGTTGTTCCATACCTCGAGATATGATCTCAAGGATACCTCTTAGATCTTAATTCTGAAGTTGTTCAGAATTAAAGAAAAGAGGTTATTGGGACAGACACATTAATGGTACACCTTGGACATTTCTATTTTCTGGAAAATTCCAAGAAAGGCTTCTTTCCCTCTAGATATGGTACTGACCTATCTAAAGGGATAGTACCTCAAAGAGTTGAGGAAGTGAATGCTAAAACTAGTTGCCCTTTGTGCATCAGTTACAAGAATCTGAATGTATTCTAGATGTGTACAAAAGACCGATGTCTGTCATGTAGTGGAGGTAGTAAACTGTTACTAATTCTACTATGGAAATAAAACACTTGATTGCGGTAATATCTTCAAAGATGACAAGACTTTAGAGATAGTGATCTCTAAGCCTTATCTTCAGGAGCTTAAGACATTATAGATAGTGATCTAAAAGGTCTTAACTGTGAATGCCTTAGGAGATAGAGATCTCCAGGAATAAGGGTATTGTGATAAGGATAATTACATACTGGTTATATTAATTATTAAGTTGTAGTGTCAAGGACATTAGAACTGATAAAATTGAGTATAGGTTGCATAAGATGTAACATTCGCATTGAATGCGGGCACTGTTACTAGGAGATATGCAAGTGTCGTAAAAGGGAACATAGTGCTGATCAACTTACCTAGCTCTTTTCTTAAATAGCCTATGATTGCCATATTAGTGTGGGTCTAAATATTAGCCCATTAATGGCTCTTTGGGCTAGTGGGAGATTGTTGCATGCGAGCCCACGACGAACCATTATGCAATAAATGTTATTATGAATATCATTTTTTATCTGAAATGAAGAATAACTAATTTGCATAATAGGTCCCTTAGTACAATTAGGGTTATGTACCATGGCCATCTTAATAATCATACAGTTGTTAATTCAATTACTGAATCATAGAGGTTGGTGCTTTGATGGATATCTAAAGAGTTAGATTGAGGACTCATCAGGCATCGTCAAATGATTATTAAGAGATGATCTCCATCATGAGTGGGGGATGTCAATCCTTTCTCACATAGGTTGATATCTGACTGACCTCTTGATGCAGGTCCTCTGCATAGGAATAGAGATTCGAAGGTGTCAGATTAGTTAGGTCAAAGAGTTGACTTAACGAGATCGAGATAACCAAAGTCCTATATCATATGTTGTCATGATATAGGCACGCATCCTTCGACCAAAGACAGATGTGTTACTATATATCTGAGTATGTACATTTGGCATACCAATAGTTTGATGACCTAATCAAGGTCTATACACCGGTGCGCTAGTGTGCATTCAAGGGCATATGAGATACGATCTCTCAAAGGGATCATACAGGTTCATTTACTGAACCGGAAGACATGAGCTCACTCATGAGATATTGGGAAGAATCAAATTCCGTGTGCAGTCGTCCTGCTTTGGAATCTTGACTGAATTTGGAAGGTTTGATATAGACTTTTGGAAAGTATATGATCAACACCTAGGCATGATATATGCTTTTGGAAATTATATGATCGATACCAACTCCCAATGATCGAATGAGAAACTTAATAAAAAATTCTAGAAGTAGGCAGTGTAAGATTGATCTTATACTTTAAGGATTATTCTGGGTCTTCCAGTATGTAGGATGTACAGGTATTAGGAATTCATGAGGATGATGTGATCATAATCGGTTGTATAACCTTGACGCTTCCATTCCTAGTGAGTGATGAAACAGGTCTGGATTTTAGTGACTCCTCTCAGTAGAGAAGTAATTTGATCTTTGTCCAAATATTGGACATTGATCTGAATATGATTCAGATGCAATGAGAAGATTAGATTTGCGGTCTTGATTTAATAAAGCATCCATGGGAGGCCCAAGATCTGGATTTGATATGTGATCTCAATATTCAAGTCACTATACGTGGAACAATGCAATCGCCTTGTCCTTATCTCCAAGTATCTACGGAGAAAGCGCATTATCCTTTAAAGGGTTCAGGATAATTTCATTGTTGGTATATGTATCCGAGCACTGAGAAAATGGATAATTAAATGTGATTTAATTATCATGAACACTTTGACTTTGATTCATATTATAAGGAGAGTTGTCTAAGATAATTAAATGTGATTTAATTATCAAAGGTGTGAATAATGTGAATGTGATTCATATTATTTGGGCACGTGAGAATAGAGATTCAAAATGATCAAATGTGATTTAATTATCATGGATATGAATAATGTGGATAGCACTATCCATATTAATCATATATATTTTAAATGTGATTTATAATATATAAGAGAGAGCTATTTGTAATTTACATTTGTTGATTAAATGTTAATGTGAATTGGATTCTCATTGGACATTATATTGAAAATGTAATTCACATTTTATTTGGGTTGTGAATATGATTCACAAATTTCCAATGGCATGATTGCAATGTTCAGAAAATAAATTGGATTTATTTTTGTAAAATAATTTGCAACAAAAGTTGTTGCAAATATTGGAGAGAATCATGATATAATGTAATCTCATGTAATAAGGAAAGGAGAGCCACCTTCTATAAAGGAAGAGTGGACGGCCACAATTTCTATAAGAAATGTGGTGGTCGTCCACCCTCCTTATGGAAGGAGGCTTGCTTCCTTCCTAATTCTCCAATGGAGATTGATTTGATATAAATCAAAATATATGCAATATTTATTTTAATTTATTAAATTAATTATTTTTAACAACATGATCATGGTCATTAAAAGAAACACAAATCAATTAGAGCCATTGGATTTGTGTTACCCATGGATTGAGATCCATGGATCCCAAAATATTATAAATAGAAGGGCATCCCTTGCTCTTCAAATGCTAATGAGAACATAAGTCTCTCTCTCTCTCTCTTTCTCTCTACACGCCCACTCTCTCTCTCTCTCTCATACGGTCGTTCACCATTGATGCCCTAGCGAGAGTCTCCATCGCCGCAGCATCGTTGTTATGCTGCCCGATCGTTTCCTTGTGGATCTCCATCTCCTTCGGTGTGCCTCGCAAGTGAAGAAGACGTCGAATCTCGGGTGTCGAGATCAGGAGATCTGCCGCTTGGATCATCAACATGGATTGCGAGAAGCACATGTTTCATCAACACGCTCGCAAGCGTCTCCTCCGTAGGATCGGACTTGAGACAGGCGGTCTCTTCGGTTTAGAGACTCGATCGCAACCACGCTTCAAGAGGTAGTCCTATTACTTGTTTGTGGTTTTAGGTTGAAAAAATCGAAGAAGTGTTCTTGGATCATGTGATTTCGTCAAATGAAAATTTTTTAATTTCCGCTGCCTCGAGCAATAAGTGCGATTAGTCGCTCCCGATCGCATACGATGCGATCCTCACGCTCCGTGATGCACTTAAGGATCTCCCCATATCCTTCAATGTGCCCATAAAGTCAGTGCCCAGTGCATCGAACACATCACAAATAATTACTGGTTGCATAGGCATGGCATCTTTGGGACCAATGGTCCCTCCCATTGTGTGACAGACTGGGCATGGCCGGACAAAATTGTAGGCATCCATAAACAAGGTCGGCCAGTAAAATCAACATTGCAATATCTTCTCAGCAATCCTCTTCTTAGAATGGTGTCCTCTTGTCTCCAAGGTGGTGGCATAGATTGAGGACACTTTGGTATTCGATATTTTCGGTAATTTTAAGTTATTTTTTAGATTTATGTTTTTTTTAAGTGATAAAAACTCAAAACAATGCAAATGATAAATTCAACAACTTATTTAGTTTTTTAAAAAATATATAAGTTAAAATTAAAGCTTTTAAAAATAAACCTTAATTATTTTTAATATAAACTATATATAATAGAGAAAAATCAAAGACATAAAACACAATTTTGGGATTTCTATAGCATTTTGCCAATTTTTATAAGAATTGGATAGAGCCATCCGCTATGGGGGAATAGAGATTTGTTGAGTGTCAGGTATCAACAAAATCAGGAACTTTATCTCCTACTGTTGTGGTATTCTGAAAAGATCATCAAGAAACACATCATGGAACTTTTGAACGACCCCGATGTCCTCAATCCTCCTATCCAGGGGAAATGTGTCAACAATATAGGAAAGATATCGCACACATTCCTGGCTAAGGTACGGATGTCCTCTCAAAGAACATATGTACCCAATCTATGTATCTGATGTATGTCCATCGTATTGAAAGGTCGGTACTCCTAGTAGATGAAAGATAACTACCTTCCCAAAATAGTCTAAGCATGTGTGATGCTTCTCTAACCAATCCACACCAAGAATGATATTGAAATAATCCAATTGTATCAATAAGAGTAAAACAAGCATGAGATTCCCACTGATCTGTACTGCTATGTCATCGACGACATATCTGACGACGAACAACTTGCCCCTTGGGCCCTTGATGTAGTATAGAATCAGAACACTCACAATCAGTTTGCCTAACTGAGCATTAAATGATGTGCACATAACGAGTGTGCGACACCATAATTAAACAAAACATGGAATGAAAATCCACTACAAACATTGTCCCCTGATGATTGAATCGTAGGCATGTCTTCTTCTGAGTAACATCATTTACCTGCCCTCGTTGTACAGGTAAGAATTGGATCTCGCAGCTCATACTATGCCAGCTGGGGTAATAGATGTTGAGATCCCCTATCTTGTAATAGAAACTGAATCCTCATTGATAGGAAAGAAGTGTTGGGTCTTGCATTCTACTGAGGCGCATCCGAACTACGAACAAGTAATGGGAACTAGGCTCTGAAGTGACCAGGATGCTGACAGTGAAAATAAGCCTTTTGTGACATTGATCCTTCGGACACAATGATGCCTCATGGCTTCCTCTGAGTTTGTTGATATGTTGGGGTTATACCACGCTCAACCAAGGACTTTCCTAGGGTATAGGGCTATGTGGAACTACTGTTACTGCAAATGGGTGGAAGAAATAATCATGATGAGAATGGATAGAACCTTGATGTGTTGGAGTTTGTCCTGGAGGTTGTCGGCTATGAGTTGCCTCCCATCTAATCAACTTTGCCATCTCCTCCTTGATGGAGGTGAGGTTGATGAATACACATTCATTCACCTTTATTCCTTTATTTTGTTTTTAAATCCCTAGATAAATGCATGTAAATATATCAAACTTGTACAAATTAACACACTAACTGTTGATTGTAAATAGTGCATAAATATATGTATTTAAACACAAAATAAATGAATAAAGAAAAGAAAAGTAAAGGAAGTATTGAAAATACTAACTTACCCTAAACCTTGTGATTAAGTCAAGGTCGAGAAGGAATAAAGTAGAGATAGGTAAGGGCAAATAAATACACACAAAATAACACAGACACCTAGAAACCCTAGTGCACACTACACTACATATACAACCAAACTCACACTAATTTATACACACTCTTATACACTTCAAATAAAGATATTTTCAACACAAACCATGCACGCACAAATACATAGAAAAATATAGAACTGTTTGCTTTTAAAAAATGTACAGTGTGACTGTGACATACAGATAAAAAAGCCGTAAACGGAATTTCAATGCTCAATATATACTTCTTATGAACTCAAAATTCAACAAACTCACCTTTATTGTTCTTAAAATTAATTAACTATATGATGAAGGTGTTTTCATTAAAAATGGAGTTAAGATATAAAAGCTGAATTTTTGGGTCCCGTTGTACTAAATACCAATACATTTTACCCATTTTATTTGTTCATTATATTTTTAATCTATTAATATTTTTTAAAAGACTTGTAAATATTATTTAAAACATATTAAAAGTATAAACAAAAAATAAAGGCATTAAAGTACATGAAAATAAATAATACAATAAAATATATAAGTATACTAAATCTATAATGTACATATCCATAATTATTTAAGTATATGAATAAAGTAATAAAAATATGTAGATATATATATATATATAATTAAATATATTATAAATATATAAAATATGTACACATAATAATAATATTTAAAATACAAAATAAAAATAAAGTACACAATACATAGGTATAAATACATATAAGTATACTTGTAAAAATTGACCTATAATAAATAATCCAAAAAATCAATAAAATCACCTAAAATAGTCCATAAATCGATAAACACCTTTTATAGTTTTAATTAATAAAATCAATTGCTTTTTTAAAAATAAAAAATTTCCTCTTTATGTGTCTTTTTCTTGTGGTGTCTTATGTTGACCTATCAGGAGCCCCTGAGGGTTGATCCTGGGTCAACCCTCCCTTCGTCGTGCAAGGACGCACCTTTACCTAGTCCAAGCCCTTCTTCAAATTTTCGTCTCCATTCTCTGTGATGTTTGACCTGAACCTTTCATGAAAATTGTGCACCTAACATTGCTTATCCTCATCCGACACTCTAATGGGAGCCATCTCCATTGATCAAAGCACAAACCCAAGTCAAACATTGCACCTTCAGTCGCATGTATATATTATCTCCTTCACCCAAATTTTGAATTCAATCCTTTATACTTGATTCTCTCCCCAAAAATCATCACCGGAGCTTGCCCCAGTGAAAGCGAGCGGAGCCTCTCGATTTGTGGTGCGGAGGAGTGGAGGAAGTGACTCACCCTCATTGGAAACCTCTCCAGGTGGTTCAATTTCCAACCATCCCTAGTCCAGTGAGAATTCTTTTCCTGCCTTTCTATTCCTAGTATAACAAGTAGCTTAGGCATGTCTTTATTCTTTTTGATTCTGTCTATTTTGTCCTAAAATCAAAAATCATAATTCACTGGAGCGTTTATCTCTAGCCTATGTTCCTCATGTTTCGACTTTTGACCAACATGCCAACCATACCATCATCTTCTCCTTCTACTTCTACATCTTGTCCCATCATTACACCCTAATCTCGCTCAGATCAGGACTGCCTTGATCTTCTCCTCCACTGTCCTCTGGAGATCGATTCATCTCGCTCATCCAGTCCCCATTTTTTATCACCATTGAGTAGAGGGACTTCGCCCTCAAGCCCTGAAGATGTTTGTGCAAGAAGAGACTCTATTCGTGGGTTAGACAACTCGAAGAAGCAACTCCATGAGATTGAGCTCCGCTGACCCTCCAGACCTCCTCCGACGAGGTTCGTACCTTTTTGAATCATCAAACCACTACAGGATTACTCCAGGAATATTTTGGGCATCACAATAGCTCGAGAGACCATAAGAATTGCCTTGGAGGCTTGATCGAAGTTCAACTCCCTGCAGTTCTTGAGTTGTACTTCCTGACCGTTGGATCAAGCAGCGAGCTCCAAGTGTACAACATCCGTCACATCGCACGCTCAAGGACAGTCAGATCTGTTGGCGGGATCTAATCTCCAGCTCCATCATTGAAGCGTCATCAACAATTGAGAAGCTGCGGCTGCAGGGGGAGGGCCTCCATCACCGGGGGGACAGGGGGGTGTGGCGAGGCGACGGCGGTAAGGGGGGCCTCCATCGTCGTCGGGGGGGGGGAGGGGAGGGTTCGAAGCGACAGCAGTAGGGGGGCCTCATCATCGTCGGTGGGGGAGGGGGGTGAAGCGGCGGCGACAGGGTTGGGCTCCATCACGCGGGGGGTGGGGGTGATCCATCGTGGGGGGTGGGGGGGGGAGCAGCAACGGCCGAGGGCTCGGGGGGGGGGGGGGGGGGGACAAAGCAGCAGCTGCCGGGGGCTCGGGGGGTGAAGCGGCGGCGACAGGGTTGGGCTCCATCACGCGGGGGGTGGGAGTGATCCATCGTGGGGGGTGGGGGGGAGCAGCAACGGTCGAGGGCTCGGGGGGGGGGGGGGGGGGGGTGCATTTATCGTTGGCGGGGGAGGAGGGGCGAAGCAGCAGCGGTCGGGGGCTCGAAGGGGGGGGGGGCGACACAGCAGCGGCAAGGTGGGGCCTCCATCGTCGGCGGGGTAGGGGGGCCTCCATAGTAGCATCGCCGGGGGTGCGAGGGGGAGCAGCATCGCCGGGGCCGCAGGGAGGGGCCGAGCAGTGACGGCAGGGGGGCCTCCATCGTCTGGGGGGGAGGTCTTGGATGATGAAGTGGCACTCGATGTATATTTAATAAACAAAATGGTATAATATAAAGGAACATAACGGAATCTGGTTAATTTTAATGGGTAAATTAACGGAGCTTAACCGCATGGTCTGTAGGGTAAGGGTTAGCAATTTTACAAGGTCGGGGGAGGAATTACGATGTTTCAAAGGTCGTAGAGGTAATTGGAAAAGATTATAGGGTCTGCCGGGTAAAAATCCCTTTTCTTTTATTATCTAGTATTTGAGAAAATTGAAATTAGGCTAAATCTGATTTGATAGATGTTTATTATGCCCATTTCAAATTCCTAAATTTTTTGTTTTTTTTTGTGTATTTCCTTATATTAAAATTTATAAAAATTCTCAAAAATTACACAAAAATCACCAAAAATAAATAAAACTTATCAAACCTAAAATATTTTATTTCTGAATTCTTTAGTTTTTTACTACATTTTAAAAATCCAAAAAATATATCTTTTTATTCCATTTCAATATAATGCATTTATTAATTTTATTAACCTTTATTTTATTTCCATAAAAATTAAAAATTGAAAAAATTACAAACATATAAAAATATAAATTAAAAACCCACAAAACATTTAAAAATTAAAAATCTAGAAATCCCCAAGTAGTCTATTCATTTTCTTACTCTACCCTGTGTGCTTCTTTGTGGTTCGACCCCTACTACTTGTCTATGATACACATATTTGTAGGGTAGAATAACTTTTATTTCATTCATTTTTATTACTTAATCATTATTGTTGGTTAATTGTTAAAATTGTTGTGTGGGATTGGGTGTCTACTTCGCTGAGAGAGAAGTCGATACAACGATTATCAGATACGACTTGTCAGAAACCGTAAGCCCTCCAAGACCAGACTTTGGTACTCTGTACCCCGTGAATTTTCAAATGGCTGCATTATAGGGGAGCATCAGTTTATAGAGCATAGAGTAGACTATTTAGCTTTTTCCGCCATTGTTCATCATTGTCTATTTCTCTCTTTATTCTATTTTTATCTAAGATTGTTCTGAGCATCTTCTTGTTTGAATTTGCTAATAGTTCCTGCTTATCAAGAGAGGATTTTCTTGGAGATTTGATGCACCCAAGAGCCACAAATATCATGGGTTCTTTTCTCACTGGTAGGAGAGAGTAGCATAAGAAACAAGAAGCCAATCAGAATTGCCTTAGTGTAGATGTAGTTTAATTTGAGAGAGAGAGATATTTAATCAATTAATTTGTAATAACACATGACCCAAACACTAAAATACTTAGACTCTCACAACTCCATTTCATCATATGATTGTTCACATGGGGGACTTAATTGATTTTCTGCAATTTCATCGTCTTCTATCTTTATTTCTCCCTATTTTACTCTTATTTTTATTTTATTTTCTGAGATATGTTTTTTCGCTTTCTTTTCATTTTACATCTTGTGGAATGAGCCCTTAGAGTTTAGGAGTGGATGTTCAGTTAATTAGTCCAAATCCCTAATATCATTCATGTGCCTATAATCTCACGTTGGACCTAGTCAAATTGAACAAGATCTTGATTATAATAGAAGCTCGTGTATTATGGAGATTTCTATTGCATTGCATATAGCATAGTTTTAAATTTTCTATCTTGCATCCTACATGGAGAGAGTTGGGAAGCAATGTAAATCTTTTGACTGAGCATAACATCATCATTTTTTGACTTGCAATGCTTTTCCGTCTTCTCCCTCTGATTTTCTCACATAGGCAAAGCAAAGAATTAATAAAATCATTTAGGCCTCTTACATGAAAAATACTCAAAAAGTGAAACCAGGAAAAAATACAAAAAGAATAAGAAAACCATGACCTAATTAAATGATTAATCATACTTCATTGTATTGGGTTCACAACACCCTCATTGTATTCAGGTACCTTCCAGACAGAGCAAGGCACGATCCTTAAGGAATAGAGCCCAAATCCCAGCGTGGGTACTGCCTTGTGTATCTCATGGCTTCATGAAGTATTGGTGCTTCTATGATACGTGGGCGAGTAGGGCTTTGTCTGCTTGCAAACCTAGTTTGAAATATTGAGTATAGCTCATCCCTTTACGGGGGTGTCTGTCTCATCGTTACACGTCTGAGTAGGGCCTCATCTTCTTGCAGACTCAGTTCTGAAGTATTGGTTTCTCCAATCAGCATCTCATCTACTTCTTTCGCTGAGTAGTGGTCCACATCCGATAACAAGGACCTCTAAAAAGTACATGTTACTGGTTAAAAAATAAGTGGAAAGTACACGACGATTGTCAGGTCAGTACTCACTCACCTATAGGATTAGTTGCTAAGGACTAAATTTGACAACATTGCTTGATACAAATAAATAAAATTGATAAGATAAATGCCAAACTCTTACAGCCTGTGTTGAGTTGGTGAATCTACCCTTATTTTGACGATTGGTTGATTATTTTAAAACATTTCAAGATAAAAAATGTTGCACCTTTATGCATTTCTACCTCGCACCTCTCTTCTCACTTTTATTTCTTCCTTGCTCTTTTTTTAGCCTTCTCTTCTCAATTCCTCTTGAATTCTTCACCTTCCTCTACTCATTCATCATCACTTCTTCTTTCTCTCAAGATGTCGTCACCAAGATGACTTTGTTCAGACCTTGCGAACATCAACATAGATTCTGTATTTCTGACATCTTCAATAATATAGGGTGATCTTTGAGAACCTAGTTCGTACTTTGTCGACTTCTCTTTGGACTCCCCCGTCTTCTCCTAATTAAAAGGTCGATATGACTCTTGTCCAGATGTTTCTCCCCCACTTTCCTTTCACTAATAAATCCATTGTGCTTTCACTAATCAATGGTTACGATTGATTTGTGTTTCCTTTTAGTTTACAATAAACACAAATGAAAATACAAAGACAAGAGTTTAAAATAATTTCCAAATTATCTCAACTAAAATAACTAATCACTAAATGGAAAATAATTAAGAGAGCTCATACACATACTAAAAATAGGGTCGGCGACCATCAAGGTTGAAACAACCCATGGATGTCCACTCTAAGGTGGAATGTGTCAAAAAATTAATTATCCAATACACTTATTAATTGAATAATTGAATTATGATCAAATAATTCCAAATTATTTGTGATAATTGCAATTATACCATTGATCATTGAGGATTAATTTCTTCCAACTAATATTTAATATAATCATATTTAAATTAAATTATGTAATTTGAATCCAATCCACATTGACATATAAATTGTGAATCTCATTCACAATTAACTCTCTCTAGGTTATTGTGGATCATATCCACATTATACATGATTATTGTGGATAGTGTTATCCACATTACTCCTATCCATGATAATTAAATCTAATTTAATTTTTCCAGATATATCTATCCACACATTAATTATGATAGTTAAATCCAATTTAATTATCCAATTTTCTAATTCTTAGATAAAAAATGTTCATGGAACAATTCTTGAACTTTTAAGGAATTGTGTGCCTTCTCCTCAGGTACTTGCATATAAAGTCAGGGCAATTGTACGTTTCACGTATAGTGACTTGGATGTTGATATCATATCTCAAATCTAGATCTCGGGGACCTTTAATAGATGTTTGATTAAAACAAAACCACAAATCTAATATTCGCATTGTATCTGAATCGTATTTGGAGTAATGTCCAATATTTAGACTGAGATTTTATTACTTCTCTATTGAGAGGAGCCACTAAAATCCAAACATGTTTCATCACTCCCTCGGAATGGAAGCATCATGGTTATGTAGTTGTTTATGATCATATCACCCTCAAGTATTCCCAATAAACGTACAACTGCATACTAGAAGACCCAGAATAAACTCGAAGTTTCTATCACTTTTGGACTGTCTTCTTCAGGGTTTATCATTATGTTTCTCATTTGATCACTTGGAGTTGGTATCAATCATATACTTTCCAAAAATATATTTACCTAGGTATTGATCATATACTTTCCAAAAGCATATAGCATTACTACAAATTTAGTCAAGCTTCCAAAGTGAGACGACCATGCATGAAATTTAATCCCAATATCTCATGAGTCAGCTCATGTCTTCCGATTCAGTAATGACCATGTATGATCCCTTTGAGAGATCATATTACTCAAATGCCCTTGTATGCGCATCAGCTCACCCGTGTATAGACTTTGAATATGTCATCAACTTATCAGTCTGCCAAATTGATGAATCCATGATTCATCATGATAAAAGTAGAAAATAAAGCTTCTTTCTTGAGCAATTAGCTGCATTTCATCATTTATTCTGTATTTTTACCATTCATGCACTTAGAGTTAATATCTACATTTTAGCACACATAATTGCATTCATAATAATCTTCACATTTTCAACTAACTTCATGCATTTCTAGTTAAATCATGCTAACTCCAAATGAAATGAAACCAACTTCATTGTGTTCATATTACTAACTTAATCTATGAAAAATCCTAAAAATATGCCACATGCAAAATAATCTAAGACCCTAATTTCAGAAAAGATGGACTAAAACATTAATATCAGTGTCATACATTGTCTGATTTCACTCTACTCACTTTTAAAGTAATATGCATTCAAATACCTTCAAAAAATGACCAATTTCATAAAAATCAAAGCTCATATGTGAACATTGAGTTTTGGGCCTCTTTTACGCATTGTACATTTTTGCCGATTTTGAACTATCATTTCATGTGCATATTTCATATATTCTAACTATTTTCTCTTTCATTTCTTTAAATTATTCATTGTTTTAATAAATCACATAAAGATCAAAATCCAAAAAAAATCAAAAAACAAAAAAAAGACCAATTCTGACTGGACCTTATTCACCTAACCTACTTGTATATAATTAACCTCTCTAATTTATTGTGACATTAACTCAACCCATAAATATCCAAAAAAATGTTATTTGAGTCTATTACATTATTTCATATCTTGTGTAATTTCTGCATATTATTTATCATCAGAAAATCAAATAAAAATTTCAAAACATAAACTTGATATTTTTTATACATAAAATATCACAAAAAAATTGTATCTTCCATTTTGTATTTCATTCGCATATGAATCCTTCATGAACATTGTAGCTTAAATTTAGATCTACAATTTTTGTGTTGAGTACTTTTGCATATGAGGTCTCCTTCTATTTCTTTTTTTATTTTTAATTGTTATTTATTTTTGGAGCGACACGTGGCGCCTCTTGGGGCAGCCACGTGCTGCCCCACCTTTCCCTCTCCTAAACCCCTTACTCCAGTCACGTGACATGAACGTGACTGTCATCTTCCCCAAACTGTGCTTGTCTCTGTTGCTGCACTCCCCATCCCCTCCGGCCAACTTCCTCTCTCTTACTTCCTTCCATTGCTCGCTTCTCCCAACAATCAACCCCTCCATCTCCTGTGTGACCTAACAACCAGCCACCCTTTCCAGCCTCGATATTTGAGGAACCCAAAGCAACCTAACATCCATTACCGAACAACCCGCTTTTCCAAAATATGTATCACCTAAAACCATCGCGACCTCTGCTCCCCTTATCCTCCGCAATTGTCGCTCCCCTCACCGGCCAACACAAAATCCTTCAATATTTAAGACTCTCAGCACCCATCGTCCTGAGCATCCACCATATCCAATTGCAGAGAGGAGCACGTGGAGCGGCCAGTGACAGGGGCTGACTCTGCCGTGGTGAGAACCACTTCAAGGCAAGATCACATCAGCTTTCCGAGGCCTCCGCCAGCCTCGATCGAAGTGAGAACATCGAAGTTCAGAACTCCCTCTCCTCCAGTCCAGTTGACCTTTTTCCCTCTCCTTCTTCCCATGTTTTTCATCTTTTCATATGTTTCCTCGTTCTTCCCATTTGCCTCCACCCTTCGCGCCTAGAGTAGCACCGCATCTCTATCGTCTTCATGCTGCCCCGTGCTCCATTGCCTTGACCACTCTAGCCAACTCTTTCCAGTGACGAACGACCTTTAGAAGAAGCTCCTTAGCCATCGATTCATTCTCGCGATCAACGCTCCTGTCGATCTCCGTCCGCCACTCGCACAATGACTGCGTCGTCCGTCGTCCATCGCTCGCCTGCAGTTCACCCTCGGTCGGCATGCTGAGGACCGACCATCACTACCTTTGATAAATCCAGTCGGGCACCTCCACACCAGTTGTGGTCCAGCGCCCAGCCTCAGTCCGTATGTAGTCCTCAGTCCATCGAGTCATCTGCCGCACATGAGATGCAGGTGCGGGTGGGTCAATTACGATCGAGCCCTTCACAAAATCATGAAATTTCAAGAAATACCCTCGCGTGAAAGGCACCCCTCATTAAACATTTGCGCCTACGCCATCGGAGCTCCTAGAAACTGCATAGACGACCCCACCTTTGGCTATCTTGCGCAACGTACGAGCACAGTGGAAACTTTTCACCCCAACCCCAAACGCTTTCTCATATTCCATATCTACCCCTGTTGTGGGTAAATTGTAGAAGGTTCTAGCAGTTTACAGAAATTACCAATCAGTCCTATACAAGGGTATATATGCAAAATTATTAATTATTTTTATTACAATTTGTCCCTAAACTTCAATCATTCATATCTTGAGCATCATTTATCGGATTCTCACATTCATGGTGTTGTTTTAATCCTCATAACTTATTTTCATATAGAACACTGAGATTCTTTTTTGAGACATTATTTGACATGAAAAGTTGAGGATGTTTATCTGATAATTTTGAGTACTTTTATTGATATTAATTGATTCTTTAACTCATTAAATTGTGTCTTGATTTATTCGGAGGATTTATTTAGTGCTTAATTGGATGATTAAATTATTATGATCGTTGGGGTTCGTTCTTATTTATTGATTGGCATGTTGTGCTTATTTGTTTTGGCTTGCTGCTCCTTATTCACCATCACTTGCATCTACATTTCACATCATTTAAAAATCACAAAAACATTGCATATATTTATTTCTTATGTCACCTTATAGCATAACATTGCTTTATATGCACTAAATTATTTTAGAAATTCATGCATCACATTTCCTTTTGCAATTAATTACATCTTTAAATAAAAACACATAAAAAGTTAAAAAGGAAAGAAAAAAATAAATATTCTTATGAAAATCTAACTTCTGGATCATCAATAAATTAACCTAAGGAGACAGTTCCCTCCGTGAGATCAACCTAGGACTAACTAGGTAAAATATTAAATTGGTTGCTTGCTTTTAAATCGATACACTAATTAAGCGATTTTTCATTAATCTGAATGTTCCCGACTTCAATGAAAATTTAAAGTTAATTCCAAAAAAAATTACCAGGTAAGGTTCTTCAAATGGCGTCGTTGCCAGGGAGGCATGGCTTAGGTTGTTTTTAGAAAATCTAGTTTTTAGGTTTTCCACCTCGGGTAGTCTGGCCCCTATTTTCTTGTATTTATTTTTTTATTTTCTTATCATTTCTTTCTTTTTATTTTGTATATCTTTCCGTGAATATCTCTCTAATATTTAATCTTTTATTTTTTTATGCGAGGGAATCTGGTGGACTTGGAGTGGCTTTCTTGGAAGCCGACGTAACTCGAAGCTACTAGGACATACGAAGATGTTAATCTTAGGAGAGAGAGAGTGTGTTCTTCTTTGATTTGTAATTAGATGCTCATTTAAAATAGTTCTTGATTGGGTTCTCATGTGTGTAAAGAGACTAAACCTTTTCTGTGGCGTGTCAGACCCGTTTCACTCTCCGGTGAGGGTGGGTGCTGACTTGAGTGGCTCGTAGTCCTTGGTTTGCACTACGTCTATTAGAGATACTAGTATTTTTTAAGCTCGAAGGATTAAGACCACACCACACTTAGTTATACACACTAGATAGATTTTCATTTAGCAAAGTAAATTTTTCTATCACTCGCTGATAGAAATTTCTATTCTAGGTGCGATTTCTCGAGCATGAATAGAGTTACTTTTCTAGGGAAATTTCAATTCTATTTAGCATATTGCATGAAGATTGCAAGGAAGCACTATAAGTATCTCTGACTCAACATTCATCATCATGTTTCTCGGTGCACAGCTTTTTCGATTCTCCCTCGGTTTTCATTTACATAAGGATAAAGGAAATTAGAATCCCCGTGTAGACGTGTATTGATCTCCACTCAAATTTAAAGTGATAACCAAATTAAAACAAGAGGATTGTTTACATTATTAACTAATTAAAATCAGATGAAATTTAATATCATTGTTTGCGAGAGAGCAACCCCGTCTTGGTATTCATTTATTGTTCTGAGTTAGAGAGAGATGAACATTAGAATAGAGCCAAGCTAGGGTTTTCATATTGACTACTGATTCTACAAAAACGAGTAGCTACTTTTCAGTGAGGAAATACAGGTAGCCGATAAACGGTTAGAATTTGCCGGTTTGAATTTCCATAGCAGAGTGGATGGTTTAAAGGACACTATGTAAGGCTTGGTGCTTAAGTAACATGTAGCCGTTTTACGATCCACACTTACATCCATACTGGCTGAAAGTAGGTGCAACTAGTCGTAAGATTCGGGTATGTCTTTAGGGAAATACGGGTACATAATAGCTCTATAACTCTTTCAAAAATTGAACATATCACCAACTTAAAATTGAAAAGAGAATTTACCGGTTCTTTGCGGATTTCACTATGTTGAGTTAGTGAATTTGGGGTTTGCTTTTGCGTGTTGAATTGTGTGTTAGTGCACTTGCACACACAGATCGGTGTTTTGTGAATCAATCTTTACCGTTCTCTTCGAAGATGTTGGAATATTAGAATTCATACCCATACTTTGTGGGTTGTGCTCACATAAAAAATTTGCAATCTTCATATCCACATTCTTTTTAGAGGAACCCTCTCTTAGAGGTAGTTCCTTCCCAACGATCATTCTTTCCACCCACCCACCCTTGGTTGAAACCCTGAGATACGAACTGCTCACAGAACCAGACGTGTACTATGTAGACAAAATGGAGAGAGAGAATTCAAGGATGATTATAGGCGTAACTGACTTTGATAAAGGAACATGATTCCCGATTATGTATGATAATTCATTGTTTGAACCATCCTCTACTCAGTATGACTCACGGCCTCAATATGATCACTTTTCCTTTGACAACACAGGTGACACCCAAAGTCAAGGAAATAGGACTCATGACGAGACCTTGATCACAAAGACTGACTACTTCTTGGTTCTGGAGAAAATGCCAACCAAGCATAGTCACTCAACTCTAAGTCATGATACAATAGTGGATGACATAGCTTGAATCAATAAGAAAGCTGAGGTTTTGATAGAACAATTTGATAATGTCATCCAAATAGTAAAGAACATGGTAACAAACCAAGAGGAATTGAGAAGATCACAGAGCGAACATGAAACACATCATCTGCTTGATTCCCAGACACAGACACCACACACACCTGTCTAGCCCACTGACCACGCTACTTACTCTATTGAAAATTCTAAAAAGAAAAAATAGAAAATCCAAAAGATTCAAACAACATCAATATGGAAGTGTTTTGTAAAAGTCTGATCTTAGAGCTTCCATTAATCAAGGCCATAGAGTATGTACCTGATCTTCAGAGATTTATGAAGGGTCGATTATCACTGAAGAAGACAGGAAAGAAAAGATCTCGAACTGAATATCATTTAATTACTATGGCCAGTTCAATGGTGCTGACCCAAACAAGCAAGCCCCGTGAAGTTAAACGGTTGACGATGGTGACATGTGAAAATGAGAATACCAAATTCACCAATGTTTGGATTGATGATGATTCTATCCTGAATATCCTCCCGAAGTTCGTATTTGACCAACTAGAACTCGAACCGCTCAGAAAGACCCGAGTGATCATTCAATTTCTCAACCAATCAACAAAAAGATCAAGAGGACTTTTTCTATCGTCATTACTTTCCAGGGTGTCGAACATAAAGTGGACTTTATTTTCCTGGACATTGAACACCAAGGAGATTTATCTGAGTCTCCCATTATTTTGGTAAAGCCATTTTTAGCTTCCGCTAGAGTGACTATTGACAGCATGACTCAAAACATTATATTTCTGAACCCAAACCAAACCGATCAAATTCTCTAGGACACATCAAACCCTGAGACACTGAACAAGGAACCCGCAGTCGTGACATGGAGGAACCCTCACATTCCCAGACCACTCCACTTATCACAGACACAAACGAAAGAGAAACACCTAAGGATACGACTGTCAATGATACAAAGGTGAATGAATTACTGAGATACGTGAGTCTAGAAACACAAAGCCAACTGAGAGAAACAACACCTACTCGGGACGTGGGCTGACCCTACAAGAGTATTACAATCTATATGGAGTCTCATTTGATAAGGAATCTATGGTCAGTACCTCACACACCACACCTCGGATGTTCAATGAATACAACATGATCAAATTGACCTTTCTCAAAAATGCGATTGCCCCATCCTCTAGTCAGTTATCCAATGAGAAGAAGAAGAGAGTTGATTCCTCGAGGTGTTCCCTCGAACCTCTCAAGGTGTGTCACTCTTATCTCCCTCTCTATACATCATGATCTAGAAAACTAAATGTTATCATTGTGAGTGAGCTCAGTTTAGTGGATCTAGAGCCTTATTAGAACAAGCATTCGTACATCGACCCACATTGAACTATCCCTATCCCTCACTATTACTCTTCTAAGGTCGATCCCCCCGGTCCCAGTCGATACACTAGAACAATTTCTTATGATCGGATTTATACTTGTTCATCAGAGTATTCATCCAAGGACGAATTGATTGACCCTAAGACTGAGCAAACTCTGAGAAAGAAGCTTAAGAATAGAAATAGTTTGAGTGATGTGACCTTCAAATATTTCTCTTATGATGACAACTCCGACGATGGATGGGAATCTTCTGATTTATCTTCTTTCTATCAATATTCCCTTCCACCAAATGTATTGAAAAATATCGACCGTAAACCTCCTTGATCATCAACCACCCTACCCCTCCCCCATTAGTTCCCTTGCACTTTTTCTTCCTATACATAGGCCAAGGCCTAAGTATGGGGGGACCGATGCTATCTGTATTTACTCATCATTCTATTCCCCACTCCCCACTTGATCTGTATATTCTCTAGATCTCATTGGTTCTGATACTCACTCATGTCCTATACTTAGGCTAACCAAAGCCTAAGTATAGGCGGGTACAGATGCCCATCCTGTATATATTCATCCATTTCTCCTCTTGTCCTCGACTGCTCCACTTTTTGATATTCTTCTATAATTAGGCTGAATAGAGCCTAAGTATAAGGGGCAGTCGACTTCTATACTCCTTTTTCACTCTCCTACGCTTATCATGAGCTAGGTCTTTTCATCGTTTCTTGTTCTCTGAGGACATAGCACTCGCTAAGTATAGGGGGTGTGTATATATTACATATATACTTTACCCATAGCTTGACCTTTCATGTATTTTGTATATATTATGTAATAATACAAGACGGGTAAAATTTGTTCAAAAAAATTCAAAAGGAAACAAGCATCTTATTTACTCTTGCATATCATTCTTGAATTCATACAAAAACTGAAAAGAAAATCATCTTGCACCTCATATGCATTTCATAACATCTGCATATCTTGCATATGCAACGTGGAAAGTTATTAGGTTCTGAATTGAGTTATGAATAAAAGTGGAGAGTTATCTTGACTTGGCCTTAATATACATAGTTTTCATAGGAACTTCATCGAGAAAGAGGATTTTAGAAGCTTCAGGTCATTAACTTAATTCTTCGAATGTCGCATGACAATGTGTAGACTTTGACTCTTAGTTTTTAACCTAGTCTCCCCATTTTTGTATGACTTCAGAATAGGGAATAAATCCGCACTCTCATACTTTGTACTTAGCTCAACTCAGATGGGGTGTTGGAAGACTGTGTGAGTCTCCTTTTTGGTAGCATGGACATATAAAGACAGGAATACAGGTTGAAATAAATTCTCATATGACGGATGGACGACTAGACACATTTTTTCTAAGATCCTAAAATATGTATGGAAAAAAGATTCCATATCCGTAGGGGCACAACAAGATCCACGCAGAGCTACCAAAAATTCAAACAAAAAGAAGCCATCTACCAAATAATTATTTGTCCAAAAGGTCCAAGATTCACGAAAACCTGCAGATCTTGGTGGAAGGAGTGGTGACTACACTGGACACCCTCCAGTTATTTTCTCCTTCTTCTAATCCCCCCCCTTCAATTGTGAACACAACATGACAAACCTTAGAAGGAAATATCTAACTCCCCGAGGACGAGTTATTAGAGGAGATTTTGCATCATAGTCCGACATTCTCGATGGGAAGAGCTAAAACCCTTCACATACATGAGACAGTTCTTCAATGTTCATGAGGTATGCTTTTGGAGAAGGATTGATCTAAGATGACTTCTGAGCTGGAACAGTTACAATGATATGTAGAACTCAAGGATTGTTGATTTTAAAACTCTAATTCTCACAGGAGTTCCACCACACTATTAATCCAAAGGTTGGGTCCAGCTCCATTTTTACCTTTTGTTCATGACCTTATTGTGAGACCCAAAATAAATGGGAATTTCCATATTCACCTAACCTACTTGTATATAATTGTTGAATGGGAATTTCCAGGTTTTTGAATTTAATGAAAATAAATGTGTGCAATTGTCATTGCAACCAAAAGAATCCCTCAACAAAAAACTATTTATATTCATTCTCAAGATGAAATAATTACAGAAAATATGTAGCAAGAGAATTTGTTATTTAATTAACATGTATAACAACATGATCCAATTCAGGGAGGCTACAATTGCCGAGGGTTATTCAAATAATTAAAAAATCAATTAAAAGAAATAAGGAAATCACAATGCAAACTATATTGGTTTTGTGACATTTTTATATTTTTATTTTTTATGGTTTTTTTATTTTTTTATTTTCCTATTTTCAATTTTTAGTGGTTTTAATTTCGTAAATTTTTATTTTCAAGAAAATTATTTTCAAATAAGCTATAATAAAAAATAGAGAATAGTTTTTTTGAATTTTTCAAATATATCAAAAAATGATCAAAAAAGTCTAAATAAAATATTTTTATGTTTTAATATTTTTTTACTATTTTTGTAATTTTTCAGAGATTTTTAGTTTTTTTTTAGGATTTTCAAAATGAATAAAAATAGGGAATAAAGCAAACAATGTATAAACATGACTATTTTGTAATTTAAAAATATAAAATGAAATACAAACTTTATGTAATTATTTTTTTCTAAAAACTATATGAAATTATCTACAATCAAGAAGTGAAATTGCTATTTTTTTATTTTTCTACATTTTTGAGATTTTTTTAAGATTTTGAGTATTTTTATGTTTTAAAAATAATTAATACATGAAAATTGGATAAAAAATAAAATTCGTAGAAAAAAACTAGTCCAATTTTTTGTAATTTTTTACGCAATATTTGAGTTTTTATGATTTTTCAAATGTTAAACAATGAAAATGAGATGTTTTGATTATTTAATAATATCAAATGATAATAAAATGCAATGAGAAAATTATACTATGTAAATGCACACAACAAGAGTCTAACTTGATTTTTTAGGAATTTATTGAGCAATAAATGATTTTTATTTCAATAAGAAAAACATGTAAACTGAAGTCTGGCAAACAAGGGTTGATCTGTAATTTTTTTGTGAAAGTTTGATCAAATATCAATAGAAATCGCGTAGGAATAATAGTGTAATTTTCACATCAAAATGTATGCTAATCATGTGATAGCAACTAAATGGAATTATTTCCAGTACGAAAAAGCTTTAGGAGAAGTTTTGCAATTTACCCACTTCTGGATATCGATAGGGGTCTCATGTTGTAAATCTCAGAATCTCCAGGGGCCTGACTTGTAATTTGCCCAAATATTGTATTCTAGGGTTTGAATAGTGGGGGCTTCGTTCGTTCCTTCCTCTCCAAGATAGAAAGGGGGTGCGGTGGCGGCGATGAAGTGGCGGACGTCAGCGGATGGGTGGACGTGCGGCGGTTCGAGCGGAGATCTAAGGCGGTGAAAGGGTCTTCACAGGTGATGGGGTTGCTCTAGGCATAGGAGAGCGTGGTGGACTCGGCGGTCGGTGGTGCTTGAGGAGATGCTCAGTGGCGATTACGATGGGTGTTGGTCTTTCACGTGGAAGAGTGCTTGAGGGCGGCAAAGGTCGGTGTGGCGATCGTCAGAGCAGAGATGGCGTTGGAGGCTTCACGAGATCGGTAGCACGTGGTGGCGATGAACATGATGGGGTGTGGTATCGAAGATGGGTTCTGCAGGTCGAGCTGCGCGGAGGAGCTCTTACAGGTGTGTCGGTTGTCTAAGCGGCAACTAGCAGCGTGAGGAGGCACGGTCGTTGGCGCTGGAGCAGGGTTCCTTGGGTGGAGCGAGGTGATGGGCGACACACGCCCCTGGTGGTCGGTGATGGAGCTTCCTGGCAGAGGAGTTGTGTTGGTCATAGGTGGGCGTAAGTGAGCTCCAGACGGTAGAGGGCAGCGACGAAGACGCCCAAACACCAGATTTTATTATTTTTTTATTATTTTTTTATTTTTTGAAATTCATGTATACTTGAAATAGAATAAAAATAGAAACTGACTCGTGCTCGATGGCCCGGTCTAAATTTTATTGATAGAAAATGTGAATGGAAAAACGGATATGGCGAACGGATGGATCTAGATCTTCAGCCACCGTACGTGGTCGGAGGTGTGTGGTTGCATGAGATAGAACGTGAGGCGATGAGATTGAGAAAAATGGTGTGAAGTCGGTAATCAGATATGGATCGATTCGCGTTGAAAAATTAGAAATGAAAATCTAAGATCTAGAATTAAAAATGAACAATGAAATAAAGATGAAAATTAAACCTAAAATTATCTAGAAGAGAGATCGAGAAATAAAGGGATGTGGTTCTCACCGTGGGAGCAAAAAATGTCATGATGACCTCGACGAAGGCTGACTCATTATCACTAGACAGTTCGGAGGCTAGAAACCTTTCTACAACAAGAAGCTCTTGGAGTTTAGGCTCCTATCACCAAAGATAGATCGAGTTGGAATGAGGGAGGAGGAGCCAAATAAATAGAGGAAAAATTTTAAATTTGATTTTTCAAAATTTGAATGGAGAGGAAAAGAAGGGAGGTGGTTAACGAGGATAAAATTATTTACATTGTGAACATAATAAATCAATTAATTTCGTCACTTTATTAAATTAGATAATAAATGTTACTTATTTAGTTTTTTAGTGAGGGTTATTTAAGGAAATTAATTATATACATATACTATCTACCTATGGCACATTACATACATAGTTAAATAAGGAAATTAGTTTATTTTATGTTTTGAAATTTTTTTATCTTTATTTTAAGTAATTATTAAGAAATATTTACAATTATTTACAAATACAATATGTATAAAAATAAATATGGATATATACAGTAAATAAATGGTAAAATTGCAAAAACGACCCTAGAAAACCATCTTTCAAACCGTAACTCCAAAAAATTTTGAAACCACAGTCATTTTAAAGATAATTTAATTTAAAATATGATGAAAGTGAGTTTAGTTCAATTCGAGTTCATAAGGAATCGAAATTGGTCTTTCAATTATCGCTTTATGGCTTTTTCCGGATGTGGTTACTTTTGATCAGTGTCTATTACATATATACAATATTTTTATTTTCTATATTTTTCCTTTCTTTGTTTCTTTATTTATTTTAGGTTAAAATAGTAATAAAATATGGATTTAGTGTTATACACATGTGTTTTATAAGGTATTTTAAGCTAAAATAAATGAATAAAGATGATGAAATGCATATTCATTATCCCCTTATGCTTCACCTTTGCTAGTCCCTTAGCAAACACTTATTCGAAAGAATAATTGAATAAAAGAAAAAAAAAGGAAAAAAAATTAGGACAATATTGAGTATTAAACTTATCTACATAATTTTGTAGTATGGAGCTCTATTAGATCTTTGGACTATTAATGTGGAGGAACCTTAATGGGAAATGGATTTAGAACCTAATAACCTCTAAGTTACACAAGACTCCTATTTATGTCACCTCAACAGTTAGGTCAGAACAAGTCTGCATACAAAAATTATTATGACTATGAATCTTTACTTGTACAGTGTAAGTGAAATATAGCTCCCCATCTCAAAAGTAGCAAAGAAACAGCCTCTCTCAACAAGGAAACTCTAGTCTCCTGGTCTAGCAACTCGTTCCTTGAGTAGCACAGATATTCTCTTATAAATTGAAGTACAACCAGCTCAAGAAGAGGAGATGGAGAAAAGAATGGATGGTGACCAATGTAGCTACCTATCCTTGGATGAATGACCAGTGTAGCCAAGTCATCCAGCTGCAAGCTTATAAAAATTTGACTTTGAATCTATTATTATTATTATTATTTATACATGTATATACACTTTGGTAGGCATTTTACTTTTCAATCAGGCATGTCTACTTTTGGAGATTCTGCATTTTTCCTTTTTTTCTTTTTGAAAATATATACAAGGTACATCATGTACATAAGGAGTTTTTCCTCTTGAGCTAGTAGACTATCCCTCTTGTGAAGCACTATTGAAACCCCACAATATCTTGTCTTTAGACCTAAATACCACATGATCAAGTTGAGATGCACTACCCTCCCTGGAGGAAGATGTATATTCCCACTAGTTGTTACATACACGTGTGCTACACCAAGCCAAAAGATTCTGCCTCCTCACTGCCTCCTCCATGAAGAGATACGTGTAGAGTGCTTGTCCACTATAAACCACGGTCTAAAACAATCATGCGTGTGTTGTTAAATATTCTAATTAGACTACTCATGGCGACATGTGAACATATTCTTATGGATTCAAAGAATTAAGTCTCTCGGACGTAAAAAGTCTTATTTCCATTTCTTATAAAGTTCCTTTGAAATTAAGTGGATTAAGGTCCAACTAAGCTCCATTCTTCAATTTTATTCAAGACTTAGTTTAGATGTCAATATTATCCAGAAAAATGCACATGCAAATGCAAGAAAAGATGTACAATGAAAAGAAAGCAAAGTCTTCTTCTCTCTTTTTTGAAACAATTCTCTAGTTTTGAACTTTTTATGGATTTTTAGGAAAATGATGCACATGTAAAAAGAGATTTTTTTTTGAAATTTTAATTATGTAAATTTTTATAGACTTTTCGTTTTGTAGTTTTTAGGGTTTTTAAAAGGAAAAAAGGTTAGTAATATATATAGAAGTATATACATGGATTATATATTTTTTTGTTTTGTTTTTTTAATATAAGAGGACTTTTTTTTTGTTTTTTGTTTGTTTTTTTGTTTTTTTAGATACGGAAGGCGACCAAAGTCTATAAAAGTACAAGTTATGTCTTAAGTATATATACAATATATACCACACCCCCTTATACTTAGCTCAAACTATGTCCTCATAGTGATCAGAGAGCGGCAACGGAAGACATAACTCATGCTAAGTATCAAAAAGTGAAAAGACTCCTATGCTACAATGACTCAAAGAATATGAAAGAATAGAAGTTGGTAATCTGACGGGTCCGAAATCACCGCGTTAAAGAGATGTCTGTATTTATCGTGCGTAAAAAAATAATGAATGATGTTGTTGTTTCGCTGTAAGCGGCAATCAGAATCAGTCAAGAAAATAACAACAAATTTTTATTCAATTTTTAATCGCGTGGTTCTATGTTTATTTTACTTGGGCAAATCCCAAGGTCGAACATAAGGAGACAAAGGAACAACCTAGAATTTCTATCAAAATTCGTGCGCAGTTCTCGAGGCGATCTTTTTTAGGAATTTTTAATGCAATAAAGGATGCAGAATGTAACTTTGGCCTATTTTAGGGACTAAAATGTAAAATTCGACCAAATAATGTTCGAAAAATAAGAAACTTGACCACAATGTAAAATATGATGAAATGAATGCACTGTAAATTCTTTTGGAATTTTTGAATGCAATATGAATTTTTATGAATTTTTAAATGCAAATAAAAAAAATTTCATTATTTAATTATAAGAAATACTAAACCTACTTATTTTCAAGGGATAAAATTATCTAATATCTATCACTAAGTGATAGATCTCAGAAAAATCCTAAATCTCGATAATGTAAGATTTAATACCTATTTAAAATCAAACACTGAAGTATGCAAAATGATTTTTACAGGATAAACTATGCATGAAAATTCAATTCTTTTTTGGGCACAATGTCAAACACAATTAATTCTACAATATGTGATTTTTCGGGAATTTTTAGAGCAACAGTTAATCAGATAGAAATTTCAGAGCAAGAAATGGGCAAAATATGCAAATTTCCACAAAATAATTAATTATTAATTAACCACTACTCACAAAAATGTCCATAATATGCCAAACAATAGAGAATTAAAGGAAGAACATCATGTTATTTTTGGATAATTAAATAATGTCATAAAGAGGTTCACAACTAAATGAAAAGATAGGGGTCCATATGCAATATAAATATAATAAATAAAAAATGCAGGGGGACCTAAGTTTAATTACCGATAAAGATAGGGGAGATTCTACAAATTATCCAAGGAGCACATGCTATGCACGTGCCCTTGGAATGGAGGGCTGATGCGCAAATCTGGCAGACTCCGAGGGGGTCTTTGAAAAATTCCCAGAAGGTCACGTGTTGTGCACGTGACCTCTGGGCGGTAGTCACGTGTAAATCACGGAGAGTTCTGGGGCTTCTTTACAATGTTCCCTCCCAACACGTGCCTGGCACGCGGGGAGGGCCTTGGGTCTTGTGCCCGGCCCGGCAGCTGTGTTGGCGGAAGGGCGGATGAGGTCCAGCCTGGAAGGCGGCGGGGCTTGAGGCACTGCGGAGGCTGAAGGGCCAAGCCAAGGCGGAGGGACGGTTGCGGAGGGCTTCTGGCATTGGAGGCTCATGTAGCCTAGGCTACAGAGGAGGAGCTCTAGGCGGGCCGGTGGTCGTCGTGGAGGTTTCGGGGGTGTCGAAGATGAAGTTGATGTTCCGGTTGTCTGGAGAAGTCGTAGGTGGCGTGGAGGTGGAGTAGGTGTCGGTGGGTGTGTCAAAGAAGACGTAGGCATTGCGTCGTCGTTGGCTCGACGGTGACAAACACCGGAGCAGTGGCAGATCGTCGGGGAAGACATCGCTGCAACGAGGGGCGGTTAGCACCCTCGGATCTCACCACAAGAAGGTAGAGGAGTGACTTGTCACCCCAGCTCCTCGACCTACGGTGCAATCGGCGGATGCTGGAAGTCGAGGGGCGGCGTTTCTTTTATAGGTCGAGGGTTAGGTGTGCCGGAGAAGGAAAGGAAGGCTGATGAGATTCGATGGGGGAGGGATCAATCGGAGATCAGAGTGATTGATTTGATGGTGAGATGCGCGTGAAGGGGATCCGATTGGATGCGGCGACGGAGCAAAGATGGAAGACGGCCGGTGATATCGGCGGAGGCGGCGCCGGTAAATTAGGAAAGTACGGTCGGGATTAGGAAAGTTGGTGGGAGGAGGACGATGCTCCTCGGTCGTCCGATCGGCCAAGATCGGGCGGCCAGGAGATCTCCACGTGGCGGTCTGGAGGGAGAGGTGGTAGCGCACATGCTTGGCGCGTGCATGGGTGTCTCGTGCCTCGCACGTGTGGGGGTGTTATTAATTTTTCCTATTAAAAACGAGTAAATAAAAAGTGAAAAATGGCTGACACGTGGAGGCTCCAGGAGCTGCCACGTTTCAGCACCACAAAAATCAGAAGTTAAATCCTTTGTAAAATATAAAATAAATAGTAAATGGCCTCAGATCGAAAAAGATTCTTCACAAAAATTGCTCGTCTCGATGAGATCTACAACTTTCATGAAGACATCAAACCAAAATCGATCAAATACACAAAGTGATATTTTTGGGGTATCCCATGTAAATAGAATACCTTGATTTTTGGGTTTTCTATTTTTTGTCATTTTTAAACTAGATAAAAATAGGAAAAATATGATAAAATCAAATATAAATATTTACACATTAATCTATTTTTTGGTTTTTTATTAATTAAGAAAATGAAAAAATAAAATAAAATAAGAAAATGACCAATCTTGTACAAGTGGTTAATGAAGACTCAGACTCAATTTGTTTCTTTGATTTCAAACTCAATTTAGATTTGGAGTTTTGTGCATTTTAATAAAACTTTCATCAAAGAAGACAAATGAAAAAGAAATAAACAAAAATAGGTTAAATATGTACATAAATAATAGGTCAAAAATTGCTAAAATACAAAATGTACAAAAGAGGCCCAAAGCCCAACTTTCACATATGAGCTCCGATTCACTTAAACTTGGTCTTATTTTGAAGGTAATTGAATGTACATTAGTTCAAAAGTGAGTAGGATTAAAACGGACACTGGATGGGGGAAGATATGAGGTTTTTAGTTCGGAAATCCTGAAACTTGGATTTGGGTTTTTTTGTCCACATATTTGGGTTAGTTATTTTTTATATTATTCATTTATTCTTGTAAGTGATATGTACACAGTGGAGGTGGTTTTGGGTTATTTGGAGTTAGCATGAATGAGTCAAAAATCTGAGAAGTTAGGCTATTTAAAGGTCAATTTTGACTTGCATTTTTGGCTTCTTATTTTGTGCATAAATAAGTGATAAAATTTCTTTCTTATGAAAACATGCACGAATGCTAATTATGCAGAATAGATGAAGAAATGCTGCTGGTTTTGAGGGATTTGAGCTTAATAATTGAGATTTAAAGTTATGAATCCGAGATTCATCATCCCCCTATACTTAAAACATGCTCGTCCCTGAGCATCAAAAAGAAATGCCATGAGGTGAAATGAGATTGGGTTCCATACCAAGACCATGAGCTGAAGGTGAAAGTGAAACTAGACTCGACCTTTGGATAATTAGTGTGGCAAAACTTCTGTGAGACTTAGAATTTTAAAATCAACAGCCCTCAAGTTCTACATATCATTGTCACAGTTTCGGCTCAGAAGTCATCTTAGATCAATCCTCTTCCCAAAGTATACCCTACGAACAATGAACAAGCGAATCATGTGTGTGAAAGGTTTTATCTCTTTCCATCCATAATGTCGGACTACCATGCTCATCTCCTCCCCAGTAACTCGTCCTCGGGGAGACAGGTATTTCCTTCTAAGGTATGTCGCGATGTGTTCACAATTGAATTGGGGGGAGAAGATAGAAGAAGGGGAAAAGAACTGGAGGGTGGCCAATGTAGTCACCTCTCCTTGTGAAGATGGCCAGTGTAGACGAGTCTCCACCAAGATCTGTAGGTTTTCTTTGAAGCTTGGACCTTTTTGGTCAGATATTTATTTGGTAGAATGCTTCTTTGTATTTGGAATTTTTGGAAGTTCTGCTTGGATCTTGTTGTGCCCCTATGAATATAGAATCTTTTTGTTTCCGTACAATTTTTGGGGTATTAGAAAAAATTGTGCCCAGCCGTCCATCCCTTTTTCGAAGCTTTATTTCAACCCGTACTCTGGTCTTTAGATTTCCACGCTACCAAAAAGAAACGCACATAGTCTTTCAACATCCCATCTGAGTTGATCTATGTGCATAGTGCGAGAGTATAAATTAATTCCCTATTCCAGAGTTGTATCCAGAATGAAGAGACCAGGTTTGACACTAAGAGTCAAACGCTGCACATTGTCATGAACTCAAAGAATCAAGTCAAAGACCTGAAGCTTCTAAAATCCTATTTCTCGGTGAAGTTCCTCTGAAAATTAGGTGGATTAAGGTCAAGTCCAGACCACTCTCATTTTTTGCTCGTAACATGGTTCAGAACCCAAGGACTTTTCATAGATGCAAATGAATGTGATGCTGGATGAAGTGCAGGTGTGTGAAATGCAGACACATTTTTTTTATGCAAGGGATTTTTGGTTTTTTTTTGCAAAAAATGAATATGAAACCATTTTTTCAAAAAAAAATTGGCACAGTTAGTGTTATTAGCAAAACTCTTCTATTTTTCCTTTTCTTTTGTTTTTTTTTTGAATTAATTACCCACCCTATAAATATATATACAAAGTATATATGCAAACCCTCCTATACTTATGAGTGATGTGTCTTCAGAGCACAAGAAGCGTAAAGAAGACATAGCTCGGGCTAAGCGTAAGAGAGTGAAAAAGGAAAAGAAAAAGAACAAGATTTACATAACCGCCCCCCTTTACTTAGGCTGTGAACAGTCTAAGTATAGAAGAAGGGCGGAAAAAATGAAGTGGTCGGGGTATGCGAATGGGGAGAATATATACAGGTGAGCGTTAGGTCCCCTTATACTTATGCTTTGGTCAGCCTAAGTATAAGAGAAAGGTGGAAATGGAGCGATCGGACGATAGGAGAAAAATGGTTTACATAGATGGCATCGCACCACCCCCCTATACTTAGGCCTTGGCCTAAGTAGAGGGAGAAGCTGTACAAGGAGAACGATGTGGTCGAGAGGGAGGGAGTGTAGCCGATGATTTAAGGTGGTTTTCGGCTGATCTTTTTGTGAGCCTGTGATGGGATATCAGTATAATGAGATGGAGATGAAGCATATGATTCCCAACTCTTATCAGTGTCATCCTCAGAAAAATCATGATGGATAGTAGATGAAACATTTAAGTCAAATGAAAGGTAGCCATCATCAGAGTTATCCTCAGAAGAATAGTATTTGAATGTAGACACACTCCAGATATTCATGTCTTTTTGTTTCTTCAATTGTTTCCTCAAAGTTCGTTCTTTTTTTTGATCAAGAAGTTTGTCCTCGGATGAATACTTCAAAGCACTGGTCTCAGTCAGCTCATAAGAAATAATTCCAGTGTAATTGAAGAGGGCAGGAGCATAAACTTTGGATGAATAGTAGCTAGGAATGGAAGTTGTCCAACGAGTATCTAATTTTGGATCCTTGCGAAGATATGGCTTTATAGCTGCTGAACAGACTTAACTCATGTAGACTACCTTTTCTGGACCTGATGAGGGATCATTAGTTGATTCCTCTTCCGAAAGGTCAAAGGTGGCTTTCTTTTTCTTGTATCGTGAAGGTGTCGGTTCACTTGAGTATCCAGATGAAAAGCCATTGGAATTCTTCTCCTTGGTCGGTGTTCGGGCTGTGTGTTTGTTCTTAGTCTTCTGAATGTTGGTGCACTCTCGATTTGGGATGATTTGGTCAAGGTATTCAGAGAAGGTTGCTCCAGGGTGCGACCATGCATATGTCCCAGGATCGTAGTAGAAAAATTTGTCTATTTTGAGATCTGGGGGAATTGAAATACTGGGGAGAGTTTCTGCATGTTTGTTCTAAATTAATTTGACGTTGGAGCATTCCTGTGTCGAGTTGATGTGATCAAGGTAGTCAGAATAGGTCAACCCAGGGTGTGACCATGCATAAGTCTCCGGATCATATGATTCATATACTCGATTCTCCATGGTGAGAGCAGCTGGGAATGGAGCAGGGGGGAGATTCTCTAAACCAACAGTCTCATCAACAGCCGCTATCTCAGGTGTAGCAGCGGGGTAGGGCTCTTCTACTGCTTCATGGTTACGACTGTCGGGGACTTTGTGGGTTGCCTCATAAAATCGTGATTCCTCAAAGATTGGGTCAGATCGAAGTGCTTCCAATGCCGTGAAATTGATTTCCCGAGTCTCACAATCAATAATTGCCTTATCCAATGCTAATAATGGCTTTCCGAGAATAATTGGAGATAAGGTGAATTCTCCTTGATGCTTAATATCGATGATCGTGAATTCTACTTTGAGCGGAGCACCTTAGAATTTCATGATGATAGAAATGATTCCTCTCAGCTGCTTTATTGATCGATCAGCCAATTGCACAATCTCTCGTATCATCTGAATCGGTCCGAGTTTGAGTTAGTGAAATATAGAGGTCGGGAGCATATTGATCGGTGAATTGTCATCAATCTGAGCATGGGTGAAAATTGTGTCTTGATTTCACAGTCAAATCTGGGCAACCGCTTCACTATGTGGCTCTTAGTTTTTCTCCTCAACACCAAGCAGGAGGCCATTGACAAGATATGTCTTTCAATCTTTGTCTGTATCCTACCTGATTTTTTTATCATTAATTTATCCACTACAAATCCTTTGCGGTCAGGGAAGTGTTCAATGGTCTTAATAAGGGAAGTTCAAAAATCAAGCGTTTCTCTAGTGCTTCCCGTAAAGCAGGATCCAAATTCTTCAAGTCTTCTTCAGTCTCAATTTCAATGAAATTTTCTTGATTTTCAATTTTCTGGGTCACTAGAACTAGGTGGTGGAATCTTCTGCTGAAGCAATCAAGCTTCAGGGAGAAGGTTTTAGAAGACTTATCTTGGGATTGTAGCGGTAGTGCAAACGAGATGTGGGAGGCAGTAGCATCTTGTATCCGAAAGGTAGCCAAAGAGATGCTAGGCGAGTCAAAAGGAGGAGCTCCGGGTCAAAAGGAGGCTTGGTGGTGGAGTGAAGGGGTGCAAGAGAAGCTAAAAATTAAAAGAGCTTGCTTTAAAGCTATGTCTAAGGATAGAACAGAGGAAACTGTCACAGACTATAAAATAGAGAAGAAGGAAGCAAAAAAGGCTGTAAGCGAAGCTAAGTCAAAAGCTTATGAAGTTTTGTATAAAAATCTCAACTCCAAGGAGGGCCAGAAGGATATATTCAGGTTGGCCAAAGCAAGAGAAAGAAAGACTAGAGACCTTTCTCAAGTGAGATGCATTAAGGATGAGGAAGGTCACGTGCTTGTTACTCAGAAGGATATAGAGACTAGATGGGAGCAGTACTTCCATAAACTTTTCATTGGGGAAGGAAATAGAGAGATCACTTTGGGTGATCTAGCTAGTAGTGAAAGTTACTTGAATCATGCATGCTATAGACGAATACAAAGAAAGGAAGTAGAGGAGGCTTTGAAGGTTATGAGACCTGGGAAAGGTGTAGGACCGGATGACATCCCTGTAGAATTATGGAAAGTTTTAGGTGAGCGTGGTTTGACTTGGCTTACGAATCTATTCAATGTTATTTGGCGAAGCAAGAAAATGGCTGAAGATTGGAGGAGGAGTATCGTGGTGCCTCTTTATAAGAACAAAGGAGACATTCAAAATTGTTCAAATTACAAGGGTATCAAGCTGATGAGTCATACTATGAAAATTTGGGAACGTGTGATTGAAAGAAGGTTGAGGCAAGTTTCCCAATTAAAAGAAAACCAATTCAGATTCATGCCAGGTCGCTCAACTATTGAAGCTATCCATTTGCTGAGGAGAACAATGGAGATTTATAGAGCTAAAAAGAAGAATCTCCATATGATCTTTAGGGTGTGTTTGGTTCGTGGGTTATCCAGTGGTGGATAACCCAGTTTTGTGTTTGTGTGTTTGGTTGGTGGGTTAAGGGTTGGGAGGGTTTGTGTGATGTGATTGTATTGGAATTTGAAAAAGTTGGTAGTTATTATGGTATGATTGTATTGAAATTTGAAAAAGTGGGTGGTTGTTGTGATGTGATTATATTGAAGTTTGGAATAGTGAGTAGAAGTTGAGTATTTTATGATTTTTAGATGATATGATGGTATAATATATATTTTTTGGTTTGAAAGAGAGTGGGCCCCACTAGTGGGTTGGGAATATGGGTTTTGGGGGGGTAACCCACCCAAAGTGGGGGGTAACCCCCCAACCAAATGCACCCTTATTGATTTGGAGAAGGCTTATGATTCCGTCCCACGAGAGATACTGTGGAGAGTTTTGGAGAAGAGACAAGCACCCGTCCTATACATTAATCTCATAAAGGATATGTATGATAGAGCTTTATCTTGTGTAAGGACCCTAACAGGGAAGACTGACTATTTTGATATCAACATTGGTTTACATCAAGGTTCAGCTTTGAGTCCATTTCTGTTTACTTTGATTATGGACGAGTTGACAAGTCACATTCAGGATGAGTTACCTTGGTGTATGATATTTGTTGATCATATTGTATTGATTGACGAGACTAGAGATGGAGTAAATGAGAAGCTTGAGGTTAGGAGACATGCATTGGAGACTAAATGTTTTCGTATAAGTAGGGCTAAGACGGAATATATGGAATGCACCTTTGATGAAAGCAATGGTGAAGGAACTGAGGTGAAGATTGGTGATGATAACATTCAGAAGAGAGATTGTTTTAGATATCTGGGATCTATTTTGCAACATGACGGGGAAATTGATGGAGATGTTACTAATAGACTAAATGCAGGCTGGCTAAAGTGGAGAGGAGCCTCCGCTGTTCTCTGTGATAAGAAAATTGCTTTAAAAATTAAAGGAAAGTTTTACAAAGCAGCCATTAGAACTGTTATGCTTTATGGTTCTGAATGTTGGCCTGTAAACCATAGACATGTGCAGAGAATGGCTGTAGCAGAAATGAAAATGCTAAGATGGATGTGTGGACATACACATAAAGATCGGATTCGGAATGATGCAATCAGAAAGAAAGTTGGTGTAGCTCCAATCGAGGATAAGATGCGAGAAAACCGCTTAAAATGGTTTGGTCATTTGCAAAGAAGGTCAACTGATGCACCGGTTAGGAGATGCGAGTGTTGGGATGTTGAGTCGGCTAAGAGAGGGCGAGGATGGCCCAAGAAGTGTTGGAAAGAAACTATACGAATGGATCTTAGTTTTTTGGATTTATGTCCGAGATTGACCCAAGATAGATCTGAATGGAGGCGAAGAATCCATGTAGCCGACCCTACTTAATTGTGGGAAAAGTCTTTGTTGTTGTTGTTGTTGTTGTTGTGTTTCGATTTTTTTGGTGTTTTTGAATATTCCAATTTTTTGGCATTTTCAGTGTGATGTGGTGATGTGGTGTGTTCCTCAGATGAGAAGGGGATTTTATGTTCAGAGGATGAGTCATAGGCATAGTCATTTCTAGGGGAATAATATGTAGAAGTGTCGA